>JAPXFY010000017.1:26917586-26922586 GCA_030674185.1 Monoplex corrugatus | reverse complement strand
CTTAAGCCTTCATATTCTATTTCATGTTTAGCTCCAGATTTATGCCTATTTTCTCTTCATATTGTTTCATGTGGTTATACATCAAGACCTCCAACAGTAACTATTTTACAACATTCCCTTTAGTTCAGACTAGATTTTCTGTGTTGGAATTATCCCCACTATATGGCCATTTTCTACCCCCTTTCCTGGAATTAACCATCCAACAGCCTAATCCAAATTACAAACTCTACATACATGTATAAACCATTCCATTTCCACACCAACTGCCAACCGTCAGTCAAATACAGTTATAAAAAGAACACAACTGTTCTTTCTCTCTAGTAATTTTTCCTTAATTTTTCATCTCAAAGAAACGAACGGATGATAAATATCCTATATTCTTACATACAATATTAACGATGGGCTTTATCATTAAAAAAAGAAAAGCATAATTAACTTTCTTGGATAAACCAAAACTGAAGCTCACAAGAGAAACCCCATGATATACCATACAGGCTATACAAGTATACACTGCAATGCAAAAACAAGCAATGTTTGCTGCCACGTCCTCTCTTACTTACCAGTGCTGGCAAAGCTTCGTTCAGGTCACGCTGGGCATCGTCAGCAATGGCCTGAGTCTCCACAGCTTTCTTGGCTGCCTGGGCTTCCTCTTTTTGTACCACTGCCTTGGTCTCCTCGGCGATTGCCTATATTGTCAACACACTCACATGCTATTACCATGAAGACTGTTGTTTTTTATCTTGCCACTAACAACAACAACAACAACAAGTCAAAAACATCATCATAAACAATAACAACATCATCATAAACAACAACAACAACAACAACATCATCATCATAATCATCATCATTATCATCATCATCACCATCATCATTATCATCATCAACAACAACAACAACATCATCATTCATCATTATCATCATCAACAACAACAATAACATCATCATCATTATCATCAACAACAACAACACTGCACCGTTAATTATTTGACGGCCCTTTTACCTTTCAAACTTATTTTCAGTTCGTTTTCACAAGGTACAAAGACAACTATTCAACAAGAATGGCGAAACGTAAATGCGATGAAAGCGAAAGAACATGAAATTTCATGTACACGCACATTATGTTTCAGTTTATAATAGAATGAAATACACATAAGCGTGAAATAAAATTTTGAATTAAAATTAAGATAAAAAGTAACATACACAGGTTGGTCATTACAAAACGAGAAAATGACAATTACATTTCACCAGTAACATGTACATTGATACTTTAAGCTTATTATTACAGAGAACAGTATCAAATTTCTTCTTTTAAGGCCTTTTTTTCGGACGAGGTGGGGGGGGGGAGGACAAGAATATCTTTTTTTCACATTTGGACAATCCACAGGTGCTCAACTCCATCCGTCATCCGTTATATGACAAACTGAGTCTGCATGAAATTTTAGACACTGGCAAAGTCTAGTACGCGTTATTGAATGAAGGTAACGTCAATTCATTGCAAAAGTTAAAGAATCAATAGTGTTAAAATGCAAGAGCAATTCGAAAATAGTGGGACCCTAAACTTTTGCCCAAAGAGAAAGAAGAGGCATCACTGACTGTGTCTTTGGAGATCTTCTCCATGGTGGCGATGGACTCTTTGACGGCCTCCTCCAGCAGGGGTCTCATTGTGGCCAGCTCTTCCTGCAGCTTGGACACCTCTTCTGCTGTACTCAGCAACTGTCAAACACACAACAGTACAAACTCCATTCACATTTCACACTCTTGACAATAATATAACGGAGGTACTTTATTTTGCTAGTGCCTCTTTCACCTTTACAAGAGAATTTTCAGAATAATAACACAAATTCCACTGACACGGCCATGCAAAAATTGCCTGCAAACCATGCCCAGTGACTTTATTAAGACTAGTTAACAGATGTTACTTGCAGAATCTATGACAAAAACCAATACCGTAAGATTAAAAGATTTGTAGTTTTAGGAACTACCAGGCTGTGTGTCAGACGGAATTTCTTTAGAATAAAAAGACAGAATACAGCTACAAACACTGCAATCATTTTTTTTATATTTGTGTGTGTGTGTGTGTGTGCGTGCGTGCGTGCGTGCGTGCGTGTGTGTGCGTGTGTGTGTGTGTGTGTGTGTGTGTGTGTGTGTGTGTGTGTGTGTGTGTGTGTGTGTGTGTGTGTGTGTGTGTGTGTGTGTGTGTGTGTGTGTGGTGTGTTGCATGTGTGTTTGTGTGCTGAAAAATCTTGACTTTTCACGAACCAATAGCAAAAATCCACAAAATGCAGGAAGTTGTGTGCTTATAATGATGACGAAAACAAGTATCACCGGACACTGACGGGCATGAACAAGGGCAAAGCAATATGAAAAAAGGCACCTCCAACACACACACACACACACACACACACACACACACACACACACACACACACACACACAGTTCTCCCTTCTGAGGGTTGTGATCACAGGATCGATGGAGAATATGAGGGCAGCCAAAAAAACAAAAAAATCAAAAATAACAAAAAGAATTTTATCCACCTTGTCCAGACCAATTTTCAGCCTTTTCCTGGCGGTGCTGAGCTCCATCTTTTTCATGCCTATCAGCTTGGAGAAGATGCCGAGCAGTTCCAGGTAACTGGTAGGGGTCACGTAGTTGTAGCGCGACAACTCTGCCAGGAACTTCTCGGAGTAGTCGGTCACTGACTGGTGAATTTCCTGACACATCACCACCTGTGGAAGACGATGAGTACGAAATTTCTTGAACAATGAGTCACTACAAGAGGCGTTAAAATGTGTACAAGAGGGTGGGGTACATTATTTACCAAACGAATAGATAAGTAAAAACAAAACTAAATGATTAAACTTTGCACATGTATATGTGCAAAAGCACGCACACCTCCTCCTCCTTCTTCTTTTTCTTCTTCTTCTCTCTCTCTCTCTCTCTCTCACACACACACACACACACACACACACTCTCTCTCTCTCTCTCTCTCTCTCACACACACACACACACACACACACACACACACACACACACACTAAACATACACAAACTCAAACTCAACAACAAACAAGTAACATCCATTCACACACACATACAAAATGCCATTACCCATTCACCATCCTCTTCCCCTCATACACACACACACACATACACACACACACACACACACACACACACACACACACACACACACACACACACACACACACACACATACCAGTCCACTAAGCACAGCATCAGTGGTGTCCAGATCTGGAATATCATTGAGGAAGCGAAGAGCGACGGAACGTAGAGCATCAGCAGGCCACTCACTGAACCAGTCGATGGTACAACAGTTCACAAGGGCAGGGAACTGACGCAGACGAGCACGGAACACCTCTCCGATAGGACTGCACAAGTAGACAATTATTGTGACTGTGAGTTTTGTTTAAAGCCCAGCCGACTGCGTACAGCCCTATCAGGGCAATAACCCGTTTTAAAACATACTAGTCAACAATGAAAAAAAGGAAAGAAAATTAAGTACACGTATCAACGCATTCGCGCACATAATCCAAGGAAATGTCCCCGGCGTTGACCACTCCATTCAATTTATCACACAGGGGGATCATATTTAAATACAAATTTGAACACAACTAATGACATTAAAAAAAAAGTTTAAAAAATATATACATACATATATTATATATATATATCTATATATATCTATATATATATATATATATATATATATATATATATATATATATATATATATATATATATATATATACACACACACACACACACATATATATATCTAATCACCTAAAATTGCTTCCACATGCCTCATTTCCCACACAACACAACACAAACAACACATACACACAAACACAAACTTGCTGACTACTAACCTCATAGTGATGACAGTGTGGAGGTTGTTGCGCACATCGCTTGGTATAGGAGGTGAACAAGTTGGTCTTGGTGGGCTGCATGCCTGCATCCTGCACAATAGGCTTCATGGCCGTGAAGATCTGCTCCTGCTCATCAAAGCCGTAGATGTTGGGCACGTCACCGGCGTTCAGGATGTTGTTGATGTCTTCCAGGAACGACTCACTCTTGATCTGAAGACAGATGAAAGATTTGGAGTAAGTGACAGTTACCCATAAAAATGGACACGATGATGAGTTCAGCTTTACGTCAAAAGTTTGTCTATGAAATGGGAAACTGGGGTGGTGTATATGTTATCTAAGAAACAGAAGTTTGCAGAGAGAAGTGGTTTATCTTTTTTTGTGTGAGAAAAGACTTAAACGAGTCTTTATTTTTCCGCTGAAATCAAGGCGACCTGGGGCAAACGAGTTATCCAGAAAAAAAAAGGAAAATTACGAACACCTGATCATGAAACTTTCGTCTCTGTTATGATACACGCTCAAGCACCATTGATGCTGGAATTTATAGTTAATGTTATGAAGTGGAGTTTGGTATTTGCTCAAAAGGGATTCACTGCGGTTAGACAACTCCATGTGCGCTCCACCCATATCTGCTTGCACTCATCTGGCAGACTTCCTGAGCCTGCGCAAACCCCTATACACTGGCAAGGTCTTGGAAATGGCGAAGGGGGAAACACCAGGCTGACACCACCACAATGTTGGAAACATTCGTTTCAGAATGTCAGCGAACAGGCCAGCAGTTTTCAATGTTGCAGACTGGGACTGAACTCAAGACATTAGATATTGAGTCCACAGCTCTACCAACTAACCCACGTGGAAGCGGGAAATAAATACATCCGTGCGCATCCACAATTATCTAGGGTTACCTGGGTCTTTTTTTTCTTCTAAAGATTGTGGTGGAACAAACAAATAGAGTTATCGAAGATATTTCAAGAGGGATTCACTGCCCTCAGACAGCTCCTTATGCGCTCCACCCAAATCAGCCAGTAATTATCTGGCAGATTTCTGAGCCTGCACAAAACCCTGTGCGCTGGCAAGGTCTTGAAACGGGGAAAGGGGAGAAAGGACCT
>JAPXFY010000017.1:26890086-26907586 GCA_030674185.1 Monoplex corrugatus | reverse complement strand
CTACAAGACTCACCACATTACATCATCTACTGCATGATTCATCACATACATCACAAAAACAAATAACTCTTCACTGCATAACCTACTATGTCTCTGGAAAAAAAAATGGTGGAGATTGTTCCCCATTAAAAAAAAAATTGTAGAGATTGTCCGGAGATTTTCCCCATTTAAAACAAAATGATAGAGATTGTTCCCTACTTCAAAAGTTGGTGGAGATTGTTCCCCATTCTAAATACTGGTGGAGATTGCTCCCCATTCTAAAAATTGGTGGAGATTGTTCCTTATCTAAAAATGGTGGCGATTGTTCCCCATTTTGAAAAAATGGAGGAGCTTGTTCCCCGTTTTGAAAAATGGTGGAGATTGTTTCCCATTTAAAAAAAAATGGCGGAGATTGTTCCCCATTTAAAAACAATACAGACTGTTCCAAAACCCAGATGTTGTATGGAAGTGAGGCGACAGAGACCTCAACTCTTCTCAGTCCCCCGAAGATGGAGTATGACTGTCTTTAAGGCGACATAAAGAAAGGTCACACACGCAAAAAAGGTCCCTCTGACAGGTATGGAGATTTGTATGGATACATATACTTAGATAGTGAGTACTCACACCAGCTCTTTCCTGCAGAAATAAAAGAAAAAGAAAGCGAGATAAAAAGAGGTCCTACCTCCAAAAAAGGTCCTCTGCGAGGCAGGGAAATTTGTATGAATATGCATATGAATATATATGCTTAGAATATATGCATATGAATATATGTGCTTAGATAGACAGGGCTCTCAGAAGCTCTATCCTGCAGAAAAAGAAGAAAAAGAAAGCGAGATAAAGAAAGGTCATACACGCAAAAAAGGTCCTTCTGCCAGGCAGGGAGATTTGTACGAATATGCACATGAATATACATGCTTAGGATAATATATGTATATGAATATATATGTTTAGATAGGGAGTCCTCGCAGAAGCTCTACCCTGCATAAAAGGAAGAAAAATAGGAACTTTTCTCAGAGCCAGCATATGATGGTCGTGCCCATCTCCTCTCTCTTTCTGCTTTACCATCTCAACGAGTAGGATCAGGTACCCACTTAGAGCTGGGTGGACTGGATGCAACTTGCATCACGTTTTCCTGAGCCAGACTTCAATCTTTTTTCGAACACGCAAAGTCAGAACAAAATTGAGGCAACTGAAATGTGGATCCGAAAAAGAATGTTGAGAGTTCCATGGACAGCAAAGAAAACAAAGAGACAGTCTTGAAGAAGACAGACACAAAAAGATCTTTAATAAAGAAGATTAGGAAAAGACAAGCAACATTTATAGGACGTTTTATGAGGAAAGGGGTATCAAAGCACCTGGTCACAACAGGAAAAGTGGAGGGGAAAAACACCAAGTAGACCCAGGGAGAAAATACTGGACGGACTTGCAGGGTGAATGAGGACAGAGAGGGTGGGAGATGTACTTGCAGTGACAAAGGATAGACTCGTATGGAAGGCCATAATCGCCAACGCCATGCGGCAGGGCACATGATGATGCTGATGATGAGACTTCAAATTGCGCAGACTGGAAGGTGTGAGTTCTACCTCTAGCCAGCCAGCTCCTACGCTATTGTGGCAAAGAAACAAAAGTGACCTAACTCTAACTTACTGATCCAGGAAGACAGAATGGTGGTGAAGATCTTCCTCTTGCTGGGTCCTCCATCTCAGTGAAGGTCATGAAGTTGAAATGACGAAGCAGTCGCTGGGTCACTGGGTTGCGACCACCACCAGGGGGACCCATGGCGCAGGCAAAGTTAACATCGACCAGGTTACGGAAGTCACCTGTCAGAGTATAAAATCAGTGATCAATCCAACAGTTTATAACATCAGTGATCAATCCAACAATTTGAAAGTTGTGGAATTATTTTATAGCACACATGTTCTAGTTTCAGTTTCGGTTCAATTTCTCAAGATGACGTCTCCGCGCTCGGAATGAATTCCATAATGTGACCTGTTCTCACGAATGGGGTCACAACTTAATTTTGGGGGGTATAGAGATATTTATATCACCGGAAAGCAGAAAAAATGCTCTTTCCAATGATGTATAATTCAACTGTCTAACTGGAAAATCGAGCGAGTTACAGTAATTTAAAGGGAGTGGGTGATGGGATGGCCATTTTGAGAAAAGCAGAGTTAAAGAAGGAAAACAAAATTCTCTGCTTTCTCCTTAGCAACCATATTTCTATCTTCATCAAACTTAGTGAAGTGATAGATAAAGTGGTTCTGCACTACATACTAGCTATTTCGCGAGCTGATTCCAACGGTATGCGATATGCTGAGGCCCTGTACGGTTTCATGGCCTAAATTAAAGCTCAAACACATGCATTTTCATGGAAAAAATCTGCACATTCTCGATGGGTTATCACTTTAAAATGTTATTTTAACACTCTTTCAGCCCAAATTTCACTTTAATCTTTGCCATAATTGATAGATTAATGGTCAGACAATGTGTAGGAACAAAAATCTCAAATCACCCAGATCGACCCTCACCACCTTTTCAGGCCCGTATGTCAGTTCACACGTTGCGACTTGTGACCCCGTTCGCAAGAACCAGTCACATATGCACTAACGCCACAGGTGCCAGGTGATGGAGAAGATCCAGAATGATTACGACACAAGCCTTAAGCCTGTACATGGCCCGCGAGCTGGCTAGTAATCACAAGTTAGTACAGAAAACTGATGATGATGAATACAAAAGAGAAAAGCAACTGTTGATGATATGACCAAGCACAGTAAACAACTGGTGATGATTTGAACAAAAATAAACAATCAGCTCCCCTCCTAAAAAACAAACAAACCATAAACTATCATCTGAAAACCAAAACAAAAGTAAACGGATGAATGAAAAAGCCCACAATTTTGCAGACACGTAATAAGTATTTGAACACACAAATTACCTGATTGTGTACACATGTGCATAAAGCAAATGCGCGCACACACACACGCACACACACGTACACACACACACACACACACACACACACACACACACACACACACACACACACACGCCCTTACCACTAATCCCTCATAATCTCACATCTGACGACAGCCCTTACCGATGGCTTTGCGGTCGTACCACCCATGGAAGTCCATCCACTGACGGATAAGCTCAATGGGAGGCTGAGCACCATACACTTCTCTGGCAGGCATGTTGAGATCATCAATGAAGAAGATGAAGTACTTGCCCAGCGGTGGTCCAAACACACCCTTTCGTCTGTAACAAATACATTGTGTTTTCACAACCCGTTTGGAACTGGCTGTCAGTACAGAGTTATTATCATTTATATTAATGTATAAAAACCAGTCGATGCGCAGAGCCAAATCAGGGCTATGACCATCTCATCATTGACCCTGAGGGAAAAAAGCTATCCCTGAAAAAAAAAAGTATACATATCAATGCATTGATGTGACGTGTCTGGTGTGTTGGCTAGTGACTGCGTGCTTGTCACCTCTCACTTTCAGCCTGCACTGCCGGCTAGCATTGCTGCTTGCAGCTAAAGCGAAAAGGAGACCAGAGTGCGTAAGTCTCTCTCCGTCAGTACATAACGTCTCCATCAGAAGCCCTATGTTGTGCCTCCCCGTGGCGACACACGGTAACTCAGCACCTTACGGACTCAGGCTAAACACGAGGGACTCGGAGGCAGTCTGGCACAAGCCCACCAGCGTGTGGACGTGTCATGTTGCCCACGAACCAGACCCTCTGCTATGGGTAAATAGCATCACTGCTTTGTGGGTGTCTCAGAAGAGACCTAGGCAAAGGGAGTAAACCCTAACAGAAAATCACTACTGCCTTGTGGTTGTCCCGGGAGAGACCAAGGCTAAGGGAGTAAACCCTAACAGAAAATCACTACTGTCTTGTGGTTGTCCTGGGAGAGACCAAGGCTAAGGGAGTAAACCCTGACAGAAAATCACTACTGTCTTGTGGTTGTCCTGGAGAGAGACCAAGGCTAAGGGAGTAAACCCTGACAGAAAAACACCACTGTCTTGTGGTTGTCCCGGGAGAGACCAAGGCTAAGGGAGTAAACCCTGACAGAAAATCACTACTGTCTTGTGGTTGTCCCGGGAGAGACCAAGGCTAAGGGAGTAAACCCTGACAGAAAAACACCACTGTCTTGTGGTTGTCCCGGGAGAGACCAAGGCTAAGGGAGTAAACCCTGACAGAAAATCACTGCTGTCTTGTGGTTGTCCCGGGAGAGACCAAGGCTAAGGGAGTAAACCCTGACAGAAAAACACCACTGTCTTGTGGTTGTCCCGGGAGAGATCAAGGCTAAGGGAGTAAACTCTGTCAGAAAAACACCACTGTCTTGTGGTTGTCCCGGGAGAGACCAAGGCTAAAGGAGTAAACCCTGACAGAAAAACACTACTGTCTTGTGGTTGTCCCGGGAGAGACCAAGGCTAAGGGAGTAAACCCTGACAGAAAATCACTACTGTCTTGTGGTTGTCCCGGGAGAGACCAAGGCTAAGGGAGTAAACCCTGACAGAAAATCACTACTGTCTTGTGGTTGTCCCGGGAGAGACCAAGGCTAAGGGAGTAAACCCTAACAGAAAATCACTACTGTCTTGTGGTTGTCCCGGGAGAGACCAAGGCTAAGGGAGTAAACCCTGACAGAAAATCACTACTGTCTTGTGGTTGTCACGGGAGAGATCAAGGCTAAGGGAGTAAACCCTAACAGAAAATCACTACTGTCTTGTGGTTGTCCCGGGAGAGACCAAGGCTAAGGGAGTAAACCCTGACAGAAAAACACCACTGTCTTGTGGTTGTCCCGGGAGAGATCAAGGCTAGGGGAGTAAACTCTGTCAGAAAAACACCACTGTCTTGTGGGAGTTTGGGGAGATATCTAGGCTAAGGGAATAAATCCTAACAGAAAATCGCCATTGCCTTGTGGTTGTCCCGGGAGAGACCAAAGCTAAGGGAATAAACCCTGACAGGAAATCAGCCCCACTGTCTTCTGGGCAGTCGTGGGAACGACAAAGGCTAGCGGAGAGTCTGTATAAAAAGCGATGGAAAGCAAAGGGAAACCACCATCGTACCCTCCCTCGTATCATGGCCAGCCGAAAGAAAACTAAACAACGTTAATAGGAGCTCCTATGAAGTACCTGCAGCTGAAATGTGCTTTCTAAGAAGAATGGTATGAGTTCCATGGACAACACCTCCGTGCTTAGAATAAGTTCCATACGCTCTGACAACGCAAATGCCACATGAAGGGGGCAAAATCCAAACTGATCATGGGATAAGCCATAGATCCTATGCACCAGCGAAGTCTTGAGGTTCTACCTAATTCACGACTATTCAATACGACCCAGAAGAGGTATAAAGCAGAGTCTGTGAGTATTTTCTATTCGTATTCATTCTAATCAATAGTAGTAGTGGTGGTAGTGGTAGTGGTAGGGCGGTGGTGGTAGTAATAGGTATTGTGTATAGTTATCAGAGCGGTCAGCCCGCCCAACAGCTAGAGTTCTCCATGCTCCAAGAAAAGTCTGATTATGTGTAATGCTCAGTGAGTCCAAAATTAATGATTCTGGAGAATAGCGTTATAGAAGAGTGTTAAATGATAATAATATATATTATCATGATTATTGGCATAACTACCGTTAATATTACAAAAGGATGTCTGACCTCTTGTCCAGCTTGCCGTCGATGAGGTCCTGTGTCTGGTTGGCGCTGGTTTTGGCAGAGAACACGATGAAATCAGGGATGTACTCCTTGCTCATGTTCCGAGTCAGTTTGTCAGAGATGGTCATTGTTTTGCCAACACCAGTTGGACCCACGCTCAGCACCTGTTTTGGTCATGGTGACAATGAACAACGTCATTGACTATCTCAATCATTCAATGTTTAAACAAAAGTCAAGTTATTCTTGTTGCTTAATCCAAGTGCGCTTGCAGTAAAAGAAAAATCTATTAACCGCTGTAAAATATAAATAAATAAATCACCACATAATTCCTCTTCACCTGTTTTTAATCTCTCTTTCTTAATTTTGATTTTTTCTTTATCTGGATTGCTAAATCTTTTACGCCACTATACATAGTTGTGATACTGAGCCCATGCTCCGTTTTGTTTCGGCTCCCCAACACATCATGAAATCCAAGTTCAATAAAAATAACGCCCAATGCAAGTTGGTGATAGTAAGCTGCCATGAAGCCACTCACCAGAGGATAATCTGCATTGCTGTCAGATGACTTCAACGGAGTTCAGTACTGTCTGACCTGATCTGATGTACTTAAGCCCCCCCCCCCCCCCCCCCCCGCAGAAACCTCCACTTCACCACTGATGATAGTAATTGCTCAATCACTAGACTAAGGGAACACTTTAACTCGTTTATGCTGTTTAATCTCAGCTCAGAAAACTAAGCTGAAACAAAGCCATCCAGCCACCATCATAGTCAATGATCTATATATATACGTAAAGAGAGGAAATGAGGCAAAATGAGAGGATGAAAATCTCACCCAGCTACTAAAGTGAGTAAGACAACCGTCATTGCTGTACTGTCTGACTGTTTAAACTGCTTTCAATGCTCCTCCCCCCCCCCCCCATCCCTTTCTCACTCTCTACATTCGTCCTTCCTTTCTTATTCTTTTTAAATATCTTCTTTGTCACCCAGCTACAGAAATGACTAAGAAAACTGAGATTGCTGTACTGTTTGACTGTTTAAACTGTCTTCTATGTGTACTGTGTGACTGTTTAAACTGTCTTCTATGTGTACTGTTTGACTGTTTAAACTGTCTTCTATGTGTACTGTGTGACTGTTTAAACTGTCTTCTATGTGTACTGTGTGACTGTTTAAACTGTCTTCTATGTGTATTGTTTGACTGTTTAAACTGTCTTCTATGTGTAGTGTTTGACTGTTTAAACTGTCTTCTATGTGTACTGTGTGACTGTTTAAACTGTCTTCTATGTGTAGTGTTTGACTGTTTAAACTGTCTTCTATGTGTACTGTTTGACTGTTTAAACTGTCTTCTATGTGTAGTGTTTGACTGTTTAAACTGTCTTCTATGTGTACTGACTGTTTAAACTGTCTTCTATGTGTACTGTGTGACTGTTTAAACTGTCTTCTATGTGTAGTGTTTGACTGTTTAAACTGTCTTTCTATGTGTACTGTTTGACTGTTTAAACTGTCTTCTATGTGTAGTGTTGTGACTGTTTAAACTGTCTTCATATGTGTAGTGTTTGACTGTTTAAACTGTCTTCTATGTGTACTGTTTGACTGTTTAAACTGTCTTCTATGTGTACTGTGTGACTGTTTAAACTGTCTTCTATGTGTAGTGTTTGACTGTTTAAACTGTCTTCTATGTGTACTGTGTGACTGTTTAAACTGTCTTCTATGTGTACTGTTTGACTGTTTAAACTGTTTCTATGTGTACTGTTGATGTTTAAACTGTCTTCTATGTGTACTGTGTGACTGTTTAAACTGTCTTCTATGTGTACTGTTTGACTGTTTAAACTGTCTTCTATGTGTACTGTTGTGACTGTTTAAACTGTCTTCTATGTGTATGTTGACTGTTTAAACTGTTTCTATGTGTACTGTTTGACTGTTTAAACTGTCTTCTATGTGTACTGTGTGACTGTTTAAACTGTCTTCTATGTGTACTGTTTGACTGTTTAAACTGTCTTCTATGTGTACTGTGTGACTGTTTAAACTGTCTTCTATGTGTACTGTTTGACTGTTTAAACTGTCTTCTATGTGTACTGTTTGACTGTTTAAACTGTCTTCTATGTGTATGTTTGACCGTTTAAACTGTCTTCTATGTGTACTGTTTGGCTGTTTAAACTGTCTTCTAAGTGTACTGTTTGACTGTTTAAACTGTCTTCTATGTGTACTGTGTGACTGTTTAAACTGTCTTCTATGTGTACTGTGTGACTGTTTAAACTGTCTTCTATGTGTACTGTGTGACTGTTTAAACTGTCTTCTATGTGTACTGTGTGACTGTTTAAACTGTCTTCTATGTGTACTGTGTGACTGTTTAAACTGTCTTCTATGTGTAGTGTTGACTGTTTAAACTGTCTTCTATGTGTAGTGTTTGACTGTTTAAACTGTCTTCTATGTGTACTGTTTGACTGTTTAAACTGTCTTCTAAGTGTAGTGTTTGACTGTTTAAACTGTCTTCTATGTGTACTGTGTGACTGTTTAAACTGTCTTCTATGTGTAGTGTTTGACTGTTTAAACTGTCTTCTATGTGTACTGTTTGCTGTTTAAACTGTCTTCTATGTGTACTGTTTGGCTGTTTAAACTGTCTTCTATGTGTACTGTGTGACTGTTTAAACTGTCTTCTATGTGTAGTGTTTGACTGTTTAAACTGTCTTCTATGTGTACTGTTTGGCTGTTTAAACTGTCTTCTATGTGTACTGTTTGACTGTTTAAACTGTCTTCTATGTGTAGTGTTTGACTGTTTAAACTGTCTTCTATGTGTACTGTTTGGCTGTTTAAACTGTCTTCTATGTGTACTGTGTGACTGTTTAAACTGTCTTCTATGTGTACTGTGTGACTGTTTAAACTGTCTTCTATGTGTACTGTGTGACTGTTTAAACTGTCTTCTATGTGTACTGTGTGACTGTTTAAACTGTCTTCTATGTGTAGTGTTTGACTGTTTAAACTGTCTTCTATGTGTAGTGTTTGACTGTTTAAACTGTCTTCTATGTGTACTGTTTGACTGTTTAAACTGTCTTCTATGTGTACTGTGTGACTGTTTAAACTGTCTTCTATGTGTAGTGTGTGACTGTTTAAACTGTCTTCTATGTGTACTGTGTGACTGTTTAAACTGTCTTCTATGTGTAGTGTGTGACTGTTTAAACTGTCTTCTATGTGTACTGTTTGACTGTTTAAACTGTCTTCTATGTGTAGTGTTTGACTGTTTAAACTGTCTTCTATGTGTACTGTTTGACTGTTTAAACTGTCTTCTATGTGTACTGTGTGACTGTTTAAACTGTCTTCTATGTGTACTGTTTGACTGTTTAAACTGTCTTCTATGTGTACTGTTTGACTGTTTAAACTGTCTTCTATGTGTACTGTGTGACTGTTTAAACTGTCTTCTATGTGTACTGTGTGACTGTTTAAACTGTCTTCTATGTGTAGTGTTTGACTGTTTAAACTGTCTTCTATGTGTAGTGTTTGACTGTTTAAACTGTCTTCTATGTGTAGTGTTTGACTGTTTAAACTGTCTTCTATGTGTACTGTTTGACTGTTTAAACTGTCTTCTATGTGTACTGTTTGACTGTTTAAACTGTCTTCTATGTGTACTGTGTGACTGTTTAAACTGTCTTCTATGTGTAGTGTTTGACTGTTTAAACTGTCTTCTATGTGTACTGTTTGACTGTTTTAAACTGTCTTCTATGTGTACTGTTTGACTGTTTAAACTGTCTTCTATGTGTACTGTGTGACTGTTTAAACTGTCTTCTATGTGTACTGTGTGACTGTTTAAACTGTCTTCTATGTGTAGTGTGTGACTGTTTAAACTGTCTTCTATGTGTACTGTTTGACTGTTTAAACTGTCTTCTATGTGTAGTGTTTGACTGTTTAAACTGTCTTCTATGTGTAGTGTTTGACTGTTTAAACTGTCTTCTATGTGTACTGTGTGACTGTTTAAACTGTCTTCTATGTGTACTGTGTGACTGTTTAAACTGTCTTCTATGTGTACTGTGTGACTGTTTAAACTGTCTTCTATGTGTACTGTTTGACTGTTTAAACTGTCTTCTATGTGTACTGTGTGACTGTTTAAACTGTCTTCTATGTGTACTGTGTGACTGTTTAAACTGTCTTCTATGTGTACTGTGTGACTGTTTAAACTGTCTTCTATGTGTACTGTGTGACTGTTTAAACTGTCTTCTATGTGTACTGTTTGTTTAAACTGTCTTCTATGTGTACTGTTTGACTGTTTAAACTGTCTTCTATGTGTAGTGTTTGACTGTTTAAACTGTCTTCTATGTGTACTGTGTGACTGTTTAAACTGTCTTCTATGTGTACTGTGTGACTGTTTAAAACTGTCTTCTATGTGTACTGTGTGACTGTTTAAACTGTCTTCTATGTGTACTGTTTGACTGTTTAAACTGTCTTCTATGTGTACTGTGTGACTGTTTAAACTGTCTTCTATGTGTACTGTTTGACTGTTTAAACTGTCTTCTATGTGTAGTGTTTGACTGTTTAAACTGTCTTCTATGTGTAGTGTTTGACTGTTTAAACTGTCTTCTATGTGTAGTGTTTGACTGTTTAAACTGTCTTCTATGTGTACTGTTTGACTGTTTAAACTGTCTTCTATGTGTACTGTGTGACTGTTTAAACTGTCTTCTATGTGTAGTGTTTAACTGTTTAAACTGTCTTCTATGTGTAGTGTTTGACTGTTTAAACTGTCTTCTATGTGTAGTGTTTGACTGTTTAAACTGTCTTCTATGTGTACTGTGTGACTGTTTAAACTGTCTTCTATGTGTAGTGTTTGACTGTTTAAACTGTCTTCTATGTGTAGTGTTTGACTGTTTAAACTGTCTTCTATGTGTACTGTGTGACTGTTTAAACTGTCTTCTATGTGTAGTGTTTGACTGTTTAAACTGTCTTCTATGTGTAGTGTTTGACTGTTTAAACTGTCTTCTATGTGTAGTGTTTGACTGTTTAAACTGTCTTCTATGTGTAGTGTTTGACTGTTTAAACTGTCTTCTATGTGTAGTGTTTGACTGTTTAAACTGTCTTCTATGTGTACTGTGTGACTGTTTAAACTGTCTTCTATGTGTAGTGTTTGACTGTTTAAACTGTCTTCTATGTGTACTGTTTGACTGTTTAAACTGTCTTCTATGTGTAGTGTTTAACTGTTTAAACTGTCTTCTATGTGTACTGTGTGACTGTTTAAACTGTCTTCTATGTGTTTGTGTTTGACTGTTTAAACTGTCTTCTATGTGTAGTGTTTGACTGTTTAAACTGTCTTCTATGTGTACTGTGTGACTGTTTAAACTGTCTTCTATGTGTAGTGTTTGACTGTTTAAACTGTCTTCTATGTGTACTGTTTGACTGTTTAAACTGTCTTCTATGTGTACTGTTTGACTGTTTAAACTGTCTTCTATGTGTAGTGTTTGACTGTTTAAACTGTCTTCTATGTGTAGTGTTTGACTGTTTAAACTGTCTTCTATGTGTACTGTTTGACTGTTTAAACTGTCTTCTATGTGTACTGTTTGACTGTTTAAACTGTCTTCTATGTGTAGTGTGTGACTGTTTAAACTGTCTTCTATGTGTACTGTGTGACTGTTTAAACTGTCTTCTATGTGTAGTGTTTGACTGTTTAAACTGTCTTCTATGTGTACTGTTTGACTGTTTAAACTGTCTTCTATGTGTACTGTGTGACTGTTTAAACTGTCTTCTATGTGTAGTGTTTGACTGTTTTAAACTGTCTTCTATGTGTACTGTTTGACTGTTTAAACTGTCTTCTATGTGTACTGTGTGACTGTTTAAACTGTCTTCTATGTGTACTGTTTGACTGTTTAAACTGTCTTCTATGTGTACTGTGTGACTGTTTAAACTGTCTTCTATGTGTACTGTGTGACTGTTCAAACTGTCTTCTATGTGTAGTGTTTGACTGTTTAAACTGTCTTCTATGTGTACTGTGTGACTGTTTAAACTGTCTTCTATGTGTAGTGTTTGACTGTTTAAACTGTCTTCTATGTGTACTGTTTGACTGTTTAAACTGTCTTCTATGTGTACTGTTTGACTGTTTAAACTGTCTTCTATGTGTAGTGTTTGACTGTTTAAACTGTCTTCTATGTGTAGTGTTTGACTGTTTAAACTGTCTTCTATGTGTACTGTGTGACTGTTTAAACTGTCTTCTATGTGTACTGTGTGACTGTTTAAACTGTCTTCTATGTGTACTGTTTGACTGTTTAAACTGTCTTCTATGTGTACTGTTTGACTGTTTAAACTGTCTTCTATGTGTACTGTTTGACTGTTTAAACTGTCTTCTATGTGTAGTGTTTGACTGTTTAAACTGTCTTCTATGTGTAGTGTTTGACTGTTTAAACTGTCTTCTATGTGTACGTTTGACTGTTTAAACTGTCTTCTATGTGTACTGTGTGACTGTTTAAACTGTCTTCTATGTGTAGTGTTTGACTGTTTAAACTGTCTTCTATGTGTAGTGTTTAACTGTTTAAACTGTCTTCTAAGTGTACTGTGTGACTGTTTAAACTGTCTTCTATGTGTACTGTGTGACTGTTTAAACTGTCTTCTATGTGTACTGTGTGACTGTTTAAACTGTCTTCTATGTGTACTGTGACTGTTTAAACTGTCTTCTATGTGTACTGTTGACTGTTTAAACTGTCTTTTATGTTACTGTTTTATGTTTAAACTGTTTAATGTCTTTTGTGACTGTTTTTAAACTGTTTCTTGTGTACTGTTTGTGTTTAAACTGTCTTCTATTGTATGTTGACTGTTTAATACTGTCTTTATGTGGTATGTTTGACTGTTTAAACTGTCTTCTATGTGTACTGTTGACTGTTTAAACTGTCTTCTATGTGTATGTTTGACTGTTTAAACTGTCTTCTATGTGTACTTTGACTGTTTAAACTGTCTTCTATGTGTACTGTTTGACTGTTTAAACTGTCTTCTATGTGTATGTTAGTTTAAACTGTCTTCTTGTTATGTGTTTGACTGTTTAAACTGTCTTCTATGTGTACTGTTGACTGTTAAACTGTCTTCTATGTGTATGTGTGACTGTTTAAATGTCTCTATGTTAGTGTTGATGTTTAAACTGTTCTTTATGTTACTGTTACTGTTTTAACTGTTTTATGTTAAAGTTTTAGTTTGACTGTTTAAACTGTCTTCTATGTGTATGTTTGCTGTTTAACTGTCTTTATGGTTGTGTGTTTAAACTGTCTTCTATGGTGTTTACTTTATGGTACTTATTTATTTTCTGTTTAACTGTCTTTTTGACTGTTAATGTTGTGTTTGACTGTTTAAGTTCTAGTGTACTGTTACTTTAATGTTTCTGTGTATGTGATGTTTAAATGTCTTCTATGTGTACTTTGTTTACTGTTTAAATGTTTTTATGTTACTGTTTCTTGTTAACTGTCTTTATGTTTTTGACTGTTTAAACTGTCTTTATGTACGTTATGTTTAACTGCTTCTGTTTAAACTGTTTCTGTTTATGTGTGTGTGTTAAACGTCTTTATGTTGTTGATGTTTTAAACTGTCTTCTATGTGTATGTTGTCTGTTTAAACTGTCTTCATGTGTATGTTTGACTGTTTAAACTGTCTTCTATGTGTACTGTTTGACTGTTTAAACTGTCTTCTATGTGTACTGTTGACTGTTTAAACTGTCTTCTATTGTATGTTTACTGTTTAAACTTTTTTGTTTTATGTTTATGTTTACTGGTTCTTTTGTAGTGTTTGATGTTTAACTGTTTCTATGTGTTGTTTGACTGTTTAAACTGTCTTCTATGTGTATGTTGATGTTTAAACTGTCTTCTATGTGTACTGTTGCTGTTTAAACTGTCTTCTATGTACTGTGTGACTGTTTAAACTGTCTTCTATGTGTACTGTTGACTGTTTAAACTGTCTTCTATTGTCTGTTGACGTTTAACTTCTTTATTGTGGTACTGTTTAAACTGTCTCTATGTATGTATTTTAAACTGTTCATGTGTATGTTTGACTGTTAATGTTCTATGTGTACTGTTCTGTTAACTGTTCTATTGTATGTTGACTGTTAAACTGTCTTTATTGTACTGGTGACTGTTTAAACTGTCTTTATGTGTACTGTTGACGTTAAACTGTCTTCTATGTGTAGTGTTTGACTGTTTAAACTGTCTTCTATGTGTACTGTGTGACTGTTTAAACTGTCTTCTATGTGTATGTTTGACTGTTTAAACTGTCTTCTATGTGTACTGTTGACTGTTTAAACTGTCTTCTATGTGTATGTTTGACTGTTTAAACTGTCTTCTATGTGTACTGTGTGACTGTTTAAACTGTCTTCTATGTGTGTGTTGATGTTTAAACTGTCTTCTATGTGTACTGTTGACTGTTTAAACTGTCTTCATGTGTATGTTTGACTGTTTAAACTGTCTTCTAGTGTATGTTTGACTGTTTAAACTGTCTTCTATGTGTATGTTTGACTGTTTAAACTGTCTTCTATGTGTAGTGTTGACTGTTTAAACTGTCTTCTATGTGTACTGTTTGACTGTTTAAACTGTCTTCTATGTGTACTGTTGACTGTTTAAACTGTCTTCTATGTGTACTGTTGACTGTTTAAACTGTCTTCTATGTGTATGTTGACTGTTTAAACTGTTTCTATGTGTATGTTGACTGTTTAAACTGTCTTCTATGTGTACTGTTTGACTGTTTATCTGTCTTCTATGTGTATGTTGACTGTTTAAACTGTCTTCTATGTGTATGTTGACTGTTTAAACTGTCTTCTATGTGTACTGTTGACTGTTTTAAACTGTCTTCTATGTGTATGTTTGACTGTTTAAACTGTCTTCTATGTGTACTGTTTGACTGTTTAAACTGTCTTCTATGTGTATGTTTGACTGTTTTAAACTGTCTTCTATGTGTACTGTTTGACTGTTTAAACTGTCTTCTATGTGTACTGTGTGACTGTTTAAACTGTCTTCTATGTGTACTGTGTGACTGTTTAAACTGTCTTCTATGTGTACTGTTGTGACTGTTTAAACTGTCTTCTATGTGTACTGTGTGACTGTTTAAACTGTCTTCTATGTGTACTGTTTGACTGTTTAAACTGTCTTCTATGTGTACTGTTTGACTGTTTAAACTGTCTTCTATGTGTACTGTTTGACTGTTTAAACTGTCTTCTATGTGTACTGTTTGACTGTTTAAACTGTCTTCTATGTGTACTGTTTGACTGTTTAAACTGTCTTCTATGTGTACTGTTTGACTGTTTAAACTGTCTTCTATGTGTACTGTTGTGACTGTTTAAACTGTCTTCTATGTGTACTGTTTGACTGTTTAAACTGTCTTCTATGTGTACTGTTGACTGTTTAAACTGTCTTCTATGTGTACTGTTTGACTGTTTAAACTGTCTTCTATGTGTACTGTTTGACTGTTTAAACTGTCTTCTATGTGTACTGTGTGACTGTTTAAACTGTCTTCTATGTGTAGTGTGTGACTGTTTAAACTGTCTTCTATGTGTACTGTGTGACTGTTTAAACTGTCTTCTATGTGTAGTGTTGACTGTTTAAACTGTCTTCTATGTGTACTGTTTGTTTAAACTGTCTTCTATGTGTAGTGTTTGACTGTTTAAACTGTCTTCTATGTGTACTGTGTACTGTTTAAACTGTCTTCTATGTGTACTGTGTGACTGTTTAAACTGTCTTCTATGTGTACTGTTTGACTGTTTAAACTGTCTTCTATGTGTACTGTTGACTGTTTAAACTGTCTTCTATGTGTACTGTTGTGACTGTTTAAACTGTCTTCTATGTGTACTGTGTGACTGTTTAAACTGTCTTCTATGTGTACTGTTTGACTGTTTAAACTGTCTTCTATGTGTATGTGTGTTTAAACTGCTTCTATTGTACTGTTAGTTAAACTGTCTTCTATGTGTAGTGTTTGACTGTTTAAACTGTCTTCTATGTGTAGTGTTTGACTGTTTAAACTGTCTTCTATGTGTAGTGTTTAACTGTTTAAACTGTCTTCTATGTGTAGTGTTTGACTGTTTAAACTGTCTTCTATGTGTACTGTGTGACTGTTTAAACTGTCTTCTATGTGTACTGTTTGACTGTTTAAACTGTCTTCTATGTGTACTGTTTGACTGTTTAAACTGTCTTCTATGTGTAGTGTTTGACTGTTTAAACTGTCTTCTATGTGTACTGTTTGACTGTTTAAACTGTCTTCTATGTGTACTGTTTGACTGTTTAAACTGTCTTCTATGTGTACTGTGTGACTGTTTAAACTGTCTTCTATGTGTACTGTGTGACTGTTTAAACTGTCTTCTATGTGTACTGTGTGACTGTTTAAACTGTCTTCTATGTGTACTGTTTGACTGTTTAAACTGTCTTCTATGTGTAGTGTTTGACTGTTTAAACTGTCTTCTATGTGTACTGTTTGACTGTTTAAACTGTCTTCTATGTGTACTGTTTGACTGTTTAAACTGTCTTCTATGTGTACTGTTTGACTGTTTAAACTGTCTTCTATGTGTACTGTTTGACTGTTTAAACTGTCTTCTATGTGTACTGTTTGACTGTTTAAACTGTCTTCTATGTGTACTGTTTGACTGTTTAAACTGTCTTCTATGTGTACTGTTTGACTGTTTAAACTGTCTTCTATGTGTACTGTGTGACTGTTTAAACTGTCTTCTATGTGTACTGTGTTTGACTGTTTATACTGTCTTCTATGTTGTTAGTGTTTGACTGTTTAAACTGTCTTCTATGTGTACTGTGTTGACTGTTTAAACTGTCTTCTATGTGTACTGTTTGACTGTTTAAACTGTCTTCTATGCCCCCTCACTCTCTACGGTAGTCCTTTTTTTTTTCGTCCATCTACTAAAGTGATTAAGACAACTGTCATTGCTGGACTATTTGACTGTTTGTTTAAACTGTCTTCTATGCACCCTCCACTTACTCTCGGTATTCATCATCATCATCATCATCATCATCAGGTGCCTTGCCGCATGGCGTTGGCGATCATGGACTTCCATCTGTGTCTATCTCTTGTTGCCCCAAGCATCTCCACCCTCTTTGTCTTCAGCCACTCCGCAAGTCCGTCTAGTATCTTCTCCCTGGGTCTACCTGGTGCTCTCTTTCCCTCAAGCTTTCCCTTTGTGACCAGGTGCTCCAATTCCCCTTTCCTCATAAAATGGTCTATGAATGTTGCCTGTCTTTTCCTAATCTTCCTTATGAGTGATCTTCTTGTGTCTGCCTCCATCAAGACTGTCTCGTTTGTTTTCTTTGCTGTCCATGGAACTCTCAACATTCTTCTTAGAAACCACATCTCGGCTGCCTCGATCTTGTTCTGGCTTTGCTTATATTGACCGTCCACACCTCACAACCGTACAACAGTATTGGTTCTACATAACATTCAAGAAATCTCTTTCTGATGTTAATTTAATTGATAGGCATTTGTTGGTAAGAATGCTTTTCATCTTCTTGAATGCTTAGTCCTTCTTTTCTTACCCTTTTTAAAGGTCTTCTTTGTCACCAATCTAAAACGATAAACACCAACAGCTGTATTGACTGTTAAACTGTTCATCCACCCTTTCATCTCTACGTTAGCCTCTTTCTACTTCAAAGATCTTCTTTCACCCAATATAAACGACTAAACAACTGACATGTGTATATTTACGTTTAAACTGTCTTCTATGCCCTACCATCCTCACACTTACTCTATACATTAGTCTGTCTTTTCTTTACCCAATACCCCAATAAAATACAATACAAAAGAAGAAGACTAGAAGAAAGACACAAAGAAGACTGACCGTCTTGTTGTTGCTCAGCAGCATGCCAATGATATGAGAGCTGCGAGTGGTGTCGATAGTGGGCACCAGGATGTCCGAGAACTTGGCATC
>JAPXFY010000017.1:26882586-26885086 GCA_030674185.1 Monoplex corrugatus | reverse complement strand
CACACACACACACACACACACACACGCCCCCGAGTGCGCGCGCGCATACACACACACACACACACACACATATACAGAGAGAGAGACAGACAGACAGACAGACAGAAAGAGAGAGAGAGAGACAAAGAGAAAGAAAGAGAGAGAGAGACAAAGAGAAAGAAAGAGAGAGAGAGACAGAAAGAGAGAGAGAGAGAGAGAAAGAGAGAGAGAGAAACATATTCATTTAAAAGCACATGTGCTAACAGACGTTTCAACACACACACACACACACACACCACACACACACACACACACACACACACACACACACACACACACACACACACGTGTCCTATCTGAATAAACCAAACCGTCATTTAAAAAAAAACAACTGTATTAATTAGTAAACTGCACGTTGGGTCACATAACCAAAGTTCACAATATAACCCTCAACCAGTATTATCATCAAACAAACTGTGGGGGTCAAAATATGACCCACGTTCACAATGAAACTAACGAACACACTCCAACACCTGGATATTATGACCAGAGTCAATTCCTCACACTTAAACCAACGAACGCATTCCCACACCTCCATATTATGACCGGAGTCACATTCCATCACCAGTTATGATGTTTTCAAATACCTGGTCAGTGATCAGTTCAAGGACAGAATGAGGCTGACTTATGGTAAAGACGTATCGTTCGTAGAAAGAGTCTTAAGGGGCAGACCTACCCAGATTTGGGTACCAAGATTTTGATGTTCAGTGTTTCAGTTCTAATTAACCAATCACATGATATTTGGCAAGAATACCTTAGACCAGTATTATTTGATTGAATATCTATTTTGGGGTCTGTGAGATTATGAAAAGTGACAAAAATGTAATTAATTAAAAAAATATCTCGCCAAAAATGAAAAAATATAGCACATACTGTGACATTTATAACTACACATATATTCATGTTAGGAATTTAATATTTACTGAGCAAACATATATGTGTAGTATGTATGGCATGTAGTAAAATCTTAGCTCTACTATGATTATTTTCTGTACAATCATCACACCAATTTTTAGACCAATTTTAATTAAAACAAATTTAATACAACTTTTGATAAAAATGTTTCTTTCAAGCAGAACTGCAAGATTTTACTACCGGCTATAGGTACCTGTCCCTGCTATATGTGTGCCAAATATCAAGGAAATCAATTGAGAACTTTTGAACATATTATGTCTGATGTATACAATCTCGCGAAAAATCGCAATTTATCAATTAATTAATTTTTGTCAACTTTTCATAACTCACAGACCCCAACAAAGATATTCAATCCAAAGAATACTGTCTGATGTATCTTCTTGCCAATATCATGGTGATTGGTTGATTAAAACTGAAACACTGAACATCACAATCTTGGTACCCAAATCTGGGTAGGTCTGCCCCCTTTAGACAAGAGATAGAAAGGGAGTAAAGAAAGACAGGGAGAAAGAAGAGTAGAGATGACACACTATGACAAAGAAGGAGTGGAAATAGTAAAGATTTGACAATACCGAGTAGTTGGACTTTTACTACTGATTATTTTTTTCCTTTCGTTGTAGACTTTGAGTACGATCGAGAGTTAGCAGAACGCACTGTGCTCAAATACATTCTTTTGCTGTTGTTTTGTACTAATATTTCTAAAAAGCACTACCTACTTTTACTCTCTCACCCCGGAAAGTAAGTGATCTATCTGTCTCATATGACATATGATTCTCAAAACGCTCCACGTCATGCAGGGAATCCTGGCTCTCTCTCTCTCTCTCTCTCTCTCTCTCTCTCTCTCCTCTCTCTCTCTCTCTCTCTCTCTCTCTCTCTCTCTCTCTTATCATTGCCCTTGCACTTGTGCTTTTAACAGATACAGCATTTTCTGCAGTAAAAATTCTAATAAAAAATTGCTGCTGCCCAATTTTCTTCAGCTCGGCTTATCTCTGTAAATCATAGCGTGCAGTATAACTACCACTGTCTAGCTGAGTTTCCTTCTGGATTAAGCTGTTCTTTGCTCTTTTCTATGTAAAAAGATATTTGCAGTTATCACTGCTTGATGAAAACAGCTGTCTCATAGATGCTGACAGACTCGCACCAAACTAAACCTTCTCATTTCTGTTGCAGAGTTGGAATCTGAATTAGAATCTGTATCAAAAGGATTTGATGCTTTGCACGATTTAAATCTGAACCCATTCCAATCTTTCACTTATCACGGATCAACTGGTCACGATGTTAAATGTTGTCTTAAGCATGTATCCAAAGCAACGTCAGACAAAATGAAAACCTGAAACAAACAAAAAACAAAACATTGTCAAAAAGATTGATCAAACAGATAAACAAATAAACACACAGACAAATAGACATAAAAAGAAATCCCAAAAAAAGAAGCACACAAGAACACATCCCACCACCTACTGTCCGAAAAAAAACAAAAAAAACAAACAGAAAACCCTCAAAACTCGAGCATTTTCAGCAAAGTCACACATCTACAACCTACAAT
>JAPXFY010000017.1:26865086-26875086 GCA_030674185.1 Monoplex corrugatus | reverse complement strand
GTTTTGTCAGGCAAATGAGATGAACATCACAAATACTTTCTTCCAACAACCACTGCGCAGAAGATACACATGGATCTCTCCAGGAGACAGGTGTCGTAATCAGATTGATTATATTATCATTGACAGATCCTGGAAATCAACTGTCCTCAATGCAAAAACAAAGCCTGGAACAGACTGCGACACGGATCACATTCTTGTGACAACCAAATTAAGAATGAAAATATTGAAGAAGCCTAAAACCAAATCGACGCCAAAGTTCGACATATCAAAATTAGAAAACCCTGAGCTGGCGTTAGAATTTAGTATAGAAACAAGTAATCGTTTCTTAAAGTTACTTGAAGTTTGGGATGAAAATGACTCATATCCTGATGAAATCTGGACAGACATAAAAAACACACTGACCAAAATCTCTGAAGAAAAACTAGGAAAAGAAGAGAAAAGGAAAAAAGCTAAGCCCTACATAAGTCAGGAAGTGATAGATCTGGCAGAAAAGAAAAGTCAAGCTCGAAAGCAGGGAGAGCGGGAAAAATACTCAGCACTGAAAAGGGAAATAAAAAGTAAAGTCAGAAGAGACAAAGCAAATTGGCTGGCACAAGAATGCAGTAAAATCAATGAACACAACGAAAACAGGAAGTCGAGGGAGCTCTTCAAACAAATAAAAAAAAGTGAAAAAAACAAATTTCAAAGCAACAAACCAATGCATCAACAACAAGGATGGTCACACTCTGACTGAACCAGATGATGTCTTGGATAGGTGGAACGAATATGGCACATCACTTTTTGGCAAGCCTGACAGCCATGAAAATAATTTAGAGCCAAATTTGGAATTGACCCCTGGAGATACGGAACCTGAACCTCTACTCAGCGAAGTTGAATTTGCCATTAAAGATCTAAAATGCAGAAAGTCTCCTGGTCTTGACAATATTCCTGGAGAGTTGTTGAAACACTCAGGTGATGGTGGACTCAAAGTAATGCATCACTTATGCTGCAAGATATGGAAGACTTGTCAGTGGCCTACAGACTGGAAGCTCCAAGAATTTGTCATGTTACATAAGAGTGGAAATGTCAAAGACTGCAACAATTATAGAACAATTGCACTGATCAGTCATGCCAGTAAAATACTGCTGATAATAATTTTAAACAGGTTAAAGCCAAAAGTAGAGGAAGAGCTATCCGACTGTCAGGCAGGCTATAGGAAAAACAGGGGAACAATAGATATGCTGTTTGTACTCCAGATATTGATAGAAAAGATTAGAAACACAGACCAAGAGATGTTCATCGTTTTCATTGACTACAGCAAAGCGTTTGATAGCGTGATTCACCAAAGTCTTTTCCACTTCATGATCAAAATGGGTTTTCCAAGACATCTGGTTTCCCTCATAGCTTCATTATATAATGATCAAAAAGCAACAATCAGATGGAATAATCAAAACTGCAAATTTTTTAACATCACTAAAGGGGTAAGGCAAGGTTGCATCCTGTCTCCACATCTCTTCAGCATATACACTGAACATATCATGAGAGAAGCAGACATAGAAGACATGGGAGTAAATATTGGTGGTAGAAACCTGTCAAATTTACGCTACGCAGATGACACAGGATTACTGGCAGACAACATTACAGGCTCTAGGAGGATCCTGTACAGGGTAGACCGGGTTGGAAAGGCAGCTGGGCTGTACTTAAATTCAAAGAAGACAAAGGTTATGCATGTTGCAGGCAAATATAACACTAGACAGGACCAGATCATGCTAAACCAAGTCCCTCTAGAAAATGTCAAGGACTTTAGATATTTAGGTTCAGTCAAGACACACGATGGAACATGCTCAAAAGACATAAAGATGAGAATTGGAATGGCCAAGAACAGTATGGTTCAATTGAACAATATTTGGAAAGACCACAGCATAACAGCAGACCTTAAGATAAAACTCTTAAAATGTCTTGTCTGGCCAGTGATGTTATACGGCTGCGAGGCATGGACAATGAAGAAAGAGGATGAAAGACGAGTGGAAGCAGCAGAGCTGTGGTTTTACCGAAGACTGCTGAGGGTCAAATGGACGGATAGACGCTCAAATGAAAGCATACTGAATGAGTTGGGTACTACACGCAAGCTTCTAGTACTCATACAACGGAGGAAACTGAAATATGTTGGACACGCAATCCGTAATGAGAGAACAGACTTGATGTCCACTGTCCTCCAAGGTAAAGTGGAAGGAAAGAGAAACAGAGGACGGCCACCTGCATCACTTGCTAGAAACATCACAAACATCAGTGGCAAGAAACTCCAGGAGGTGGTCAGACTTAGCCAAGATCGAGAGTGCTGGAGGCAACTTGTGAGGACATCATGTGCAGCGGCCAACACTGTTCCCGGTGACGCCGACAGGTGAGACAGGTGAGACATACAAACAGTATTGTTATAGTCTTGTTTTCTTAACCTCCAAAACAAAAGAAATGCTGTTACAGCATATGTTTATGTTGACTGATTACTGTGCTAACAAACACATCAAAAAGGCTGACTAGTTGATACTCCGATCTTTATGCTGCTACATGCATATCATTCTACGAAATTAAATCCCTTAAACCGAAAGACTGGAATTTTTCAATTTAGAAAATAAACACACACTGACATGTATCAGACAGTAAAGAACAGAAACGAAGAAGGTCGTGAAACACAAAGTACATACCATTCATGAGTGAGCATGTCGAACTCTCCATACAGCTGTCCCATGGTGATGGACTTGGGGTTGACAATGTAGGTCATGGTGTTCTCGAAAGGCTCGCCCGATGGAGACATCTCCCCTTTCAGTGCTGACTGCGCTTTCTGCAGGGTCTCATAGCACTGGGTACACACGCACATAACTATGGAATATGTGTATGTAACAAGGGAAAGCGAACAATTCCCAAAATTTCATCATTCATAAGGCCCTTTTTTTTTTTTTTTTTTTTTTGATCATCGCACTCAGGAAGGCTACCTTTGTGCTAACCTTACTTTTTCCCCCATTTTCTACGCCACCTTAATGGTCACAGAAGCTCGCACAATTTTTACAATGCGATTATAATGATGTCGATGAGGATGATAACCATGATGCTATGGAGTTCCATCTAGGATTGAGACTGCGTGACAGGGCTGTACTCTGTGCTTACTATCATAATATATCCTGGCGTCGACCAGGCCCAAGATATACAGACACCTGCTGGTCAGAAGATTTGAGCAACACCCTCAACAATGCATCCGTGAAGTGGATGACACTCGACTGTGTGGTCCCAGTCTTCTCAACGCGCCCACAGCAAACCCAACTCTGGGTAGGAGCTGGCTAGAGCCTATAACTCCCACAATGATTTTTGAAGGGACTGATGGGGATTCGAACCCACAACCTTCCAGTTGGTTGTCTGCTGTGCTGACCACTACACCACGGCAACTGGTATAATGCCGCTAATTGATTGCACAGTATCAAGTGATCCACATAGAAATTTCATGTCTAATAAATTTCAAACTTGCACAAATCAGAATTTTCTTTAAGACTGGAATATCCACAATCTTAAGTCTGCGGGGGATGAGAGAGACCATGACTTTCAGAATTCTATTTAGTACCATGACCTTGATTTGTAATTTTTGCACGTGACAACTTTCAGAAACGACACTGTCAGACAAATTCTTGCTACTTCTGGAAACAGGTCAACCTCGTGACTGCTTTTGTTTTCCCGACAAACCATACAACAGTTCCAGAAAGATGGATGTACCGAATAATTCAGTTTAGAAAAGATTTAGTATTCGTGATTGGTAACAATTCACTGAGGTATTTAATGTATTTAATGCATTGAGGTATTTCCCTCTCCTCATTGAGGCATTTACTTATTTCCCTCTCCTGAATGAGATATTTTCTTCTCCTCATTGAGGTATTTCCGGCTCCTCATGTGAGGCATTTAGCTATTTTCCTCTCCTCATTATTTTTCTCAATGAAGTATTTCGCTCTCCTCAATGAAGTATTTCTCTCTCCTCGATGAAGTATTTCCCTCTCCTCGATGAAGTATTTCCCTCTCCTCTACGAAGTATTTCCCTCTCCTCAATGAAGTAGTTCCCTCTCCTCAATGAGGCATTTCTCTCTCCTCAATGTGGTATTTCCCTCTCCTCAATGAGGTATTTCCCTCTCCTCAATGTGGTATTTCCCTCTCCTCAATGATGTATTTCCCTCTCCTCAATATTCCCTCTCCTCGATGAAGTATTTCCGTCTCCTCAATGAAGTATTTCCCTCTCCTCAATGAAGTATTTCTCTCTCCTCAGCGAGGTATTTCCCTCTCCTCAATGAGGTATTTCACTCTCATCAATGAGGTATTTCCCCCTCCTCGATGGAGTATTTCCCCCTCCTCGATGAAGTATTTCTCTCTCCTCAATGAAGTATTTCTCTCTCCTCAGCGAGGTATTTCCCTCTCCTCAATGAGGTATTTCCCTCTCATCAATGAGGTATTTCCCCCTCCTCGATGAAGTATTTCCCCCTCCTCGATGAAGTATTTCCCCCTCCTCGATGAAGTATTTTCCTCTCCTCACTGAGGTACCTTCTTCTCATCATTGCGGTATTTTTCTCTCACCCAGTGAAAAAAAAACCTCTCTTAATATATGTGCAATCCACCGATATAACATAACACCACAAAAAGCAGACTAAATGAATTCTACGAGTTCAGATACTCACCCTAGTTTTTCCAGAAACAGTAGGACCCACCAACATGAGGCCGTGACGCACCACCGTGGTTTCATACAGCTGAATGCACTTCTTGATGAAACCTATCAACATTGAAAACCCCATTGAGCATTAAGTAACATTTAACGAAAAAAAAAATCAGCGTTTTTGTTGGAATAAGATCCTCATAATTTTCTGCCAGGTGGCATTTAGATTGCAGATATTGTGTGCTGGCAGACACACACACATGATTATATACTCGTCCCTTTATCTTTCACACATACGCACACATACACACGCACGCACGCACGCAAACACACATACACACACACACACACGCGCGCGCGCGAGCGCACACACACACACACACCACAGACAACACAACCCTCTATCTTTCAAACACACACATACGCATACACAGACATATCCATTTCTCAATCGCGCGCACACACACACACACACACACACACACACACACACACACACACACACACACACACACACCACACATACAAACACACGTGCGCGCGTGCGCACACACACACACACCACAGACACTAATATCCCTTAATCTTTCACATGCACACATACACAAACACACACACACGTCCCTTAATCTTTCACACACACACACACACACACACACACACACACACATACACACACACACAAACACTTTTATCTTTCACACACACACACACACACACACTCACACATACACACACACACAAGCAACACACACACACACACACACACACATACACACACACAAACACACACACACACTAACTGACCATCCACATCTTTCAGGTCTGCCTTCTGGCAGGACTTGCGCAGGGAAGTTTCCAGAGCCCCGTAATCAATGGGTTGTTCCCTGCACACAGAGCACACTGATCCACTAAACACGCATGCCTACCTCAAAACCATACGACTGACACAAAAACGAAGAAATTTAAAACAAATTGATGGGTGCTGTAGTTTATTTCTTTGATTTACCGTCTTTTCACTCTGAGTGATACTAGACAGGGAAAAAAGTAAGCACGGAGGATGAGGTGGGGACGGGGGGGGGGGGGAGGGGGCAGAGGGGAGACAGAGTAAGAGACAGAAAGTTTGTAAAAGGAAGAGGCAAGGTCTTAAGACTAGAGACATGCGTGAGAAGAGAAATGGAACTAATACTTTTAACGCTACCATCATAAATGTGAAGGAAAACTGACACTAAAAAACACAAACTTCATAAACTTAAAGAAATGCATTAACAGGACTGTAAAAACCAACGATTCTGAAATTTCATTTAACAAAACTTGACCTGAGGTTACTTCTCTAAAATGCGTTTCACGATAGTTTTCTTGTATAAACGTCTTTGGTAAATAGAAAGGAAAAAAAAAAAGAACGTAGCATTTTGCAGTAAAACAGTGATACAGCGTGAATTGTTCACCACAAATATATGACATTTTTACAATATTTTGTTTTCAAAGCGGAAACAATCAATCTCAAATGATGTAGGGAGGAGTACTGCAATCGTTTTATGTCATGTGGGCAAGATGTTGGACTTATAATCAAAAGACCCAGGTTCGATCCTGCCTGGGTACTACCCGCCTGGTGGCTAAGGGGTGGAGGTTTTTCCTGATCTGCCTGGTCAACATACACGTATGTGCAGATCTGCGAGTGCCTATACCTCCTTCATATATATCAGCATCATCATGCACTCTGCCGCATGACGCTGGCGATCATAGCCCTCCGTGCGAGTCTATCTTTTGTCGCTGTAAAGATATATCTCCTACCCTTATTGTCCCCATCCATTCTGCAAGACTGTCTAGTATCTTCTCCCAAGGTCTTTTTGGCGCTCTTTTTCCCTCTAGCTTTCCTGTTGTGACTAGGTGGTCTGATTTCTCTCGCGTCATAAAATGTCCTATAAACGTTGTTCGTCTATTTAATAAATTTTCTTCTTTGGCCCTTTGTTATATCCTGCCTATCTGTCTACTCACACACATCTGGCCCACTGTCACCATGTTACTTACACTCAACTGAACCGGACATATCTGCTCCTTCAAAAAACACTTCAAGGTCATGATGCTCTTCCATACAATTTTGTTTCCATTTAAAAAAAAAGATGATTTGATTTACAAAAATCCATTTACACGCTGATAAATGCAGATAATGGTATACAATAATCAACTTAAAGACTCAGATGTAATATTGTTCCTTATCGGCTTTTTCCTTCTTTGAAACAAAAGAAATATTATGGTCGAACACCAGTCACAGTACAACACAATCCGGTTTTGTTGTTGTTGTTGTTGTTTTCTTTGAAATTAAAGAAATATTCTGGTCAAACACCAGTAATAGTACAACACAATCAATTCCGCAACTACAATATTGTGTGAGGCCTCTTACTTGATGTTGGGGAAGAGATCTGACACGATACCACTGAACAGTTTCAAGTCATCCACCAGGAACTTGGGCACGTTGACATCACGGATAGCACGCAAGGCGATCAGCTCCTAATAGACAAAAATGTCAATTGTCACATTAACTCCCCTACATAGCGACATCATTCCATTTGGATCTATAAAATCTATCAATGAAAAGGCTGTATGCTATACACCAGTTTAAACTGAAAACATTTCTGAGTGCTATGGTGTTTAGTTTGATAATATGAGTTACAATATAAGTTGATATTTGACGAAATGGCATGCTTTCTGGTAAATGTACCGTCAGTTTTGTGAAAAATCATAACAAATTCATGACGGAAAAGAGTTCAGGACAGCACACAGGTTGATCAGCTCTTGACACTCAGACGGCACTGGTTACTCTGCTATATTTTCTTTGTTACTTATGTGTGCTGTGGGTGGTGTGTGTGTGTGTGTGTGTGTGTGTGTGTGTGTGTGTGTGTGTTGTGTGTGTGGTGTGTGTGTGTGTGTGTGTGTGTGTAGCTCAAAATTTCCAAAAGGTGGAGATACTATTTATACTGAAAATGCCCCCAGCATCCCCACGGGTGAGCTCTGGGTCCTTTTCAGCATCCCTGGGTGTTTCTTCTTAACAGATATTTAAAAAAAAAGACCTGTGGCCTGCCAAACAGTCCAATTCACGATCCTTGCATTCAGCATGGCGCTCGAACCAGCTGAGCTTATGGGGCCACAGAATGTTATTACGAAAAGTTTCATAACTAATTATAATGATAATGAAGATGTGACAACACTTCATATCAAAAGTACAACAAAATGTCATATCAAAAGTACATCAAACAATTATGATGATAATAATGATGATTTTAAAACACGTTAATCCGAAATCTCGATTGAAAAAAAAAACACAGTCAGTGACATAATCTAATGTCTATTTTCTTTCAAGTCCATGGTTTTTTGTTCTTTCAGGTCTCTTTATATTACTCTAAAGAATGATGATGATAATTAATAATAATACTTAATAGTAATAATAATAATGATGATGATGATGATGATGATGATGATAATAACGACAATAATAATAATAATAATAATGATCATCATCATGATCATCATGATCATGATGATAATAATAATAATAGCAGAAGCGGTAGGGTATTAACCCTTTGACTCCCGCAGCCTATCTATCAACGGCAAAAACTTAACCCTTTGATTAACCACCAGCTTCCGCCAGGAAATTGGGGGATAGGGTGATGGAATCAAAGCATGGTTGGCAATGCAGCATGCTGGTGGGCAGGGTGTGGGAGGCAAAGCGTTAAGGAGTCATGCTCTGCTTGCGGCCTGTCCCCCTTTAAAAGTGTAAGGACTTTAGGACCGAAACACTTTTGTCTGAAGGAAGGCAAAGGAAGGAATCGTTAATTCAATGTCTGTTCACAATAGTGATTTTAGACACACACACACACACACACACACACACACACACACACACACACACACACACACACACACACACACACACACACACACCACACACACACACACACAAAAATTTTTTGTCTAAAATCACTTTAGCGAATAGACATTAAATCGAAGACCACCACCACACACACACGCACACACACACACACACACAAACAAACAGAAAGGAAAGAAGACTTATCCCCTGAAGACCTACTGCTGGCGAGCTCTCCCCATAGTTTCTTTGCTACTCTAAATGGACTACGAGCAATACTGACTGACTTATCAATCATTTCAACACAGACCTCGTCCATGTCTGGTGACTGTCTCTTTAAGTTGCCGGCAGCAGATATCACACTCTTCACGGCACGCATGCCGAAATCGTAGTGATCCTGTAACACACAAAAATATTGCATTGCTTGGGTGGAACTGCAGGTGTTGCTGAAGTGTCCCACCTGGTTGAGAGAGAGAATGGTGTAAGGGAAATATACAGACAGAACCTGGTTGGGATAGCGAATGGTGTGGTTATAAGGGAAATATATAGAAAGAACATGTACGCATGCACGCATGCACACACACACACATATACACATACTTACACAAGCATGCGCGCATACACACACGCACACACACTCACACACATACACAAACACATACACACACACATACACATACACACACACACTCGCACATACACACATACACATACACACACAAGCCTGCGCGCACACATGCACATTTTCATAGTTTACATATGCATGCGCCTGCCCACACACGTTTTCACAGTTCACACATTAATAAGCATGCTCATGCACGCGTAAAACATACAACAGAAAGACACACACGCACGCACGCATGCTTGTATACACACGTTCATGCCCCCACATGCTCCCACATCCACTCACTCACACACACACACACACACACACACACACCCGCAAAACACACACACATATACACACACAACCACACACACACACATACACACACAAACACACACATACACACACACACATACAAACACACATAACACACACATACACACACACATACACATACACACACACACACACACACACACACATACACACGAAGCAACAAAATGATGCGCACACATTTCATTTTACTTAGAATACCACTAACATTTGCACAGCACTTCAGAACACACCTGTGAGCTGAGCTGTTCCGAAGACAGTTTGAAGGTGGTGACGATCTTCTTGGCCAGATTTCTGGCGTCGGAGAAACCGAAAGAGAAGAGAGAGATCTCAGCAATCAGGGCGTAGTCTGGCACCATCATGGCCACTGGTCTGAACAGAGCCTGTACGACAGACAGACAATGGAATGATGTAGATGAGGGACGGAGGGATGGACCAATTCATCATGTGCCCTGCCGCATGGCGTTGGTGGTCATGGCCCTCCAGCCGAATCTATCCTTTGTCGCTGCAAGTGACATATCTCAGACAAACA
>JAPXFY010000017.1:26855086-26860086 GCA_030674185.1 Monoplex corrugatus | reverse complement strand
AACTGAAAAAACTTTAGATAATGATATGAAAGAGGAAAACACATACAAGAACAAAATATATTAAAACACTATACCTCGCAAGTCCCTTGAAGAACTTGCCCATGGCCATGAAGTCAAGCTGGTCAGAACAGTTGAACACCACACACTGGATGGCGAATGCTTTGGCCAAGTCCTGTATAGAAATCAATGTCCAGTCAAAATGTGTCAGCACTGTAATAGCGCATTTGTATGTGTTTTGTCCCCTCTCCCACACACGACATACTTCGCACTTTTGTCCCCTCTCCCACACACGACATAGTTCGCACTTTTGTCCCCTCTCCCACACACGACATAGTTTGCAGATTTGTCCCCTCTCCCACACACGACATAGTTTGCAGATTTGTCCCCTCTCCCACACACGACATAGTTCGCATAAGAAACAAAAAGTGTGTGTGTGTGTGTGTGTGTGTGTGTGTGTGTGTGTGTGTGTGTGTGTGTGTGTGTGTGTGTGTGCATGTGGGTGCGTGTGTGAGAGAGAGAGAGAGAGAGCAAGTGTGCGCATGCATGTTCATGTGTGTGAAAATGTGCATGTGTACATGTGCAGCACGTGTGTGTATGCATGTCAATGTACATGTGTCTATACGTATATGTGCAAACATGCGTGTGCCTTGTGCTTTTCTGTGTATGTGTGTACACACACGTGCATCATGAGTGCAGTGGTCGAATGGGTAAACTTCAGACTTACAATCAGAAAGTCCTGGGTTCGATCCACTGTGACACTGCCTAACAGGTAAAGAGCGGAGAGTTTTCCAATCTCCTAAGTTAACACTGTGTGCAGACCTGCCAGTGCCTCACCCCTTTATGTATATACGCATGTGAAATATCACGTATGCACGTTAAAGATCCTGTAAATCATATCAGTCGCTGGGCATATGAAAATATGAAAACACCCCGCATGCAAAGATCGGTCAAGTTTGAAAACATGGCTTTCAGCTAATAACTTTGACCGTTGGAAAATAAAGTATATTATCGTTATCAAGTCTCTGTCAAGACTGCATATACTGAGACTTTTCTAACAGGCTTTAATCTATGCATAGTATTGCTCTTGTAAGAAAATTATGAAGACATACCACCCCAGCTAGGAATAAGTGTTCCCATTTAACTGTGTGTTAGTGTGTGTAGTGTGTGTTAGTGTGTGTGTGTGTGTGTGTGTGTGTTTTGTGTGTGTGTGTGTGTGGTGTGTGTGTGTGTGTGTGTGTGGTGTGTGTGTGTGTGTGTGCGTTAGTGTATGTGTGTGTGTTTGTGTGTGTGTGTGTGTGTGTGTGTAAGTGTGTGTGTGTGTAAGTGTGCGTGTAACTGTGTATGTGTGTGTGTGTGTGTGTGTGTGTGTGTAAGTGTGCGTGTAAGTGTGTATGTGTGTGTGTGTGTGTGTGTGTGTAAGTGTGCGTGTAATTGCGTATGTGTGTGTGTGTGTGTGTGTGTGTAAGTGTGCGTGTAACTGTGTATGTGTGTGTGTGTGTGTGTGTGTGTGTGTGTGTGTATGTTGTGTGTGTGTGTGTGTGTGGTGTAAGTGTGCGTGTAATTGCGTATGTGTGTGTGTGTGTGTGTGTGTGTGTGTGTGTGTGTGTGTGTGTGTGTGTGTGTGTGTGTGTGTGTGTGTGTGTGTGTGTGTGTGTGTGTGTGTGTGAGACAACACGACAGAGCGAGTGAAAGAGACGAGTGTGTAACAAAAGGGGAGAGGAAATAGAAAAGAACAAGAGAGAATGTGTTGGAACCGTTTGTGTGTGTGTGTGTGTGTGTGCGTATAAGTGTGAGTGTGTTTGAGTATGTGTGTGTGTGAGTATGTGTGTGTGTGTCAGTGTGTGTGTGTGTCAGTGTGTGTGTGTGTGTGTGTGTGTGTGTCAGTGTATGTGTACATGCGTGCGTGTGTGTGTGTGTGTGTGTGTGTGTGTGTGTGTGTGTGAGTGTGTGTGTGAGTGTGGTCAGTGTGAAGATTGTCCAGTACCTTTGTGGTTTCTGTTTTGCCGGTACCAGCAGGTCCAGCAGGGGCACCACCAAACTTGAGATGGAGAGCTCCTGTCAAGGTCAGGTAGCATCTGCATAATACAAAATGTAATATAAAAAAACATGTTTCACCACACAGCACATACACATACAAAATGTAATATAAAAAACATGTTTCACCACACAGCACATACACATACAAAATGTAACATAAAAAAACATGTTTCACCACACAGCACATACACATACAAAATGTAACATAAAAAAACATGTTTCACCACACAGCACATACACATACAAAATGTAACATAAAAAAACATGTTTCACCACACAGCACATACACATACAAAATGTAATATAAAAAAACATGTTTCACCACACAGCACATACACATACAAAATGTAACATAAAAAACATGTTTCACCACACAGCACATACACATACAAAATGTAACATAAAAAAACATGTTTCACCACACAGCACATACACATACAAAACGTAATATAAAAAACATGTTTCACCACACAGCACATACACACAGTTTTTACGTTCCAAACATGCCCACCAAATACACAGAGAAAAATGGACAAGCAAACATTTGGATAGGGAAATATTCGTCACAGTCTTCCCACCGAGGATGAATTTAAGATTTCCCAAGGCCACATTAATCGTTGTGTACACGTCTGACTGTTATCTCACGGAACTTCCCCTACGACAGTCCCAGGAATTCAAGGCAACAGTTAACTTCTTCGCAAGATCCTATGAGTCTTAGAGCATGGAACTTCCCTACGACAGTCCCAGGAATTCAAGGCAACAGTTAACTTCTTCGCAAGATCCTATGAGTCTTAGAGCACGGAACTTCCCTACGACAGTCCCAGGAATTCAAGGCGACAGTTAACTTCTTCGCAGGATCCTATGAGTCTTAGAGCACAGAACTTCCCTACGACAGTCCCAGGAATTCAAGGCGACAGTTAACTTCTTCGCAGGATCCTATGAGTCTTAGAGCACGGAACTTCACTACGACAGTCCCAGGAATTCAAGGCGACAGTTAACTTCTTCGCAGGATCCTATGAGTCTTAGAGCACGGAACTTCCCTTCGACAGTCCCAGGAATTCAATGCGACAGTTAACTTCTTCGCAGGATCCTATGAGTCTTAGAGCACGGAACTTCCCTACGACAGTCCCAGGAATTCAAGGCGACAGTTAACTTCTTTGCAAGATCCTATGAGTCTTAGAGCACGGAACTTCCCTTCGACAGTCCCAGGAATTCAAGGCGACAGTTAACTTCTTCGCAGGATCCTATGAGTCTTAGAGCACGGAACTTCCCTACGACAGTCCCAGGAATTCAAGGCGACAGTTAACTTCTTCGTAAGATCCTATGAGTCTTAGAGCATGGAACTTCCCTACGACAGTCCAGGAATTCAATGCGACAGTTAACTTCTTTGCAAGATCCTATGAGTCTTAGAGCACGGAACTTCCCTTCGACAGTCCCAGGAATTCAAGGCGACAGTTAACTTCTTTGCAAGATCCTATGAGTCTTAGAGCACGGAACTTCCCCTACGACAGTCCCAGGAATTCAAGGCGACAGTTAACTTCTTCGCAAGATCCTATGAGTCTTTTAGAGCACCAGTGCGTAGGGTTTTGCGCAGACTTGGGGAGTCTGCCAGATAACTGCTGGCAGATTTGGGTGGAGCACATATGGAATTGTCCAAGTGCAATGAATCCCTCTTGAACAACCCCCAAACACCGAAACCAGAGAAAACACATATCTAAAAACTTTGAATCTGACTGTGTACGAACATTCCAAAATTCCAACGTTTCATGCAGATAAAATCAGCAACATTTAATACAAAGACCATGACTTTCAAAATATGGCATACAAACGGAGACCTAAAAATTTGCTGTCTTGTAAGCTTTCAAACTTTGCTTGTTATTTGTACTATTAAGCCAAAGATGTGACAATACACTGATGACCCCACGGAAATAACCTATCTCGCTGAATTTAGCTGAGGAGCTCTGAGGTTTCCATAAGTCACAAACAATTAACAGATTTCCTGAAGAGAGAGAGAGACAGAGAGAGAAAGAGAGAGAGAGAGAGAGAGAGAGAGAGAGAAAGAGAAACAGACAGAGACAGAGCGAGAAAGAAAGCGAGAGAGAGAGACAGCAGAGAGAGTGGGAGAGAGAGAGAGAGAAAGTGAGAGAGAAAAAGAGAGAAAGAGAGAGACAGAGAGAGAAAGAAAGCGAGAGAGAGACAGACAGACAGACAAATACAGAGAGAAAGAGAGACAAAGACAGACAGACAGACAGACAGACAAACAGACAGACAGACAGGCAGACAGAGACAGAGAGAAATATGCCTCACCTGTCTGTGAGTGGTGTGATAACCAGACGTCCTGTGTTACCCAGGTACTCGTAAGCATACGGGAACTGAGCGTTGACGGCACGCTGGTACAAGTTGTCATCTTCCAGCCAGTAGTATCTGCACAGAACGGAGCAACAGTCAACATGAATTCTTTCAACACTGTCCATTTAAAGTGACACATGATAAACGGGAAAAAAAAAAAGAATTTGTTATGTTAGCTGCAATAAAATATCAGAATAAGTAATGATGATAAATAAATGAGAAAAAAAAATCAATTAATCATTACGAAATGAAACACATCACTGGTCCTTCCATTAAACAGATATTTTTTTCTCACTTGTCTACTTCCTTGAATGTTTTTATAGTAGTAAAATAGCAATGAGATCACCATAAAGAAGTGTGTAAAATCATTAAACAGTACACTCGACTTTCTGAAGATCTGCATCAGCTAAGACAAGAAAATTATGTTGGTATGGTCATGTAACAAGATCTAATGGCCCTGTCAAATCAAACCTCCAGGGAACTGTTGAGGAACGGAGACGGAGGAGGAATACAAAAAAAAGCAAACAAAAACAAAAAAACGATGGACTGGCAACGTTGTGGAACGGACAGAGAAACTATTAATTTTGCAGAGACCCAGACTTTGGAACAGAACC
>JAPXFY010000017.1:26830086-26852586 GCA_030674185.1 Monoplex corrugatus | reverse complement strand
ACACACACAAACATTTTTTTAACAAGATGATCAAATCCATACTAACAACCGTCTAATATCACTCAAAGTGAACAAACGTTAAATCAAAGAACGAACACACACACATACCTTCAGCCCTCACCACCCATCCCAAAACAGCTCACCTGTCGTTGAGTGTGTTGGTTTCCAGGGCCTCAGTGACCTCAGAACTCCAGTAAGTTTGACAGCCAGCGATGACCACTTGACCAGGCCACTGCAGCACCCAGTCTTTTCGGTCCCTCTGCGTCACAACAAGTGTTTTTATAAGAGGAAGGATCTTTTTAAATGGGAGATTCCAAATGAAACTCAAGGCTTTTTTCTGCTCCATACCCAAGGCTTTTCTGCCCCAATTCCTCAGCCTAAGAGGATCTTTTTAAATGGAAGATTCAAAATGAAACCCAAGGCTTTTTCACTGCTCCATACCTAAGGCTTTTCCTGCTCAAATTCCTCAGCCTAAGAGGATTTCCTTAAATGGCAGATTCTAAATGAAACCCAGAGCTTTTTGGTGCTCCATGCCTAAGGCTTTTTCTGCTCAAATTCCTCAGCCTAAGAGGATTTCCTTAAATGGCAGATTCAAAATGAAACCCAAGGCTTTTTTGTGCTCCAAAACCAATGCTTTTTCTGCTCCGATTCCTCAGCCTAAGAAGATCTTTTCGATCCCTCTGTGTCACAACAAGTGTGTTTATATTGGCAGTTTTCGTGGTGATATTCACATTTCTCCCATACACATACATCAAACACTACGTAGCTTTGTTGATTCTTTCCTATGCATGTATTGTACCCCCCCCCCCTCCCCCCGGTTTCCACGACATAAAACATTGCACGCCCTTAATTCTCCTGTATATAATTTTCATTTACTGCATGCTTTGGCCTTTTCACACACACACACACACACACACACACACACACACACACACACACACACACACACACACACACACACACACACACACACACACACACACCACACACACATAACGGACACACACACGCATTATCACTTAAGACTGACAAAATGTTAAATGAAAAAACGAAAATACACACACACACACACGCACACACACACACACTCACACACACAGACACATACACACACACACTCACTCACTCTCACACACACACACACACACACACACACATACACACACCTCACCCCACACACACACACACACACACACACACACACACACACACACACACCACCACGCACGCACGCACGCACCACACACCCCTCAGAGTAAAAAAACCCAGTTAAATCAAAGAACGAACAACACACACAAACACACACATACACACATAAACTAGATACATAACACACAATCATTAAAGAAAGAATACATACATATTTACACACAAACAAGACACACACTTAATTCTCCCCAACACCCACACTGCCTTTAAGTCATTTGTGACTTCTTTACATAATCACAAACATAAGCAGCCTGATTTATCCAACATACACTACACAGTGTAGGTTTTGTACACTTTAACTCTTCAAGTATTACACAAAAATCTGAACTCTTCCCTTTACCACAAATTACTTAGTCTGAACTCTTCCCTTTACACAAACTACTCAGTCTCTACTCTCTTCTTATACACACAATACATTACAATACGATGCCATGCAACACAATTCAATTCAATACAATACAACACAATACAACACAACACAATACTACACAATACAACACAATACAACACAACACAACACAACACAATGCAGCAAAACACAACCAACACAACACAACACAACCCACCACACCGCACCACACACCACACCACACCACAACACAACACACAATACAGCACACCACACCACAACACACCACACCACACCACAACACAACACAACACAACACAACACAACACAACACAACACAACACAGCACACCACACCACAACACACCACACCACAACAACACAAACACAGCACACCACACCACAACACACCACACCACACCACACCACAACACAGCACAGCACAGCACAGCACAACACACCACACCACACCACAACACAACACAAAAACACAACACAACACAACACAACACAACACAACACAACACAACAACCTTACACACACCACACGCATCATATAATACACACGTCTGATCCTTCACCTACACACACACACACAAGACCCATTCATTCTCATTACCGTCTTGTAGTCCCCCAGGGATTCCTTGATGATCTGACGCAGACTCTCCTTCATGACACGTTCAATCTCGCACATCCAGTCCTCCACGTTGCCTGTTGGGTACATGGTCTCCCTGAAGTCCACACTTTCTCCCTCTCCTGAGTACATCTTGGTGATCTTCAGGTCATCCTCGAATCGCAGCTGGAGACAGACACATCTATACTACAGAAATCCTGTATGGATACTGCGGAAATTAAAGAGAAATGATGACATTGCAAGTAAGCATGGAGGGGGTGAAGTTTGGGGTATCTGAGTCATATTCTCAAAGCATTTCCAGCATTGACGCTTTCTACTGAATTATGTTAGATTATTTGTCAGATAAACACCACCTAGAAGTGAAAGTTCTACCATAACATTAAGGTTGCTAAGAGGGAGAATTGAGTGATCAAGACTTTACTACACTCTGGTCAGTTTTCTTAGGGTGCTTCCCAATTTTCTCCTTCCGTGTCTTATTTTCCACCCCCCTCCCTCCCTCCCTCAATACGGTCAGGTACCCATTTAGAGTGGATTAGAGGCTACACACATACAGGGTTTTAAGCCACGTTCAAACTTGTGAAGTCGCTTTAGCCTGCAGAGAATGTATCTCTAACCCTATAGGCATCAAAACACCGCATATCTGAACAATAGGTGTAAAAACATTTTCTTTGCTCATACCTCACACCCAAGTTATCGCAATTTTTGTTTAAAGCCCAGCCAACTGCACAAAGCCACATCAAGGCCATAACCATTTCAAAACATACACAATTCTTCAACAGGAAAAAAAAAGAAAAAAAAAGGAAAAGAAAATTAAGTACACATATCAATGCGTTCGCGCCCATAATCTACAGAAATGCCTCTGGCGTTGAGCACTCCGTCCAATTCATCGCACAGGGGATTTAAAAAAACACACCTGAAAACAAACTGTAACATAACTAAGGACACTGAAACATACATAAGAACGGGCTTAAATTATCTAAAATTGCTCCCGCATATCTCACTTCCTAGAACCAAAAATGCACTGAATACATGTACCCAAATATCAATCCTAGGAGAAAGTACGTAAGACTTTATTGAACACATACAGGTGAATGGACCAGCAAGGCAGAAAATGATATATAGAAAGAAATAACAGAAAGCAAAGGAGGAAGAAAGAAACAAAGAGAGTGACAGAAAATAGGAAATTTGTAGCACAGATTTTCCAGAAAGTGGGGATACTATCTATACTGAAAAATAATAATTAAATAATAATTACAATATTTATATAGCGCAAAATCTTGAAAAAATCAAATCTAAGCGCTGAAGCAGACACACACGCAAGCACGCACGCACGCACGCACGCACACACACGCACGCACACACACACACACACGCACACACATTCACACACACGCATGGCTATAAATGGGGAGAAAGAATAAAAGCAATAAAAGCAAGAATAAAAGCAATGGAAAATTATAGAGAGCATAGCATATACAATTATATATTATAACCATGTGATTCCCCTCCGAGCGGAGACAGGCTGCAGAGGGGGGGGGGGGGGGTTGAGTGAGGTTAGGATTTTATGCGGAGGAGAAAAGGTGAGTTTTGAGAGCGGACTTGAAGGAGACAAAAGTAGGTTGCTGACGGACTGAGAGAGGAAGTTTGTTCCAGGAGAGTGGACCAGAAACAGAGAAGGCTCGTGGACCATAGGTATTGAGCTTAGTGAGTGGAAAGCGAAAAGTCAGAGGATCGGAAAAAAGCCCTCAGCATCACCACGGGGGTTCACACCCGAGTGAATTCTCAAAAAAGAAAAAAAAAACATCTTCACCCTTAGAATCACTTACCCGGGCGATGTTCTCGAAACACTTTCTCAGGTGAGGCTGCACAGCAGTAGGGTCTTTGGTCTGAGACAAGATCTCCAGAAGCTCGTCGTCTGACAGGAAATAGAAGCGAGGGAAGGCATTGCGCTTGGTTTCCAGGTACTCGCTGAGACCTTTCTGCACCTGTTCCAGGAGCTTGTTGCACTCACGGAGGTTGTCCAGCAGGCGATTGTCAGGACACAGTGTGATCACCTGTCACCAACCATGACGGTCATAATAATGATTTATTTTTAACCCTTTGACTCCCTGCACCCTGTCTACCAGCATCCTGCATTGTCAACCATGCTAGCAAAGCAAAAACTTAACCCTTTGATTCCTGCAGGAAGCTAGTGGATAGGGTGCGGGTGTCAAAGTGTTTAAGTTTTTGCAGTTGCTGGATAGAGTGTGGGAGTCAAAGATTTCTTTGTTGTACTGACAGCTGAAAAGGTGATATGTGATGACAAAATGAGTCAAAGAGTTGATGATAATATCACAGTACAGTCGCCTTTTAAATTTTTAATTGTTTCTAAACTTGAGATGGCTTTGTCATAAGCAGGGATGGCAAACAGCATGTGTGCAACACGCGCGCTCGCGCGCGCGCGCGCGCACATACACACACACACACACACACACAATGCACACGCATACACACACAACACACACACACGTACATACACACACGCAAACACCACACACACACACACATACCACACACATACACATAGCATACACACATACATACAAACACGCAAACACACACACGAACACACACACACACACACGAACACACACACACACACACTCTCTCTCTCTCTCTCTCGCTCTCTCTCTTTCTCGCTCTCTCTCTTTCAGTTTCTCGAGATTACGTCTCTACACTCGGAATACTTGTAAATTCTACATGCATATGCACTAACGCCCCTGACGCCATATGATGAAGATCCAAAATGATAATGACACGAGCTTTAAGCCTCCACATAAGTCCTTCGTGTTGGCAAGGTATTGAGATCCTGCCTAGCGTATGGTGTAAAAAGCATGGTACGCTTGAGGTGTGAACCCACAACTTCTGGAAGAAAGACACAAAAGCATATTTCAGTCAAATCTCTAAAGCAAATCTTAGGCTCACCTGAGGGTTGTCCTTTGCATTTTTCATGACCTTTCTCCAGATTCGCTCCATGGTCTGGTAGCGTTTGGACTCCACAGGAAGCTGTCGGTTGATGTCTTCGGAGCTAAAGATGGGCTCCAGGTACAGCCATGACCTCTGGCAATTCAGCCACTCGTCCAGCACATCCTGCACAGGTTACGATTGATCGAGTGTAACTTCAAATGATGGAGGTAATGTGTAAAAAGTGTGTGTTGTGTGTGTATGTATGTGTGTGTGTGTGTGCGTGTGTGCGTGTGTGCGTGTGTGCGTGCGTGCGTGCGTGCGTGCGTGCGTGCGTGCGTGTGTGTGTGTGTGTGTGTGTATTATGCCTTTGTTGATTACAGAAAAGCTTTTGATTCTATCTAGAAATAGGGCGTATGACTAAAACTGTTTAAGGAAGGTATCCATGGCAAATTCTTAAAAGTTGTTGTCAGTATGTATAGTCAAACTGAATCTTGTGATTTTTTGAATAGCAACAAAATGAAATTTCAGGGATAAAAACAGGAGGAAAAAAACACTGAAACTAGGGGGGTCCGGGGGCATGCTCCCCCGGGAAACTTTTTTAAAAACCAAGTGTAAATCTATGCCATTTCGCGCTTTCTGGACATAATTTCAAGAGATATTTAGTGCATAAAAATTGCTGTAAACACATAATTATTACAGGAAGATATATTTGGGAAAAGGGGAGAAGGGTTTCGGTGGGTTTTTTTTTTTGTTTTGGTTTTTTTTGACAAACCGAAATTGCGGAATTCCGCCCAGACGCGGAACGTTTTAAGCCCTGAAATTTCTTTGGCAGTTATAGATGAGTTAAACAAGGCGATAGTCTTTCATCTGTGCTATTTTCTTTGTATTTAAATTATATTGAGCGATGTCAGATAACTGTTGTCTACCATGTAATATTGACCATGATACCCCTAATGTAAATGTAATTCATTACACTCAGTTATTATCACTGCTTTATGCTCATGATACACTTTTATTATCACACTCTGAGAACGGTTTACAAAAACATCTACATACTATACATGACACTGGACACTTGAAGTTAATGAAAATAAAACCAAGATGACAGTTTTTAATGGACTAAATAGTCTACATGTCTGTTATTGCCAGTCGAAAAACACTGAATTGTGAATTAAATCTGTTCAAATACTTACGGACAGAATTTTATAGAACTGATAAATTTTATTGATAAATTTTATAAGGGTAATAAAATAACTGCATATGATCCCAAGTATCATTTAGACCTTTCGCACTGTAATCGGCCAGCACCAACTGGCCTGTGTGCAGAACATTTGCACATCATGTTGATCTTTATAAAATCAATGTTTCACAAATTTAAAGAAAGAACTGTACTAAACATCTTCTGGTCTAAAAGCACAGCACAGTTTATGAAAATAACAATTCTGCACACTTATGAGTGAAAATTATTTTAAAATCCTCAGGCTTACACGAAACAGTAAACCCGCAGAATACTGCACGGTTTAAGGAATAACACTTGACACATGTACATGTACTTTCTAAAATATTCTGAATTCTAAAGAGCATTTGGCAATTTCTTTTTTGTTGTTGTTGTTGTTTTTGTTGTTGTTGTTGTTGTCGTTAGGAATAGGAATGGTTTAGGATGTTTTAGGCATAGTCCTTTCACAGAGAGGATGGGGTTGGAGGAAAGGAAGGGTCGGTCATGAAAGAATTGAGACAATATGAACACGCTCGATATACATAGGAATATTCGCATCATGGACATCATATCATGGTAGAAAGTACCTATTTCTAATTCAAATATTGAAATGTTAACCACAAGTGTTAGAGACACAAACCTGAGTAGTGCGCAGTGTGCTCTCCCATTTAGAGATGCGCTCCTCAAAAGGCTTCTTGTACGGGGAGAAGGACATGCTCTGTGTCATGACAATGTGATCGTCCAGCAGCTGGTTGGTCTCTTCTGATGTCTTCACAATGTACGTGCCAGTCTCCTTGTAAGCCAAGATCTCAAACATCACAGGCTCCCATTCTTTCTCCATCTTGTCCAGAGCCTGTGATCCAGTTTTTTTTTTCATGTTATCATTTCAGTCAGTGAGTACACACGACACACAGGAATAAAGTATCACAATACACAGGCAACAAAGTATCAATATTCCAAACAATGACAAACTCAGACAACAACAGTATCAATCTTCTATCAATGCATAATTCCATATTGAGAGTTCTCAGGTCAATGGCTCCGTCCTCAGAATGTTTCCATACGCCTGAACATTGCAAATGCGCTAAATATGCTCAAAGCATCAATATCTATCAATTAGAGCTAGATAACTAAAATGATAAACCAGCATTCCTATTATTCCCTAAGCAGCATTCTGAGCATTGTTTGTGTTTGTTTGTTTGGTTTCTTCTCTTGTAAGGTGACTTTTATAAATTGTTATTAATCTAGAACATGTGCATAGTATTTAATGTGAAGTAGATAATTCTAATACATTTTCCAAAAAGTTTCAGTCAGCTACCATTAATTCCTTCTCACTTTTATGTTATCATGCACGTGTGTACAGCGGCAAGCACTAGCTGTACGACAGGTTCAGTGGGGCCTAATGCTCCTTTCCTTGAATAATACAGTGTTTTCAAGTCTCTGGCTGGCTCCCTTTGGCAGTTCAGTGTGTTTCGAGGTGTTGTATTTAATAAAATATTATCCATTTCTAATCGTTCCGAAGTGTTTTTGACCTTGCTCTACTCCTGACACCAACAGCTGATATTGTCAACAAGAGAGAAAAAAAATGGTTGAGCCATTCTAACGATTTTTTTAAAAGAAAAACTTCTCCATCTGTAAAGATTCATCTACAAATAGCTGAGAAAATCTTGTTACCACGATTCTGCGTAGATACACAGACACACAGACACACTTTCCTCGACGGTTAATATAAAATGATCTCCCTTTTTTCAAATGGGAGATTCAAAATGAAATCCCAGGCATTTTTTTCTGTTCCAATTCTTGAGCCTAAGAGGAAGGATCTTTTTAAATGGGAGATTCCAAATGAAACCCAAGGCTTTTTTCTGCTCCATACCCAAAGCTTTTCTGCTCCAATTCCTGAGCCTAAGAGGATCTTTTTAAATGGAAGATTCAAAATGAAACCGAAGGCTTTTTCTCTGCTCCATACCTAAGGCTTTTCCTGCTCAAATTCCTAGCCTAAGAGGATTTTCTTAAATGGCAGATTCAAAATGAAACCCAAGGCTTTTTGGTGCTCCATACCTAAGGCTTTTTCTGCTTAAATTCCTCAGCATAAGAGGATTTCCTTGAATGGCAGATTCAAAATGAAACCCAAGGCTTTTTTGTGCTCCAAAACCAAGGCTTTTTCTGCTCCAATTCCTCAGCCTAAGAAGATCTTTTTAAACGGGAGAAAGAAAATGAAACCCAATACTTTTTTCTGCTAAACCCGATACTTTTTTTTCTGCCTCCAATATCTTGAGCCTAAGAGGGTCACTTTCTTTGGACAACAACAAATCTCCAAATAGTTTCCCCATGCCGATGCATAACTGACCTGTTCGATGGAGTATTCTTTACCGGCCACCTCAGCCACCTTGGAGATGACAGCAATGTGATCCTGAAGGTTCATCTCTAGGCACTTGGAAAAGGTCAGGTTGGCCTTGGGTCGTATGGGGAAACCCAGCTCCTCTGACAGCTGAAACAGACATAATACCGTACTGCCTGTAACCAAATGCTAAACCGCTTCTTGTCAGTAAACACTGAAATACTGTATTTATCACACTAATATGTTTAATAAAAGTGTGAAAGTATGTGATAAGGAACAGTTTTTAGATAAGAAACTGTGTGTTTTTCATTTGTGTGTGTGTGTGTGTGTGTGTGTGTGTGTGTGTGTGTGTGTGTGTGTGTGTGTGTGTGTGTTTGTGTGTGTATTTGTGTGTGTGTGCGTGTGTGTGCGTGTGTGTGTGTTGTGTGTGTGTGTGTGTGTGGGGGGGTGTGTGTGTGTGTGGGTGGGTGTGTGTGTGTGGGTGGGTGTGTGTGTGTTTAAGTTGCCAGCATTTTATGTTTGTTGCTTTTTTGTAAATTTTACCAAATCACTGTATGCACTACAGATACTTTAAGTGCACAAAATCACAAAATGTATATCATCATCATCAACAACAACATCATCATCATCATCACTGTTTTTCTCATCATTATCATCACTAATCATCATCATTACCAGTCATCATCATCACCATCATCATAATTTTCAGTAAAGCAGGAAGACAAAACTAGCATCCTTACCGATTCCCAATGCCTGTTGCGCATGCCAGGGTTCCTCAAACCCTGGATGAGGGGGATGTACGGGCGGAAATCCTCGATCATACCCTTGATCTCCGAAGCAACTTCCTGAACAGCTGCGAACAGAACAAATTCAAAATGTGAGAAGTATGGGAAGTTTGATGTGCAACATGATGTCCTGAATACATCCTCTTCTCTCTCACTAATGTCCAGAATACCTCCTTTTTCCATCTCACTGTTTCCCACGCTCAAAAACATTCAAAGTCTTCACTGACCAAGAAAAAAATTGAAGCTAATTCTGGAGAGCGCTCTCTGTTCAACAAATATGGTAGAATTAGGTACCAATCTGCAATCGCAAATATCACAGTTTTCATGACATATTTCTCAGCATAGTTAACTTGCCAGTAAAGAAAATCATCATATGCATCATACCTAGACGATATGACTTCTAGTTTCAGGATACATCACACACATAAATCTAATACACACACTATCATACTGATTAACCAATATCATACTACAGCACTTATAATATGGTCCCATAGAACAGATATATTTTTCAGTCTCATGAATTCATAAAACATGTTTTGTTTACAATAAATTGTGTTCTGTTCCTGAACAAGCACCCCAAGCAACCAACCAGCTACAGGTAAACTGTCAGACTTACCAACAGACTGAAGCTCAAACACCGAATGATTCACTGAAGATACGCAAGCTGTGGTTCTTCGCAAGTGCATGGGTCAGTGAAATACAAAATCCATAACTCATATTGAAATAAACACCTACACAGTCTACGAACTACAATGATTGCAGACTACAGACTATTAGCTAAATATACTGTACCTTTTAATCATTCTCATAGAATTTCAAATCATCATGATCATCATCATTGTTGTTGCTATCATCATTGTCATAGAAAATCTATCTAAATCAATCTACCAAATAAAATTTAACAATTAAGTTAGTTTTTAACGCAGATTCAAAATTTCAATGACAAAATTTGCTATTACTGACTTAATGTACTGAATAATGTAATACGTTGATTGAATGTAAAAATACAAACATACCAAGGCAAAAGTTCATTGAAACCACGAATCAGAGTTAAGTGACACACAAATCAAACAGACATAATACATACTGGGGATTTCGTTGAAGATCTTCACAGATTTGTGCATGGTCTTGTAGGCATCCATGACATTCTTCTCCACTTCTTCAGCGTTGATGGAAGTCAAAGGGTCATTCATCCAGCTTTCCTGCCAGCGTAGCCAGTCCGAAACGGTGACCCACAGATTGCGGTAGGGCTCAAAGTCCTTGACAAGCTTGGTCAGCTTGTCGTACTACAATAACAAACACAGCTCCTCAGCTGAAGGCAAGGCAGGCAAAAGGTGGTAACAGGTGAACAAGAAAGGCAACAGTCACAGAAAAACAGTGAACCTCAAAGAAAAAACATTATTTTTCAATGCATATTTTTCAATTTCATCTGAGGAAGAGAACTGAAAAGGAAATTAGAAATTCACCATGGAAAAAGTGCCTAAATGTATGTAGTGAAGGCAAAAGGTATCATGACCTTTAATGCCTCCTTGCTTCGTTTGATCTGAATCAGAGGAATCCTCTATAGCTTATGGCTTGAACGTATCTCACTACATTTGTTGCTATTTTTGATTTCCTTTGAGGCCCACTAATAGGTTGAAAAAGAGACAGTCAGCTATGACAAGGTTTGATTCTGACAGACATTTCAATGATTATGTAGATGGTGTCTGTTTGTTTCTGATCTTTGGAATTTGTTTTTGACGGAGTATGTCTTGACAGAATGCATCAGAAAAGACAGCTTGTTTCCTTTTTTTTCCTTTCTTCTTCTTTTTATTTATTTTTGTTTTTGTTTTTAATGGATAGATTTTATTTTCATTAAAATCCATTCTATTGGAGTGCTAAATCATAATATCCAAAAAAATGTATCAAAATTCTTTGGAAACAAGTCCTTATTATATCATTTCAGATGCTTTACAATGACAACAAAATATTAGCAGGCATAGTATGGCTCCCTTTGTTTCTTTTATTGTTTGCTTGCTTGGTTTGGTGTCTTTGGTTTGTCTTTTTTTTCACTTTTCAATCATTTTTTTCTTGTTCTTCATCTTGTTATTGCTTGTCGTAAACGCTCTGACATTTCAGTCTGCACCATATCAAACCCTGGCACTAACAAAGACAGGTGCACTGCGATCTTTCTGAGTGTATTAAGTTTCATAAAAGCCTTCTTATCCTCCATCCCCTTTCCTTCTCCACACATTTTCAAAGTTGAAGCTATCTGAATCAAAGACAAGAAGCACCACATCAGAAAGATCGCAGCATCAACCCACTGTCAGGTAAAGAAACAGCATCTACACACACAGATACACAATCACATCTAAAAAAAAAAAGATTTTTCACTGAATGCATAATCACAGAGATGCATATTCATATCTAAAACAGTCGATGCAGTCTCTACAGGTACACAATGCTTGTAAAAGATCACATCTAGAGCAAACACAGTGCTCAAAACATCTGCTCTGCACGTATGCAATTTGCAAGAGAAAAAAAAACAAAACACGAAAAAAATATGCAAGTGAAGATGCTGTAGGTAGACAGAATGATTACACACGATTGCAGTGCTTCATTAAAAAAATCAATCAAGACGTTTATACAAAAATTCACGATTTACACTGACGCAAGTAAACTTAAAGCACATAGTATTTCCATGAATCAAGCAGGAATTTAATTGCAATAATGCTTTTTTAACTCAAGCCTTGTCAAATCATGCCTCCTCCCCGCAATGTTTTAGCACTGCATTGTATTTTCATGTTTCATTTTATTGCTTGTCAACCCAACAAGAGCACTATCCCTATTTCCCAAATTTAAATTAACTGTCACATTTTGTCTTCATTTTCGGACACAGAACCATGATATTAAATCTGCAAATACAATTTTCAAAGCCTTAGATATAGTAATCACGCTGTCATCACAGGGAAACGTGTATGAATACATCAAAGGTGTGGATCTAAACACACCACACTAAGTGATACTACGAGGGAGAAAAAAGTCCTCACAGGAATCACTGGTACAGAACTAACACACACACACACACACACACACACACACACACACACACACACACACACACACACACACACACACACACACACACACACACACACACACACACACACACACACACACACACACACACACACACACACACAAACACACACACACAGTTCAAGAACCATACCAACACCAGAAAAGAGTCGGCTAACAGCAATTACAACAGGCACCTGCACGAGCACATAAATCAACTGGTGTATCTTTTTTCAATGGCCTGCAGCTGTCACTCTGCCAATTGTCCACGTGTTATTTTCGATCCTTAATCTCAGAAATATTCTTATTCTCCAAATGATCTGTTTAAACAATTGTTCAAATATTTCAACTGTATGAACTATGGCAAGTCAGATGTATCTGACCCATTCACACACTTAATTAAGTCAGTTTGCAAAGCTGAGATACACAATTTCAAGGCATATGTTTTGTCAACGCCATGCAAGTAACTATCAAACTTATATATCGATGTCATGCAAGTTAGTATCACACTTTAGTTATTCACACGAGAAGAAAAGAATATTAAAATCTGACGCAACGCAGCACAAGACAGTGTAGAAAAATGCACCACGAAAAAAACAGAATGCTGCAAAACGTTGTACAGCACTGAAATGTTACGCACACACAAACATGCAACGACAGAGACGAAGATATGAATATACAGACACGCACACACGTACGTGCACACACACACAACATACATACGTACAATGACAGAGACAAAGATTTTACTATACAGATATGTACACATGTATGTGCACACACACACACACACACACACACACACACACACACACACACACACACACACACACACACACACATACACACAACATACACACATACAGTGACAGAGACACACAGATTTTAACATACAGATATATACACATGTACGTGCACACACATACACACACAACATACACACATACAGTGACAGAGACACACAGATTTTAACATTCAGATATGTACACATGTACGTGCACACACACGCAACATACACAAGTACAGTGACAGAGACACAAAGGTCTTAACATACAGACATGTACAATGCACGCGCGCACACAGACACACACACACACACACACACACACACACACACACACACACACACACACACACACACACACACACACAACACTACCTCACAGAACTAAAGTGTCACAAAACCCAATTTAAATCTTTTCTATTTTAAAATACAAGTACTCCTGAATAAACGAGCGCCACAAAAACAGAAAGAAGATGAAAAATGAAACAGCACCTGAGAAAATCTGTAAGACACTTTACTGTAATCGGATTTATGTTTTGCTGTAACTGTTCTGAGTTTGTCTTGGTCCTTTTCAAACATGAACATTTAAAAGGTTTGAAAGAAAAACATGTAGAACAACACAACCTATACAGTTTCAATTCTACATAAAACACAAAAGTGTGATGAGCTTCATTCAAGGTTGATTTTCTACCACAGAAACACGTGGAGGTGAAAAGAGCAACTAATCTACAAAAGGTGCAGGTAATCACAATCAACTTTACTTCTTTAAAAAAGAACAAGAACATATGGAAAGACTAAAGTTTCTAGAAATGGAAAAAAGTGCAAATAATTATTTATTATCAGATTTCATTTTCAGCAGGTGCACAGTGAATTCCACTGACAAGAGTCCACAGTCAACTATACGTGGGTGTTCAAAGGGTGAGCAGCAAGGCCCAACCAACATCACCACAAACACCAAAGACATTATTTCTAAGGGCTGCAAGAGTGGTAACGACGATTTCAAGATTTCACAACCACAGAAAAAAAAAAGTGATCTCCAGTGCCATCTACTACCACTGTGCACCAAATCTCATTCCAGCATGAATGCTTACATTCATTCACACAGAAACAAGCACACATATGCACACATACATGCATCCATAAACAACATCTGCACATGTGCAGATAATTCACACGCACACCCACTCACTCATAAACAAACACACTATGACAACATTCAACACACAGACACATACTCTTGCAGCACACAGGCAAGCATGAGAAATGAGCGAAGTGGTAAACTGAAAGTCACACCAGCCACGCAAAATGAAAAGGTTAATGAAAGGACACTGCAAACAGGTGACACACAAAATATTGTGGATGCACAGAGCGCTGAGGTCATGTTATTTGTTATCATGGCACAATAAATTGGCCATCTTGCCCAGGACCGATCCTCACACCACTCTCACTCAGTTTTCGTTAAGCACCAGCATGACCACTGGCCGAAGTTAGTGAAGAATGCCTTGGAACAGAAACTTCACACAAAAAACAGGTTACCACAATACATCACAAGTCATTCAGAAATATCTGAGTTAAGCACACCACGTGACATTAAATCAACGTTAAATAATATCAAAGAATGTTAAAAAAATTGGTCAAAGAAGTTGCCAAAAACTCAACAGACTGACTAGCTGATTTACGAGTATAATTAGATAAACACTGGAATATGTGATGACCAAAGTCAAATGGTGAATATACGTTGAAGAAAACTTTTAGTAATAAACATGTATATATTAATGGAAAAAGAATCGCTGAAAAACAAAACAAAACAAAACAAAACAAACAAACAAACAAACAAACAAACAAACAAAACAAAACAAAAAACGGACAGATTTGGGATATAGGGCTAGATACTGGATTGTGGAGGAGAAACGGATAGAGAACAGAACACAAATGCTCAGACTTTCTGCACATCAACCATCAGTTTCAAGTAACGAGACCTTGAAATATGGAAACAAGAACAAAAGTTTCTTTCAAAATGTTTACAAACCAGTAAACAATCAAATACACACACACAAACACACACACACACACACACACACACACACACACATATATATATATATATATATATATATATATATATATATATATATATATACACGCACACCAAGCAAACAAGCGTTAGATAACACACACACAAACACACACACACACACGCACGCACACACATTGACTGTGCAAAGAAAGATTAGATCATGCAAATGTACAGCAAGCCAAGAACCATAACTCACGTTGGTCACAGGCATCCCAAAGAGGCGCTCACGATTGTTGTACGTAACAGCCAATCCCTGAGCTTCTTTGAGTTGCTTGTTAACACGACGCATCTCATTGGCAATTTCGTGTCCTTTCTGAATCTCTGAGTGGGCTGCCATTCCAGCCACAACCATCTGAAGACAAGGATATTTTATGCACTGAGTTATACATGTTTAAATCAGAGTTTCATTAATGCGGCATGTCAAGATGATGTTTTCTCTTATTCACCTCCAGCACACACAAGCATGGCCACACACAGAAATGCACGCATACCCATGTACACACCTAATATCTTTCATATAAACACACATGCACACACACACAAACACATAAACACGCAAACACACACACACACGTGCAAACACACACACACACGTGCAAACACATACATAAACGCAAACACACACACACACACACACACACACACACACACACGCGCACTGGTTACTGTAAACACACACACTTACATGGACTCTAGTAAGCCATACACAGTCACACAAACACAGTCATGCTCTAGGACACCTCCCCAACCTCCCGTCTCACATAAATTATACTCCCATCCAATTTCTCTCCCCCACCCACTTCTGTCTACACACACACCTGCAGTGTATCAAGCCTGTCCTCAAAGTTGGCTTGGTCAGACATCTGCAGTTTGTGGAAGCGTTCCTCGTCCTCATCCAGCTGTTCTGTGGTCTGCTCCATCTGACGCTCAATTTTGTGAGGCCACCCAATGGCTGTCCATCTGGTCAACAGTTTATATCAATATCAACTACGATCAACACTCACTAGCAGCCTTAATTCTTCTGCGGACACAACTAAAATGGCCAGAATATCCATCTCTGGTATTGGCCAGAATAGTCATCTCTGGTATGGTCAATAATGAATGTGGGTCAAACACTATTCATGTTAATTATATCAGTATTATATATACATAGAGAGATGTATACATAGACATGCATATATGCACATGTGTGTATAAACTTACAAGAATAAGAAATCGAGAGAAAGAAATTGAAAAAACAAGTTATAAGCGGGTAAAAAAAAATATATGTGTAGATATAGATATAGATATACATATATGTATTGTGCAATACGTTAACCCTACTTCTTATGACTTGTTTTCTCGATTTCTTTCACTTTATCTTATCATTTATGAATTACCTTGATAATGTTCTTGTTAGTAAATCTGACAAAAATGGTTGTTGAATTGAACTAAAAAGATCAGAGTCACAAAAGGCAAAGAATGAAGTTATTCGTTGCAGATTTTCAAATGATATAAAAATAGTCAAAATGGTCACAGTCGAAACGTTTAAGGCATATCAATACCAACCGGCATGAAAAATAAATAAACTCAGCCCATAAAAAGTTAAACAATGATGTGAAAATGTAAACTCACTTGGCATTGAAGTCATCTGTGGACAGGTTGTAGTAGAATTCCTCAATCAGCTCATAATCCTCCATGGCTTTGTCGATGAGTTCCTGAACACATTCAGCCAGAACAACAGAATGTCACAAGATTATGAAAAAGTTCAGAAAACAGTTATAATGAATCAAAGAACTCAAACTTATGAACTGTTCGATCTTTTGCATATTATTCAGTAACGTTTGTGAGCCAGTAAACTAGTAAAATGACCACACAAAAAAAGTAAAATGCTGGATGAAAAAGCCCAGTTCATAAGTAAACAAATGACTGACGAAAGTACATGTATCTACATTTGTGCCTTTAACATTATAAATGGATAAAAGTTCTTTACAGTGCGTTATACAGTGTTTGCATCAAAAACACTCTATGATCAGAACACAGTTATGTTGACAAGTTATCAATGCTCTTCCAACTAAATTCTGTGATCAGCGTGACAACGCAGAAGAGTTTTCTGTTTGCATTCGAAGTCTGAAATGTCCTGACCTGGTGCTCCTTCAGTTTATCTGGAATGGTCTTCATCCACTCTCTCATCTCGGAGAGCTCTTCAATGCAGTTGGGTTTGTCATACAGCTTCCGTGAAATTGCCTTGAACTCCTCACAGGCCTGAAACGCACACACACACAAACATATGATAGGATACATATTTGAAAATAAACACTAGGGAGGACAGCTGAAGTGTACAAATGAAGAAACAAGAAAAGAGCGTAAGAGAGAGCGGACGGATAAAAGAGAGCGGACGGATAAGAGAGAGCGGACGGATAAGAGAGAGCGGAAAGATCATGAGACAAAGAATGGCAGAGTGAGAAAATTTCGAAGTATATGAGACAGTAATGATGAAACTATTGAAAAGAAAGTAAGTGCAATGCAATCGTTATGAAAGCAATGTTACATTATGCTTCTGCCGAGCATAACACCACATTCCTTCTGGCTGTTGGCTTTATGAAGAATACATTACACTCAGGATATATCTGTGCAAGTTATAAAAACTAAACTAGCAAAATGCGAGATAAACCTAGAAGTGTATTGTTGTAATCTACCTGGAATTATATGCATTTGATTATGAACTGATAATGGCAAATGAACAATTTCACCAGCCTCGCTCAATTCATGTATACAACCCGTTTCTGTGTGCACAATAACGTCTCACAGCTACAAAAATCTCTGGTTTCTGTACTCAAAGCCCTGTGCCGGGCTCCAGGCGATGGGTTCTAGACCACCAACATGAGGCAGACGTAGACTGCGTATCACAGAATTAATCACCAGTCTCTTTCTATGACTATGATCGGATGTACCAGGAAAAAACCTGGAAGTGTCTACTGTAGAGATGCTTCAGTCACATTCTATTTCTTTTTACCAACTTGCATCATAACAAAACCAACCTTTTTGGAAACTGGATTATTCAACTGGCAGAACCGTGGACTCAAAGAGTCAGTGCTATGTATCAAATCTTTTAAGTCCCAACCTCATCAAATACGAGATCTTGCCCACACATAAGATTTTGTGTGGACTATAGAAATCTTCCAAACCATTATTGGCTGTTTCGGGTGGAAAACCAATGGAGCTGTTCGACTATGGTGAACCCCCCCACAAAATTCAAAATCACAAATTCCAGCGAAAAGAAATCATGAAATTTTCTTTCAGTTTAAAACCTATCCATGTTTTGCAAGAAAACAATGTCTGAAATAGGCATTTTCCAAATGTCTGAAAAAAAATCATATCAAGCAACACTCACATCATCAGCCTGTTTTCTCAGCTGCCTTGCCAGCAGTTCCAGGACAGCATTGCTGAGGGCCTTGCGCTTCTTGGAGAGGGCTTGACGTGTGTTCTCAGTGTTGACCCAGAAAGGACCGATGATGATGTTGCTGGGAATGGAGGCCTCCAGCTTCTCCTTCTCTTCCAGGTGCATCTCCACCTCCTTCTTCACCTCTGCTGCTGTGTGCTCCTGACACTCATACTCCCTGAAAAGATGAAAGTGACACATACTGAAGAAAAGCAAGTAGCAGAAAACGGTCGCTTAATGCTAAGAAAAAGCGAGGAGTATGATTACCGGGAAAGCAAGAGGTTCACGGGTTGATTCAAAGTCGGGCAGGGACTCTTCTTCCTCCCATTCTTCCATTAGATCTTGACACAGGTAGTCTGGCTACTAGTCCTTTAATGAGACAATAATTGGATAAACCAAGGTCCTGAGTAGCTCATGTGTACAAATGAAGAAACAGTATGTACTTAGTGCATGTAAAAGAGCTCATAACAACAAAGAGAATGTTCCTTGCAAGTTTTCTTTTATAAGAAAAAAATAAACAGTGATAGACGAAACAAGACAGGTGAAAAATATCTAACCCACTGGCCTTATTCAAGCATGTATTCACTTGATGCATTGTTTGATGTCAATGTATTCACTTGATGCATTGTTTGATGTCAATGTACTCACTTGATGTACAAGTTGATGTCAATGTTCATCAGCTCCAGGTACTTCTCATACTCGCGAGCATAAGCTTTGAGTGGCACGAGCGCCTTCTGGATGGCATGGCGTACAGTTTCTCTCAGCTCCTCCACTGGGGGCTCGTGTTCACCAACAGACTCCAGCAGAGGGGTGCCAGACCAGAAGATGTCTTCCAGAATGTACTGTGTACACAACATAATTATTTTACCATTTTCATGAGAGAATGATTTCATGATCTTAAACAAAAAACATAACATCAAGCAGGAACCAGAAAAAAACACGAAAAAAGAATAAGAATGCGTATTTAATACAATCAGACAAGACAGGCACAAATTTTCGGCCAACTGGCCTTTGTCAAGCATAAGATCACAAACAAACAAAGACCAGATACAAAAATTAGGAGAAAAAGACTGAAACTTTCCTGCTGCTCCTCCAGTGTGAGATCAAACAATCACATTTTCAAATCTATCAACAAGAACAAAAGAAATTTTTTTTAAAAACCTACAAAATCAATCAGTCATTCACTGAATCAATCAGATAATTACACAATCAGCTTTCATAGAAAATACAGCCATGCACAAACACCTGTTTTATATTATTTCTTAAAATGTTTAGCACGTCATCAAAAAAGTCCTGTGGAGAACACAAATTTACCTTTTCCAGCTGGGGCACGTTGTGGGTAGAGAGGATTCCCTTGTCAAAGAGAGAAATGAGTGTGGCTTCAAAAGAAGGCAGGCTGGTGCTATAGTGGACTCCATGGTTGTCAAGCAGCAAGTCGACCAGAAACAATGCGTTCTTCTTGGGCCTGAACACAATGCATTACTCATTTTTAGAATGTATTCAACATCACTACTAATTTTTTTATGTCAGTTACTCATAATGCTCAGGTGTAGGTGATACATCTATGTGGTGTAAATTCACTTTATGCATGTATGTGATGCTGTAATTTCACTTTCGTTTTCAGCTAAGAAACTGACTCATAAAAGTCAAATTGCATTTGTGTGGATATGTCAAGAGTGTAACGCGGTCAAATAATAGTTCTAAAGAGACAAACAGGAGTATGTGTGGATTGTGTGTTTTCATGAGCGTGTTTGTACATGAAAAAACTCATATTTATCAATCGATTTTGAGTCTATTCATATTTCTTTCTTATACATTCTTTGTACCAACAGTATTATCATCTCTTGCTGTATCAGTGTATGGACCAGTAATCCTACCCCCACTGTGTATGTGTGTATGTAGATGCAAATATATTTTGTGTGTGTGTGTGTGTGTGTGTGTGTGTGTGTTTGGTTTCATGTGTGTATGTCTGAAAGATGTGTGTGTATGTGTGTGTGTGTGTGTGTGTGTGTGTGTGTGTGTGTGTGTGTGTGTGTGTGTGTGTTTGTGTGTGTGTGTGTGTGTGTGTGTGTGTGTGTGTGTGTGTGTGTGTGTGTGTGTGTGTGTGTGTGTGTGTGTGTGTGTTTGGTTTCATGTGTGTACGTCTGAAAGAGTGTGTTTGTCAAGTGATGTATGAATATCTTTTTGTGGACTAAGCATCAATACCATCCATTTTTAATTTCATATTACATTCTGTTGTTATTTTTTGTGAACAATGTTTATGCTGCATTGATGAATACATGTTCATACTGCATCGACATACTGACTAACAACTCCCCCTTAAAATATTTTCTAAATATTCTTATGCAATGTGTAACAAGCATACTTTAAAATGGACTGTTTGCATTATACGAATGGACTCATCATTATCAACTCATAGAAGAAATAGATTTCCACTGACTTGTAAGGGGCTGATGGTGCATATGACAAGCACACAGTCAGAAACTAGGTGCAAAAGATGGTGAGGAACGGAAGCCACACTGAATTTATAGTGATCCATGGTATGCAACAACAAACATCCATGATATGCAAAAACAAACACACGACCCTAAACTGAGAATCAGGGGGGAGAACTGAACTGGCAGTAGTACTGACTTGTAGGGACTGACGATGATCTCTTTTCCCCACACGAAGTCGTCCGGCAGAGGCAGCACAGAGTGACAGGCATCCATCACCATCTGTGTGAAGCTCACCAGGGAATCCTGCACCAGATACCTCAGAGAATCCTGAAACAATGGTCACATGTCTTGTCATTCTGATGTTGATACAATTCTGTACAATGCTCTGGTTATTTTATGTCTGCTCTGTCATTCGGACCAGGGTTTTAGATGTTACTTTTCTCATGTAATATACTGGCACACGCAGCAGTGTAGAAACATGTGTAAGCATATGTACACACATATGTACACACACGTGCTCACGCGCACGCACATTCACACACACACATACACACACATACACACACATACATACACACATACATATACACACTATATATTTCAGTGCCATTAGGATGGCAATTAATTCAGAAGTGAAGATTGAATGTCCCTGTCCTAAACAGTAAGCCTTTTCTACTTTTAATTTTGGAATTACAAAGCCAGTGCCGGCTGCACCATCATCTAGAACAGAGCCATCAGTATATATTTTCAAGTGATGAAAATATTTTTTATGTAGATGTGACAGAACGTCAATTGCTGACAAGTGTGGATTGATATCTTTTATTTGAGATTAAATTTTTAATTCATTGTTTAATAACAAACAATACACAAGTCACTTTTTGTTGGATCCCATCACACTGTAGTATCATATATAATGACTGGGTTGACAGAATAGCTAAATGTGCTGCAATGAATAGAGCTGGTAGTACTAAACTTGATTTACAACTCTCTGCCCATGAAATGAATGCTGTATTAGACAACAAAGTAAAAGCGCAATGTAAAATTCGCCCTTTCATCGTAAACTACCAGGGTTTTACAAGACATGAAATAACTTTAGCTTACAGATTATGTCTCAACTCACTTCGAACTAAATTCAGTAAAAACATCAAATGTATATGTAATGATTCTATAACAGTTAATCATCTTTTGTGTTGTCAGCAATTGCTACCTTATTTCCCTGAATCAGTTACAAATTTAAAACAGAA
>JAPXFY010000017.1:26810086-26822586 GCA_030674185.1 Monoplex corrugatus | reverse complement strand
CATACACACACACACACACACACACACAACACACAAACCACTGAAATATTTAAAAAATTATAAAAGTTATGAAGAAATACTCAAAGGTGCTGGGTGAGACCCAGAGCAACAATGCCTCACCACAGACCAGACAATCACCTCACAACCCCTGATGCCACATGCCAAGCAAAGGGAGACTGTCCATGTGCTGCATGACCCATTTGGACCTAGTCGGCAATCTTGTTTACAAACCAAATGGCAAGCTGGGGAGATGACAAACACCTGGACACAACCATGCAACACATACCAGCCAGAGCGACTTCAGCCACCAGACCAAAACAGAATCAAAGTGCCTTTCTCTGCCTTACTTCAGGCCTTTCTCTCTTTACTGTTTCGTTATTTAGGACCTGGCGAGCTCATGGGTGTCTGTGCAGGCTTAATTTAACCCTTTTACTCCCAGACCCTGTCCACCAGCATCCAGTAGTGCCAACCATGCTAGTAAAGCAAAAAGTTAACCCTTTGATTCTCTCACCCTATCCATCAGCTTCCTGCAGGAAGCTGGTTGATGGGGTGAGGGAATCAAAAGGGTTAATTTTTTTCAGTTGTGGATAGGGTGTGGGAGTGAAAGGGTTAAGCTTGTGCTATGATCACCATACACATGGCACCTGTGACACTAGTGCATATAGAATTAATTCCAAGTGCAGAGATGTCATCTTGAATAACCAAAACTGAAACTGAAACTGTATCATTTGTGTTTCTTTTTCAAATAACGTATCTTCAGACTAAAAGTGCATAAAATCACTTACAGAAATGGCTGTGATCTCAGTACTGGGCCCATAGCTCTGGCTCTGCAGACTCTCAGCCGCATCCTGCTCTGATGCTTTGAACGAGAAGACTGAAACATAAATTTATTACGAAATCAGTTTACTTAACAAGACTCAGACATAATTAAGTTTGATCATCAGAGCAGATAATTATCCATAACTGACCTGAATAATATGCTGCATTTGTTGGTGATTTTGGATCTTTTAAGATGGGGAGAGTGAAGTTTGAGTTTTGCTTTGTTTTGTTTTTGATTATGTGTGTTTCACTTTACTATGATTATATATCGAGCTTTTTAAATAACTGCAGCACACTGATTTTTTCCCTTTTAAAACACAGTCCTATTGATGCAAATAATCATTTCATTCCACTTCTATAACATGTAATTTCATGAGTATGTGTCTTATGCTAGTGTGTGTATGTGTATGTGTATGTGTATGTGTATGAATGCATGCATGTGTGTGTGTGTGTGTGTGTGTGTGTGTGTGTGTGTGTGTGTTGTGTGATGTGTAATGTATCTGTGTATGTGTGTGTGCGCACATGTATACTGTGTGTGTGTGTGCGTGTTGTGTGTGTGTGTGTGTGTGTGTGTGTGTGTGTGTGTGTGTGTTTCATTAATATGAAACTGTTTCATAAATGTACAACAGATATAAAAGACATTTTTCAAACTTTTATCAAAGCTTGCCTTGCGAAACATTTCGCTTCTAATCTTAGCACAATCCAATCAGTAATCTAATAATCACCTTTAGGTGTGTGTTTCTCTTTGGAAACATTCCAAAGTGTGTCTTGTGCAGTAATGGGTCCTGCCAAATGCACCTGGAACATGTCCAAATAATTGGTCAGTTGACACTTATAACTTAAGATTCTATTAACACATCTTTGTAAGCATGGATATAACATGTTCAACATGTACATTTGTAAATTATTATATCTATTTTTCAACATTTTTACATGGGCATACTCTCCCCTAATCCCCACCTATATGCAGTTCACACACACACACACACACACGGTCATACACACACACACACACACACACACACACACACACACACACACACACACACACACACACACACACACACACAACACACACATATACACACACTAAACCACAAACAGGAAAAAGTCTCTAGGTTAAAAACATTCCTAAACAGCAACAATAACACAACAACAACAATAATAATAACAACAGTAGCAGCACAGCAGCAGCAGCAGCAGCAGCAGCAGCAGCAACAACAACAGCAACAGCAGCAGCACCAGCAGATAAAAGTTAATGGATGTTGTCTTAGCCATTGACTTTTTGTTTTAAAGAGCTACACACACACACACACACACACACACACACACACACACACACACACACACACACACACACACACACACACACACACAATGAGCAAACCACACATACACATCTATACAATGAAACACACACATGTACACAGCATGTGGACGAGAAAATTGTACAACACTCACTGCTGAATCACTGTCTGGACCACCATCTGTGCAGACGATATCTGAATAAAAGCCCCTCTGTTTGATTTCAGGGTAATGCTGTCCTGCAGGATTGGTTCTTGTGGATAAGCTGGTTTGTGTGCGATTGGCAGAGAATGGCCGAGCCTGTGATGCTCGGCTACTGCGCCTTGACATGGCTGTTTTGTTTCTGTAGAGACAGTAAGATGGTTTTGTAACTAGCTTTGTGGCAACTGATAATTAAACAACTGTACATATCAGTGTGTGTGTGTGTGTGAGTGTTGTGTGTGTGTGTGTGTGTGTGTGTGTGTGTGTGTGTGTGTGTGTGTGTGTGTGTGTGTGTGTGTGTGTGTTGTGTGTGTGTGTGCACACGCTTCTGTATATCAGACTTTGTGTGTGTGCGCGCGCGTGCGTGTGTGCGTGCGTGCATGCATTCGTGCGTGTGTGCGTGCGTGCGTGTGTGTGTGTATGTGTGTGTGTGTGTGCGCGCGCACGTGTGTTTGTGGGTGTGTGTGTGCTGCTGTGTGTGACTATATGTGCGTGTGTGTGCATGCGTGCATGTGTGTGTGTATGTATGTGTGTGTGACTGTATGTGTGTGTGCATGTGTCACTGTCTGCATGTGTGTGTGTGTGTGTGTACATGTGTGTGTGTGTTTGCATATGTGTGTGTGTATGTGTGAGCATATGTGCACACCTTTGTCTTTGTGAGCAAGTGTGTGTATACTTAAATTCATAGCTGAAAGATGGCAATGGCACTTGCTATAAAATGCATAACAACTCTAAATGTATAAATTTCAACAATCTTCAAAAGCAAACATTCCCATGCAGTTATATCTCTTTCATTTCACTCTCTAAGAAGTATGACTATAACCTGCTGATGTTTATCAACAGAAATAACCATTTTGATGACCTGCCATACTGGTACTGATCAAATTACTGTGTGAGGTTATACTAGAAATAGCACATAGATCTTTTTTTCTCTCTCTCTCTCACCTACCCAACCACCCCCCACCCCTATACACACACACAAACAAACAAGCTGATCAAACTGTACTGATGTGTTAAATGGGGGGTTGTGTCGGTTTAAACAGGAATACCGAACAGCCTTCACATGATATGGATCTTAGAATATTGGCGCACACATTATACTAAACAGAATGCCAAAGGTGTATGTGATCCATTTGTGCTGATTTTCAAAACACCAGTAAACTGATATATACAGTAGACATAGACACAATTTCTTTAAAAGGCACTTGGCAAGTATCCAACTTCTAAATCAATCAAATCAATAACAACAATCAATAGCCTTATCATGATGATGGGTGTCTGCATCAGCTCGTCCTATCTTGACATCGTATCAAAAGTTTGTGGTGTCAGTGAAATATTGATCGCTCCAAATAACAAATACAACACTACCAACCAACACTTTCAAATTCCGTAGAGACGTTACACAAACCAATGAAGCAACACTCATAGCTTACCCGTTCCACCTTCAGTCTGAGACCCCAAGCAGAATGCGTCGCGTCAATATGGCGCCGTTGCCAGGCATTTCTCTGCTTCCGGTTCCGTTTTCGCTTTTGATGCGATTAATTGATTGGGAGTTATTTCATAAATTCTTTTCATAACTGTTGGTTGTAATTTTTGATAAAAAAAATAGTAACAGATGTTAAGCTCAGTGAAATGATTTGATTTACGCAGGACAGGGAATATGCTTCTTTATAGGCTGTACCCACCAATCTCTTACCAAAACCTTCAGGCTTACTTTTGGTGTGTGTGTGTGTGTGTGTGTGTGTGTGTGTGTGTGTGTGTGTGTGTGTGTGTGTGTGTGTGAGTTGTGAGAAAGAGAGAGAGAGAGAGAGTGTGTGTGTGTGCATACATGTATGAGCGCGTGTGTGAACATATATGCAAATGCATACACGCATGTTTGTATGTATGTGTGTATATGCGTGCATGTATGTGTAAACAAAATAAGGAAAAAAATGTTTCCATGCATAATTTTCAGTATGTGAAACCAACCACAACAACAAACGATAATTGTTATCATTACACATGAAAAATTTACATTAATACGTGTACCATGACTGCAACGTGTTTTCCACAGATTCATTCCACAGCAACAAAGAACAAAACAGGAAATGAAATTCAATTTTTATTCATATTCACACAAATACAAAAAAGAGAGTTATAAAAAAAAAAAAGATAAAAAAAAAGAGCTATTACATTCTCAACAAAAAAATCAACATTGAAAACATGTGTTCCCGTAGTTTAGGAAAAAAAAAAAAGACCAGCTGCTTCAGGATAAAAATATAGATTTCAAGATGTCAGTTATGTCAACCCCTTTAGAATAGAGATTTTTTTAAATTACAAAAAAGCAAACCAAAACCAAAATAAAAAAAAATGAGAGACCAAAAACAAGAACAAGTTTTATTTATGAGGGTATGATGTAACTAACATGTATGCTTACATCCACCCCTCACCCCAAGATCTACACAAATATTTCAACAAAATGAACATTATAAATATCAATTCAGAGAAGTAATTTCAAAGTTGTTTTTTTTATATTAAACAATTTTAATATAGAAATGTGTTAGTGATTAATCTGTAGATCTAGTAGAAAAGCTAACTAATTCATGAAATACCTCTTCTTAAATATTGTGAAATGAAGACATTCTCTCAAGTTTCCTGGTAGTTTGGAACAGAGGCTAACCCCTGAATATATGAGGTGAGATTTAAAGAGGTCAGTTCTTGGCATGGGGACACTTATACAAAGAGAGAGAGAGAGAGAGAGAGAGAGAGAGAGAGAGGAGAGAGAGGAGAGAGACAGGACAGACAGAGATAGAGAGACAATGAAGAGAGACAGAGAAAGTGTGTATGTGTGTTGTGTTGTGTTTTGTGTGTGTGTGTGTGTGTGTGTGTGTGTGTGTGTGTGTGTGTGTGTGTGTGTGTGCATGTGTGTGAGTGAGAGAGGAGACAAAGGAGAGTGAGAGAGAGAGAGAGAGAGAGAGAGAGAGAGAGAGAGAGAGAGAGAGAGAGAGAGAGAGAGAGAGAGAGAGAATCTAAGCTACTATCCTCCTTTTTAATGAAGGTAGAAAACATTTATTTCTTCGAGGATCACCATGTCCCCCAAAATAGGCTCTGCTTGTATATCAAAGAATATTTGATTAAGTTTCCCTGCTTATCACACACTGTGCAGCAAGTGTACAGATTTAGTAAAGGTTTGTCCACTAAATGCTTAAAAGTTAATATTTTTTTGTTTGAAATTTGAGTTCAGGTTAAAGCTTAAAAGGGAAGGTGTTGGGTTATGTCAAGAGAAGATGTTGCATTATGTCCCTTGACAGAAGAAATGTGGCAGGACTTGCCAGGGCAAACAAAACAAAACAAAACAAAATAAAACAAACATACCAAGAAAAATGACAATGTCTCAATTGTTATGGATACTTAACATCACACACATCACACTCTGCAACAAGAAATTTGGATCAAATACATCCAAAATTAAAACTGTGTGGCAGAGGCTTCTTTTTTGTTCCTCTCAGTTTTTAAAAAAAAAAAAAGATAACCGTGGAACTCTAATGTGCATGATATGGTTTGGGTTACAATCAAACTGTAGCCATCAAAGTTGATAATGCTCACATAGAATGATACATGTAGATTTATACATTCATAACACCTCATGGGACCAATCCTCAATCTCAAATTTTGGCAGAATGCATTTGCAAACATATGAAAATCTTTGCTAAGAGATCTTGTTCACACATACACACACATGCGTGCGAACGCGCACACAAACACACATTCAAGACACAACAGAGGAATCCAAGTAAACACACCTATGGCACCACACACAGGCTGATCGAGAACAGACAGAAGTGCAGGATTTTTGTTGCTGTCCTACATGGAAATGGCATAATAGGCAATAAGTTAGTGTGTGCGTACCCACACACACACACACACATTCAAGACACAACAGAAGAACCTAAGTGAAACACAACTATGGCACCAGAGACCAGTCCACACCAGACAGAAGTGCAGGATCTTTGTTGCTGTCCTATTACTGCCTGCACACACACACACACACACACAAATGGCATAATGGGCAGTAAGTAAGCACGCACACACATACGCACACACACACACAACACACACACACACACCCAACACAAATGGCATAATGCATAACACACACACACACACACACACACACACACACACACACACACACACACACACACACACGTCAATTTTTAGATAATCTTCCATGAAAAAAAAAAAGCACACACACACACACACACACACACACACACACACACACACACACACACACGTCAATTTTTAGATAACCTTCCATGAAAAAATAAAATTATTTACTTCACATTGATTGTATCTTACTCGCCATGTATGGCCATTTAAGGGCTATAAAAATGTTACACACTGAACAGACATGTTTGTTCTTCAAACCTTAAAATGTCTGAAACCAGCTCAACATAAACTCAAGCACTGGTTGTTAAGGTGATATTAAACAAACAAACAAACAAACAAACAAACAAACAACAACAACAAAATATAAAAACAAGAACAACAACAACAACAAAAAACCCATCTCAAATTGGTTATTACTAAAAGCATATCAACTTCAGCACCAGTCTAATAAAATAGTGTAATTGATACTGAACAGTGTACTATGACATTTACACAATGAAGTTTTACACTTAAAATATGGGTTGAACACTGTGCTATCAAAGTAAGGCTACACACTAAACAAAGATTCTGAAACAAAAGCTCAAATTCAGCAGTGTGCTTAAAAAAAATTGTAACCTTATCATAGACTGAACAAAGAAGTTCTTTCTCTACTAAACTTTGTTTACACAGATAAATGATGAAGAAAAACGATCCAGTATATCCCCCAAAACTACTGGGATGCACTGGGCTCTCCATACAATCTCAAGGGCAGGCATTAGTCATTCTCACATAATCAAATTATGTTCTTAAATACTTTTTTAAAGCAAGGCTGCCTCAATTTTGATGGTTTATGTCATAATGATGATGATAGTAATAGTTTCAAATCATACAGCCTAGCACAATAACTTGTGAAATGAACAAAACAGAAAACTCAAATACAAACGTGATGTTAAATCGTACTATCATTCTACTTTCTCTGCAGGAATGGAAATGTTTTCACGTATTCATAAAGTTGAAAACTGGTCAAACTTAAAGAGTGATCAATCTCACTTTAGTTAACATAATATGTTGGTAAACAGTCAAGATATTCTACTGAAAAATGTTTCTGTTTCAACAAGCTGTAACCCCATAATAGGTCATGTCCATTCAAACTTATACATTTACTGAGGCTATGGTCTTCACTCCTCGGCGGGCAAAACTGTGGTAAACATTTGGTAAAGACTCGCCAATACACAGTAAGAAATTGTTATGGACACATTTGTATCTAAATTCACACACAAAGTAGATGGCGCTAAACAATAACAATCTTATCGTTTCCAAAAATTGAAGACAAAATCAGAAAACAAGTACAAAACTAAACAGTTTAATATTTCCATTTTATGCAATTATTGTATTTCATTTTATTAATTATTATCCACCACAGGCAAACACCATGTCCACTTTAAGAAGTCTGCTATTGCAGACAAAACAAATGGCTATGCTTACATTCCAACTTGTTCACTTGATGTCACAAGATCTCTCCCTCACATATTTGCCCAATTAAAGTCAACCTTGTGAACAAGGGAGTCTAGATGCTGGGGTTTTTGTTTGTTTGTTTGTTTTTTTCACAAGATTACTTGCACATTATTTATTTGTCTGTATCCCACAAAGAAACAACAGTACAAGCTTGATATTATCACTCAATTGATGGACAACATTTATAAAATTTCTGTACACATGTGGATTAATAACTCACGCTCAGAGACCAGTGATACTTTTTCTTAATTAACAATACTTTGTATATTGTTTACCAGAGCATGCAATACATTGATTACTATTGTTAATCATTGGTTTTGCAGCTAAACTACTCAACAAGACACTCTAGGTAGCTGATCTTTCACTGAACACAGAACTGGAAAAGATGTTGGGCACTGAGCTGGAGAAGACGTCTCAATCTTCTCCACCTCTACCTCAACATTCAAATGTCTCCATCTTCTCCAGCTCCAGCTGAACATACAACAAAACATTATGGAAATTAGCTAATCTGTTTGTCTGTTTAGTTGTTTTGTTTCTTATGTGTTGTAATAAAGCAAATAAACTGAAAATTCGGCAAAGTATGTTTTCCTCTTGTAAACAGGTAAATGGATATTAGGATACCAATTTTCATGAAATTCAGCAAAACATCAGTCTTTTTTTGTGTGTGTGCTTTTCATTTGCAAGCACACCATATGTAATTTTTGTATATTTCATTTATCCCGCAAATGATTAGCTAACAAAAAACTTGCATACGCATCAGCTGCTGCATACTGAATTTGTTCTTCAGAGAGGGGATGGTGATCCCACCTACCACATCGTACACTTTCTTCTTTATCCAAACGTTTGCGGAAAACATTTCTTGTCAAACCATCCAAAGTCCATCTTTCAGTTGATTTTAGTTTGGTATTTGCAATCTTCCCCAAATCTTTCACAGATTCACGAATCACATTTCTGACGTGAATGTCAAAGTCTCGCTCCAGTTTCCAAAAGTCTGCTTCAATATTAATGCCGTATTTGATCACTTGACTGTGAGAAAGAAACATCTTTAAAGCTTTAGGCAGAGTTCCCATTGGTGCAATGTGAAACAAGTAGCACTTGTCTTCTGCTGTACAGATCTGAATCAAAGCCACTTTGCTTGTTTGTCCAGAAGTGTATGTTACTGGCCATTCCATATCAACACCAACGTGCCAGGTATCTTCGGCCGACAAATGTGACATCAATTCCTCACAGAGCAAAGAACACTCAGCCTGGTTGAAGGAATAGATTAGTGAACCGTCAAATTTCAGTAATGGTAAAGACAGATAGATGATCTCTTCTGCAGACAGTGGTTCATCTAAACCTTTGCTGGATTTACCAGAGGCAGCAACACCAGAATGTGGCACTTTATCACCTTTTTTATGGGCATGTGTGTGTTGTTCTTTACTACAACCGACATGTGATGAAGAACTGGAAGAACTTTTTCCACCTCTACGGTTCATTTGTTCTGCTGCACTTCGTCGCATAACTGTCTCTTCAATTTCATCATCCTTACATGCTGAATCGTATGATTCTCCAACCCAGTCAGGTAAGGGTCTCCTTCTTTTCCTTCTGGAAGACATTCCACAGTACAGCTGCAACACACCACAAAAGGTAAGCATCATTAGATCTATCAGCCTGTAGAAATGAAAAAAAAAGGTCAAGCTACACTTTGTGCTAATTTGGAGGATATATCGAGACCACTGGCTATCAAACAACAAACAAATCCCTTCAATGAACTGGGAAGTTTCAGTCTTTCTCTCCTGATTTTTGTTTCTGGTGTTTGTTTGTGATCTTACATTTGACTAAGGCCATTTGGCCGAAAATTTGCGCCTGTCATGTCTTATATCAAATACGCGTTCTGATTCTTTTTTCATATTTTTTCTGGTTCCACACTACTGAATTTAAACTTTGTCTCTGATATCTAAAACTCAAAAAACAGTATGCGATGGCCTCCAGCTGTGAACAGGTACCAGATGCTGTTTCAGGAGGAGGAGATAAATAAAAGGAAGAGATCTATCCTCAAAATGCTGGACCAAAGTTGAGGTCTCTACCACCTCACTCCCTCATAATCTCTGGGTTATCAGGCAATTTTTACCATTTTTGTTTAACTGATGTAGACTAACATAAATTATTTTAGCACTCATAGCAGATGACTGACTACCCGACCATGGGATTGTGGGAAGCTCTTTCAGTACAAATACTATTTTCATGATCATGTGCCGAGCTGCATGATGTTGGTGATTATGGACCTCCATTATGAATCTATCTTTTGTCACTGCAAGCATATCTCCTACCCTTATTGTTTCTATCCACTCTGCAAGACTGTTTTCTCCCTAGGCCTACCTGATGCTTTTTTCCCTCTAGCTTTCCCTTTGTGACTACATCCTCAAATTTCTCTTGCCTGTAAAATATCCTATAAATGTTGCTTGTCTTTGTCTATACTGTTTTCACCCTCTGGAAATTCTGCACTAGTCATTTCCTCTTTTCTGTCATGGGTAGCAAATTTTTTTTTCATGTTTCTTTTAATTGCCTCCTTCTTTGTCCTTCTTTGACCCTCCAGGTCCATTCTTCTCATATTTTGCAAGATTTCTTGCACTTTCTTCTTCTCTTTGTTCTATGTACCAAAGAAAGGTATGCAAACTGCTGCAATTATGTGGCTATACAGAATGACAATGAGCAAGCCTGTCAGATCAATATGCATACATGAATCCAAGCAAGCATGATCATGTTGTGAATGGATGTTATTTCAAATATTTGAGGCATGGCCAAGCATGAATGCAAAAGAACAACTGACCAGTGTGTGTGTGTGTGTGTGTGTGTGTGTGTGTGGGTGTGTGTGTGTGTGTGAGTGAGCGTGCGTGTGTGTGTGCCATGTGAGTGTGTGTGTATGTATATGATATATGTGTGGAAGAGAGAGAGAGAGAGAGAGAGAGGAGAGAGAGAGAGAGAGAGAAGAGAGAGAGAGAGTGCGTGCGTGTGTGTGTGTGTGTGCTGGTGGGAAAAAGAGGGGTAGATGCCTGCACAAATAAAACTTTTGCCAGGACAAGTGAATAGATTAGATTAGTAGAAATGGAAATGGCAACTGGAAGGACAGTGAGAGGAAAGTAGTGGATAGACAGAAAATGTGTTGTTGTCATGGTGGTGGTGGATTTTTTCTTTCATGTTTGCTTCTTTGTGTTTATCTTTCTGTGTGTGTGTGTGTGGTGTGTGTGTGTGTGTGTGTGTGTGTGTGTGTGTGTGTGTGTGTGTGTGTGTGTGTGTGTGTGTGTGTGTGTGTATGTATGTGCGAATGATGATGATGATGATGATGATGATGATGTGTGTGTGTGTGTGTGTGTGTGTGTGTGTGTGTGTGTGTGTGTGTGTGTGTGTGTGTGTGTGTGTGTGTGTGTGTGTTAGATTGGGGAGTAGAGGATGAATTAGAAGAGTCAGGATAATGCAGATGGTAAGTTAATTATGTTAATTGCCAGGTGGAGGCATTGTATCACATTGTTTGATGATTGATTTCTGTGATGTGATTGTACAGGACCTTGGCATCATCAATTTTTACTAAGGGGCTGGTTGTGTTTTCGTCTATTTTGCAGATTTTTTCTAACATGACAGATTGAGATATATACATTTCATTACAATGTAGCTTAGATTGTTCCGATGACAGACAGGTACAAAAATAAGATAAAACCCATAAGTTAGGTTGGACCTCAAGATCTTGCCAATGTATTATGTGCAGATTTGAGGCTTATGCCATGATCATTTTGGATCTTCTCTATGACATGGCATCAGTACATATGCAATTCAATCTGAGCATGGAAGCATTACCTTAAGAAACTAAAACTGACAGTGAAACCTTAACTTCGAAAATATAATCCTGATGGTTATTAAATGAAATTACGTTGTTTGTGTATGCACACACGCGTGTGCTTGCGCACAAGTGTGTTCTGTGTATGTGATATGCTTGTCAGTGTCACCAAGTGTGTTGTGTCACTGTTAAGAAAATTTGTCTGTGTGTCTGTTTCAGACACTGAGTGAAAAAGTCACAGTGCAGGGACAAATAGTATGACTATTAATGTATGAGTCTAACTCTAAGTGTGTGTCACTGTGTGATAGTTGGCCTATGCTGTAATAGTCTATTATCATAACAGATCTGGTCTGGAGAGACTACATGTGTACATTTGATGACAGACTATCATAATGATAATGATGATTAGTGACGTAGTGTCAGTAGGCTACATCAGTAGGACATGATGATGATGATGATGATGATGATGCTGATTATGATATCTACACTCTATCATCTATGTCAGTATGCGTTTCACAGTGTTTCTCATAGGTTCAAGGTTTTAATCCCGCTGAGTCTTTTCTTCGCGATCTTACCACTCTGCGTGTATGGAATGCTGTACTTTACATGCACGAGTCCCCACTTTGCATTTCACATTCAACAGGACTACCGCCTGGACATTCGTTTGCAACGGAGTACAGAGTTACAGCCCTTCGTACACTAGGGTTAATAGTCC
>JAPXFY010000017.1:26780086-26805086 GCA_030674185.1 Monoplex corrugatus | reverse complement strand
CAGAGCAATTTATGGACAGATACTGGACAGTTTCTTATGGCCAAAGTATATTTTCTACCAAAGTTACTCAGATATTTTGAAGTCATTTAGACAGACTGATAGTCAAAACTTCCAACTGTAAGGGCTGGGTTAAATCCTGCCTGTGTACTTCCCACCTAGTGGATGAAGGGTGGAGATTTTTGGATTGACATGTGTATAGATCTGTTGTGTGAAAATGGTCTTCGTGAGCGTACATGCACAGTACATCAAATATGCTCATTAACCCTTTGACTCCCGCACTCTGTCCACCAGCATCCTGCATTGTCAACCATGCTAGCAAAGCAAAAAATTAACCCTTTGACACCCGCACCCTGTCCACCAGCATCCTGCATTGTTAACTATGCTAGCAGAGCAAAACCTTAACCCTTTGACTCCCGCACCCTGTCCACCAGCATCCTGTATTGTCAACCATGCTAGCAAAGCAAAAACTTAACCCTTTGATTTAAAGGGTTGTTTTTGCAGTTGTGGTAGTCAAAGGGTTAAAGATCTTGTAAGTCACATCAGTGACCAGCTGCTCATAAAAGCACCCAGCGTGTATGCCCACCGAAGATGGAGTATACTGACTTGCACAGAAGCATACTGCCAGCACAGTGGGCATACATGCATGTGCTTCTGGGAAAAGGTCCTGTCCTGTTCTGGAACCACAGGAGCTATCTAGTTACCTCTTACGTAGATAGGGATTCTCTTTCCTTTCACACTCTCTTTTCCTCACAAGATGATCTTATTTCTGTCTTCCAGATCATTTGTCTGTGTTTCTTCCAATGTCTCTCCTTAGCTCCCCCAAAATGGAGAATGACTGCCTTTAGAGTGGTGTAAAGTACGGTCATAAACACAAAAATCCACCCCTTTTGCTATGTAGGTAGGTTTGTATGAATTAACTTGCTTAGATAAGGAGTTCTTACAGGAGCTCTAGCCTGTGTAAGAAGAAGAGTCTCACCTGTAAAGCCTACAAAGCTGGTTCTCCATGAGTTTTCAGTTTCCCCATGAGACCTTTGGCAAAGGTCTCATGTACTTGATGAAGAGCCCAAAAGCTGATGGAAAGCAATTTGCCATCCTTTGCAGGTGAGAAAGTTTGACAGTTTTAAATGGCAAAGTAAGGAAAGGTGAGACATTTTGACAGTTTAAATGACAAAGTAGGAAAATTTTACAGTTTAAATGACAAAGTAGGAAAGGTGAGACGTTTTGACAGTTTTAAATGGCAAAGTCAGTAAAACAAAAGTAATATTTCTGTGATGTTTTGTTGTTATTCAGGAAAGGTATACAACATCTCTCCCTATTTGGAGTACCATCCTGGGGAGTTGATGAGCTGATGAGAGGAGCAGGTGTAGATGCCACACAGCTCTTTGATGAGGTAAATAGTGTGTTCTCTTCTTTCGCTTGAAATTTGATACTGTCTGTTTATGTTTAATTCATTCCCTCAGTTTGTAAACTAATTGCCTTGGCTCTTAGTCTTTGTCATATGTGTCTGTCTCCATTTCAGATTCCATCTTTATGAGTGTGTTCGTCTCATCTGCCTGTGTGTGTCTTTGCATCTGCTCTTGTATTATATGTGTTTCATTGTTTGTATCCTTCAGCCTCTTTTGTGTATCATACACTTATGTATGCGCTTAAGCCTGTGTGTGTGCACAATGATGAATGTATGCATATCTGCACATATATTACACACTCACACACATTCAGACATACATGTATACATGCACGCTCATGATGCACATGCACACATACCCATACACATACACATACATGCATGCATGCTCATATGCACACACACACACATGCATGCATACATGCAAGCAGGCAAGAAGGCATGCAGGCACACAGACATGCATATACACATGGACGCACACACACACACACACACACACACACATGCGCGTGCGTGCGCGCGCATGCACACACACACAACCACACAACACACACACACACACACACACACACACACACACACACACACACACACACACACACACACTCACACACTCACACACACACACATACACACACACACACACACACACACATATACACACACACACACACACACACACACACACACACACATACACTCAACACACTCATACACACACACATATTATATACACACTCATACACACTCACACACACATACACAATTCTCATTTGCCATATGTACCATATAAGAAATATCAGTTATCGTCAGTTCATCCAAGATGTGACGGGTCTTATTGATACAAGTGACCACCTGGGAACACCAAAGGCTGGTTGCTCAAAATATCTAACAATATAACCACATAATCCAAAACAAGTGTGACTGCCCACATTCAAGCAAACAGGAACCAGAAAAACACAAAAATAGAGTCAGAACGTGTATTTAATACAACCAGACAAGACAGGCGCAAATTTTCGGCCAACTGGCCTTTGCCAAGTGTGAATGTAAGATCACAAACAAACAAACACCAAATACAAAAATTAGGAGAAAAAGACTGAAACTTCACTGCTGCTTCGTCCAGTGAACACCTTGTCTGGTTGTATTAAATATGCGTTCTGATTCTATTTTTTGTTTTTCTGGTTACGACATAATACGAAATGTTTTAAAACTGCAGATAAATACTGAAGACTGCCATACTCTGATGAAATAGTAAAACCTTTCCTGCATGGCATCTGACAAACGCCAGTGAAGATCATTTTATTATATGGGTAGAATTTAAAGAAGAAGCCCTAATTTACTGGAGTATGGGGTGTGTTCAAGAGGGATCTATAGATCATATTCAGATAACTCCTTACAGACATGCTTCAGCCAATCCAGCCAAAACTGCCAGTCAGACAATTCCTTACAGACATGCTTCAGCCAATCCAGCCAAAACTGCCAGTCAGACAATTCCTTACAGACATGCTTCAGCCAATCCAGCCAAATCTGCCAACCAGACAATTCCTTACAGACATGCTTCAGCCCATCCAGCCAAAACTGCCAGTCAGACAATTCCTTACAGACATGCTTCAGCCAATCCAGCCAAATCTGCCAACCAGACAATTCCTTACAGACATGCTTCAGCCAATCCAGCCAAAACTGCCAGTCAGACAATTCCTTACAGACATGCTTCAGCCAATCCAGCCAAATCTGCCAACCAGACAATTCCTTACAGACATGCTTCAGCCCATCCAGCCAAATCTGCCAGTCAGACAATTCCTTACAGACATGCTTCAGCCAATCCAGCCAAAACTGCCAGTCAGACAATTCCTTACAGACATGCTTCAGCCAATCCAGCCAAATCTGCCAACCAGACAATTCCTTACAGACATGCTTCAGCCCATCCAGCCAAATCTGCCAGTCAGACAGTTCCTTACAGATGTGCTTCAGCCAATCCAGCCAAATCTGCCAGTCAGAAAATTTCTTACAAATGTGCTTCAGCCGTTGCAGCCAAGTCTGCCAGTAGTTTGTCCAGGAGACTCAGGGCACAAAACCCAATTTCCTAGCAGTCTTGAAAAGGTGAAGTGGGGGATTGTAATGGAACATATGAAACGCTGAGTTTTCACCACCTGGATGATTGAAGCATCCAGATGGGCAGCAAACAGGCCAGCTCTCAGGCTGGGATTAAACTGGAAACAATCAGTTGTGGAGTCCACGGCTCTGATTACAGACCCTGCCAGTTTGCATGAATAATTGCCACCAGCGCTAACACTAGTATCAGGATATAAAAGTAATATGGATTGGATGTGAAGCAAATATTGATTTAAATCCTCAAACCTCTGCATAGAGAGTATAATAAGAACTGCTGTCATTGTCTTGATTTGTATTATTTGTCTCCTGCCGCCCAAGCCTCCACAATCAGCAGCATGACAATCACTCACAAACCCATGGGCATGAAATTATCTTGGCTTCAGCAAACACCCTGTGATGATACGTTTGACGTGAGATGAATGGGTACGAGTGAATAGGGGGAAAATATTGATCACGGTTATGACCTTAACTGTTGCAAGAACTTTCTTTCTGCCCTACACTAATATTGACCAGCAGCCAGCTTCATGCTTTGGCTGTACAGCCAAAGAGCTATTATTGATCAGTCATCAATGTTTGCTGGACTGCCAAGGTGGCAAGGGCTGGAACTATGGACCCGGCAAAAATGCCACAAACGTGTAAACTGCGCAAGAGGAAGGAAGCATTTAGCGTGGGTACATTGCAGAGAGTTTTGTGTCAAGAAGTTGCAGACATGCACAAAGACAGAGATTTGTAATTTGTGTACAGACATTATGCTGTCAGGCTTGGAGTTTTTGTTGTGTTAGTTTGCTTGGGGGGGATTTGTTTCTTTTCTTCTTCTTTTTTTTTCTCCATTTGTTGTTGTTGTTGAGCTTGTTTGTAAATAAACAGTACATCTGGTAACTGGAGAATACACAGTAACTAAGAATGCAATTCCAAAAAAGGATAGGAGAATGGCTGTAGCTATGTGAAAGTAGCGCACACAGTTACATACATTCATGCATGCATGCACACATACGCACCATGTGATTATACCATGGTCATTCCCCATACCCCGTGCTTTGAAAGCCATATATATATCATCATTGTTCCTTCCCCTATTTCTCACTTTTCTCAGTGCACAAGAATCTGCCACTGCTATGAAATTGAAAATGTATCAAACACTGAAACAGATTTAGAGTGTGTCTGTTTCTTGGTGCACAAATACCCACCATAGGCAGAGAGATTAAAAAGGTATTGTACAGATTGAAAGCGCATCTCTTTCTCAGTTCTTAAGTACCCACCAGTTATAAAGAGATTGAAAGTGCATTAAACAGATTTAGAGCATGGCTGTGCAAAGTCATCATGTGTCAGGCTGTCACAGGGTTGGAAAGCTCATGGCTTCTACCTTCACAGGGTAATGGTATGAAACTATTGAAAGGATAGCATGATAATTTCATAACTTATAAAATCAGTAATTCCTTATAAAATCAGTAATTCATCTTTCTTTAGATTTTTTTCCTGTTGGTTTATTTTAGCAACTTAGGCCTGTCCCAGATAATTTTGTCTGTGATGGATCACTTTGAACTAGATTAAACAAAAGCCTCATCTCAAAATAATCAATATTGCCTGTAACAATCAGGATGAATTGGAGTGAACCAAAGCCGTGTCCAATATAATGCTGCGTGTTATATATCATTATGAACTGAATTGAACCAGAATGGGGTTGTTGGCAGAGCCATGGACTCAAGATCTAATATCTTGAGTTCAGTACCAGCCCGCATCATTGAAAACTGGCCTATTCGCTGCCTGTCTTAATGTTTCCATCATTCTGGTGGTGTTAGCTTAATGTCTCATAGACCGTGTCCTTCTTCCTTCATTCCCCATTTCAAGACCTTGCCAGTGCATATATATAGGATTTTGCACAGGCTTGGGAAGTCTGTCAGATAATTGCTGGCAGATTTGGGTGGAGCACCTATGGAGTTTTCCAAGTGCAGTGAATACCTTTTGAATATATTATACTCCAAACCCTAAACTTGAACCAGACTCTTATCTTCGAATACTATTACAATGATAAATCAATACGAACTGGACTGACCCAAAACCATGTCTGACAATGTATGTAGACTATTACACTGGGAGATAGCATGCTCATATTTCTGCTTATTTTAACGAACAGCTTTGTAAACCTTTCTCTTTCTCACCCTATCCACTAGCTTCCACCAGCTTGTTGCAGAAAACTGGTGGATAGGTTGGTGGAGTGAAAATATTAACAGTTAACTAACATGAAGATTTCACAAGTTACCAATAACTCTGTCATTACATAATCCAAAACAAGTGTGGCTGCCCGTGTTCAAGCAAACAGGAACCAGAAAAAACACGAAAAAAGAATAAGAACGCATATATTTAATACAATAAGACAAGACAGGCGCAAATTTTCAGCCAACTGGCCTTTGTCAAGCGTAAGATCACAAACAAACAAACACCAGGTACAAAACAATTTGTGATCTTACGCTTGACAAAGGCCGCCGAAAATTTGCGCCTGTCTTGTCTTGTATTAAATATGCGTTCTTATTCTTTTTTTTGGTGTTTTTTCTGGTTTCTGTCATTCCATGTTTCCGGAAAACATTTGCTGTAGGCCTCTCTGTGGCAATCCAGGCAGGCCAAAACCCTGTCCCAGAATAGTACTGCGTGTTATAAATCAAAATGAATAATAAATTTGATTGAAATGTAACAAAATAATATGCTGGTCCATGTCATAAATGAATGTTGAGAGTTCCATGAACAGAAAAGCAAACAGATAAGATGGTCTTGGAAAAACACAAACACAAAAAGAACATTAATGTGGAAGGTTAGGAAAAGATAAGCAACATTTATAGGACATTTTATGAGGCAGGAGAAATTTGAGCACCAAGTCACAACAGGAAAGGTAGAGGAACAAGAGCAGCAGGTAGACTGGTAGAGTCAGGGAAAAAAATGTTACAAAGTTTTGCGGAGTGGATGGGGACAGAAAGGGTAGGAGATATACTTGAAGCAACATGCAGCATGGCACACGACGATGATTATGATGTCATAAGTCACTGTGAATCGGAGTGGACAAAGTCCCTGTCCCAGAGTAATAGCTATAATACTGCTTGTGATGGATTACTATAAACTAGATTGAATCAAAACCGTATCCCCAGATAAATTAGTTGTCGATCAGTATTAATTTAACTGAACCAAAATCCCATTCCAAAATAGTATTCACACTGTCTGCCATAAATAATTAACAGAATAAATTGGATGTAATCAAACCAAAGCCCTGTCCCCAGGTGATAATCCAGACATAGGTTACTGTGAATTTGATTAAACCAAAGCCAAATCCCACAGTGAGACTGCTGATCTCAGTGTCTGTTATAGATCACTGCAATATTGATGTACTAAAGACCTGTCCCCAAAATATTAGTACCTGTCTGTCATAGATCACCATGAACTTGATAAAACCAAGATCATGTCCCCAGAAAATAGTGCCAATCATAGATCACTGTATTTGATTGAACCAAAGCCCTGTTTCCAAAATCATGCCACTTGTCATAGATCACCGTAAATTTGATGGAACCAAAGCCGTGTCTCAAAATAATACTGCCTGTCTGTCATAACTCACTGTGAATTTGAATAAATTCAAAGTGCTGTCTGAAAGTAGTACTACCTGTCTGTCAAAAATATCAGAGTCTGATGCTGATCGTTACAGGTCACTATGATATGGACTGAATTACCATCATCACATGTCTCCTGAATTTTATTTACCCAAAGTCTTTCAGGCCTCATTCCAAGTTCTTGGTCAATGTAAAAACTGAAAGAGGCATTGAAATGCTGTGTTTCCATTAGGACAGTCTGTCTCTCTTTTATAATCTCCTTTATCTTTTTCAAAAAGTAAGATTATTTCATACCGACACTAACATTAGGGACATGTGTCTGCCTGCCCAGCTCAGTGCCTCTCTGCTTGTAAATGTGTGTGTGAACAAGATGTATCAGCAAAGACTTTTTGTCTATTTGTAGGTTGATTAAGCAGAAATTTTGTTATAACCTGTTCCTTTCAGTGAGAAGTTGTGAATGTATTTATAGTATGGATCAGACCGATTTAATATTTGGACAGAGATGGCCCAGAATATGCGAATAGTTGCTGGAAAATATTTGGATTGTTTGAAAACAGATTTAAGTGACTTTGGTACAAGTGTCTATATATACAAAACATAGAACGGGTGTCAACAAAAAATTTATCAGTTATTTGTCAGTGGATATTTGACTAAATTAAGATCATGAATGTATATATTGTCAATGGACAACGCTATTGGCAACTCACATTTCCTTCCTTCACCCCACCCACCCACCCCCACCGTTTCCACTGTAAGAAGCCCTTAGAAAAAAATATTGTTGTTTTAATTCAAGTTTGAGTAATTTAGACAAACAGATGAATAATATTCATATACACATACAGATATATACGTCCTATATAGTGCATGGCCCATATGCTTTGGTTTAAAAAAAAAAGTTCAGTATTTGGACTGTAGTGGTTCAAAGTTAAGAAATATTTGAGTATTGATATCTTGACTTTTTGTTGATTTGATTGGAATTTTAATCAAGTGACTCTTGCTACTCATTGAGAGTTTTGCAAATATCAGATCGAACATGTTTTAAAGAGTGAAAAACAGGAGATGATCAGTGTGGCTTGATTTTTTTTGTGTTTGATTTGTTTGTTATAGGTTTTTGTTTTGTTTTGTTTTGTTCGTATTGTAGAGTTATCTAAGTAAAATTGAAAGTTTATCAGATGTGGATAGGCTCTTATAAGTTTTGAACCATATTTAAAAAAAAATTTCCTTGTAGCTGTGTGTGTGTGTGAGTGTGTGTGTGTGTGTGTGTGTGTGTGTGTGTGTGTGTGTGTGTGTGTGTGTGTGTGTGTGTGTGTGTGTGTGTGTTTTCAAAGTTTGATCAAAACATGTTAGTTGGATGGATTTTAAAGGGTTTAGTTTCCTGATTGATCCTATCTTTTATACTTCAAGAGAGAGAGGAGAGAGATAAAGAAAGGGGGAGGGAAGGGAAAGAAAAGGAATACGACCAAAACAAAATACACAGACAAACAAACAAACAGAAACAAGCAAGAATGAAATGGAACAAAATCTAAATAAGGCCAAGTAAAGTGAATGAACATGTGCAAAGCTGATGGAAGAGCCAACACATATACATTAAACATACACAAACACTCATTTATATGTGTTGATCCCAATCTGCCCACTTAGCTCACAGCATTTTCCACTCTGGGTAGGAGGTGGTTGGGGTAAGATAATTTCACAATATGTATATTTTTTTCTGACTGATTCATGTGATTGTGGTTCGAACTCAAGACCTCCCAGTCACAAATCCATTGTGCTAGCCATTTCACAACATTGACTGGTAACTTGTCATTTGTTATTGTTGTTGCTTTATTGGTTGTCATCATCATGATGTGCCCTTCCACATGGCGTTGGTGATCATGGCCCTCCATACGAATCTATCCCTTGTTGCTGCAGGTACATCTCCCGCCCTGTCTGTCCTCAGCCACCCTGCAAGTCCGTCCAATATTTTCTCCCTGGGTCTGCCTGGTGCTCTCTTTCCCACCAGCGTTCCTGTTGTGACCAGGTGCTCTGATTTCTCTTTCCTCATAAAATGTCCTATAAATGTTGCTTGTCTTTTCCTAATCTTCTTTATTAATGATCTTCTTGACTGTCTCGTTTGTTTTCTTTGCTGTCCATGGAACTCTCAGCATTCTTCTTACTCTTAGAAACCCAATTTCAATAGCCTGAATTTTGCTCTGACTTTGCATGTTGACTGTCCACGCCTCACAACTGTACAACAGTATCGGTTAGAATGTAACGCTCAAGAACTCTCTTCCTGATGTTAGAACACTTTTCATCTTCTTGAATGCTGTTTTGGCTTGGCTGATTCTGTTGGCTATTTTTCTGATGTGCGTCTGCCGTCTGATGAGATGGTTGTAAGGTTGTAAAGTATTGTTTTGATTTAATTCATTTATCTATTTTTTTATTCATGGGCTGGTGTTGCTTTCTCTCAGTATCTAGTATCTGGTTTTCTGTCTCACTGTCTGTCCATCTGTCTTTTTCACAGTGTCTGACACTGTCTCGCTTTCCTTCTCTGGATTAAAAGTTTGGCACTTACTGACATAAATCTTGCACGTGCATACTACTGCCAGCTTAGTGTGGAGGAAACATTTCGTGTGCGCAAGATTAGATAAGTTTTAAGAGTAGGAAGCTGTATAGCTGTGTGCACCCTCTCACTGATAAAAACCTGTTAATACACAACAGTATTAATGAGAATTACAGCTTCAACGTCCTCTGCAAACAGTTTTTTCCCTTCTGTATGTGCAGGATTTGTATCTGTGGCGTACAGTATTTTGTATGTGATATTTACTCCTTTGTTTGTTTAGTTTGTTGATTAATCCATTTATTTATGAGAGGAGAAACAGCCTTGAGCAATATTCATGGCAGAATTATGTGTGTGTGTCTGTATGTACAATGTGTGTGTGAGTTTGTGTGTGTGTGTGTGTGTGTGTGTGTGTGTGTGTGTGTTGTGTGTGTGTGTGTGTGTGTGTGTGTATGCGTGCTTACAAAGTTACGCGAAGTTTCTATGATAGTTTGTGTTACTGGCATGCAGTATTTTAAGATATTGAGCACATAATATGCAAAGAAATGATTAATGATTGTTAATAATATTCATTTAATTTTGATTGATTTGTTTATTCTGTTCATCTGTTAATGTAGTTTGTTTACAGTAAGTTCATTTCTGCTTATTGATACTCTCTTATTACCAAATCATAAGTTTGATTGTTTTGTTATGAAATAGAAAGAGGGAAAGCTTTGTAGTGTAAGGCTGTGAATACTCGTACAGTGTGTTGTGGTTGTGTCATCTTTTGGTCAGTTGTTTGGTCGTTCACCTGTACATTTGGTTCTTCTTTTGTTGTTGTTATTGTTTGTGGTGGTTGTGGTGTTGCTGTTAGGTTTGGTTAGGTTTTTCGCCTCTGTCTTGTCAACTTCATCCTTTTCTATCCTCTGCTTCCTCCCCACCCCCCACCCCTCTCCCTAATTCAGACAGATTCTCAACAAAAGTCAAGCATTTATAGTATTTAGAATACAGACTGATAATTTGAAACAGAATAAAGGCAGGATTATGTAAATGCCACTTTTTTGCATGTGGAACATTGAATGTAAACTTTTATGTTTTCATGGATTGTGGTTTTTGCTGCACAACGTTTTGCTTTTTCTGCACTGGTTCTGATGGTTTGTGGGTTGGTTTGTTTATTTTGTGGGCACATGTGCTGGTCTGGTTTACATAATGTCTATTTTCAGAACAAGACAGAGGCATCTGTTTATTGATCTTATAATCAGTCTGGCAAGCTTGACTTTCTTTGTAGCATTATAATTGGTCTGCCAAATCGACTTTAGCTTAATTACATAGCATTAAAATCAGTCTACTAGGCTTGTTTTTTTAAACAACATTATAATCAGTTATCAATTAACATCAGGAAGAGAGTTCTTGAATGCTATATAGAACCGATAATGTGATACTGTTGTGAGGCGTGGACAGCCAACAAGCAAAGCCAGAACAAGATTGAGGTAGCCAAGATGTGTTTCTAAGAAGAATGTTGATTGAGAGTTCCATGGACAACAAAGAAAACAAACGAGACAGTCTTGATGGAGGCAAGCACAAGAAGATCATTCATTAGGAAGATTAGGAAAAGACAAGCAACATTTATAGGCCATTTTATGAGGAAAGGGGAATTGGAGCACCTGGTCACAACAAGAAAGCTGGAGGGAAAGAGAGCACCAGGTAGACCCAGGGAGAAAATATTGGACTGACTTGCTGAGTGGCTGAAGACAGAGAGGGTGAAAGAGGTGCTTGAGGCAACAAGGGATAGGATGGAAGGCCATGATCGCCAACGCCATGTGGCAAGGCACTTGATGACGATGATGATGATTATAATCAGTCCTTTTTAAACAGCAATTTAATCAGTCTGCCAGATCTGAATTTGTAAACAGCAGTGTAATCAGTCTTCCAAATCTGAGTTTCTAAACAGCATTATAATCAGCCTGTCAAGTCCGACATTCTAAACAGCTATGTATATAATTCAGTCTGCCAAACATGACTTTCAACATTGTAAACAGTAGTGTGATTAGTCTGCCAAACCTGTTTGTAGATAGACAGCATTATGATCAGTCTACCGGATCAAATTCTTTAAAGAGCGTTATAATCAATTTGGCAAAACATGACTTTGTAAACAGCATTATGTCATGATCAGTCTGCCAGACATGATTTGGTAAACATCATAATGATCAGTCTGCCAAAGTAAACATCATTATGATCAGTCTGCCAAAGTAAACACATTATGATCAGTCTGCCAAAGTAAACATCATTATGATCAGTCTGCCAAAGTAAACATCATTATGATCAGTCTGCCAAAGTAAACATCATTATGATCAGTCTGCCAAAGTAAACATCATTATGATCAGTCTGCCAAAGTAAACATCATTATGATCAGTCTGCCAAAGTAAACATCATTATGATCAGTCTGCCAAAGTAAACATCATTATGATCAGTCTGCCAAAGTAAACATCATTATGATCAGTCTGCCAAAGTAAACATCATTATGATCAGTCTGCCAAAGTAAACAGCGTTATGATCAGTCTGCCAAAGTAAACATCATTATGATCAGTCTGCCAAAGTAAACATCATTATGATCAGTCTGCCAAAGTAAACATCATTATGATCAGTCTGCCAAAGTAAACATCTTATGATCAGTCTGCCAAGTAACATAATGTATTGCAATGATGTCATTATGATCAGTCTGCCAAAGTAAACATCATTATGATCAGTCTGCCAAAGTAAACATCATTATGATCAGTCTGCCAAAGTAAACATCATTATGATCAGTCTGCCAAATATTATGTTTGATAAACAGTATTGATCAGTCTGCCAAAGTAAACATCATTATGATCAGTCTGCCAAAGTAAACATCATTATGATCAGTCTGCCAAAGTAAACATCATTATGATCAGTCTGCCAAAGTAAACATCATTATGATCAGTCTGCCAAAGTAAACATCATTATGATCAGTCTGCCAAAGTAAACAGCGTTATGATCAGTCTGCCAAAGTAAACATCATTATGATCAGTCTGCCAAAGTAAACATCATTATGATCAGTCTGCCAAAGTAAACATCATTATGATCAGTCTGCCAAAGTAAACATCATTATGATCAGTCTGCCAAATTTGATTTTGTAAAACAGTATTATGATCAGTCTGCCAAAGTAAACATCATTATGATCAGTCTGCCAAAGTAAACAGCATTATGATCAGTCTGCCAAAGTAAACATCATTATGATCAGTCTGCCAAAGTAAACATCATTATGATCAGTCTGCCAAAGTAAACATCATTATGATCAGTCTGCCAAAGTAAACATACCAGAACTTTATGATCAGTCTGCCAAATTTGATTTTGTAAACAGTATTATGATCAGTCTGCCAAAGTAAACATCATTATGATCAGTCTGCCAAAGTAAACAGCATTATGATCAGTCTGCCAAATTTGATTTTGTAAACAGTATTATGATCAGTCTGCCAAACATGATTTGGTAAATATCATTATAACCAATCTTCCATGCCTTAGTTTGTGAACAGCATGCTAAAGATAAGGAGAGATCAGAAACAGAGAAAGGATAACTGCTGTAAAATTTGCTTCAGCTGAAAAATGTTCAATAATTTTTATCGTAAAATTTTCAAGAAATTAATTTTCATTTTTTCTTTCTTTTTCTGTCGTTCCTTTTTGTTTTTGATTGTTTTTTCTTCTTTTTTTTTTCACTTTTAAAATGTATCTTATTGTATTCTGTTTGTTGTTTTAATAATGTCAATGAATATTTTCCAAACAAGCAACAGAATCCAGTTCGACAGGTTTGTCAAAGTGGATGAATACAAGTGTTGTCAAGTTTTTGTGGCGTTTCTGCATGCATGAGCAAAATTTCATCATGTATGCTGTCCACCTTATCGGCAGACATCTTTTGCTCAGTGCATTATTCATGTGTGTTGGGGAGGGGGATTATGGTATGGATGTGTGAGCTATTTGTCCTCATTGACTCATCCCTCGTTTGCATGCATTGATCTGTTGTTGACTTGATGGGTCTGTTTGGCCATGGAAAGCTGGGATCAGTGTGTATTATCTCTGTACATTTATCACAGTATGTCACAGGAAGGTGGTGATGTTTAGGTTTATTTTCCAGTGACACAGATATACTTGCACAAACGTCGATTTTAAGTATCTGCCATGGCCAAACTAAAAACATTAAAACAGTACGACAGTTTCGGAAATAGAATATGTCAGAGGAATATAGAATGGGAGAAAGAAAATAAGTTTTATAAACTTCCTAACTAACTGACTGACTGACTGACTGACTGATTAAATAAATAAATAAATAAATAAATGCAAAAACGCCACTAAAACTTGACAAGACTTCACTTGTATTCATTGTTCTGTAGGGGATGATGTGTGTAAGCGAGAGGTGGTGTTTTGTTTGTAACTGGAAAACGATATCTTCATCAAAAAAAAAAAAAAAAAAAATTAGGGTGGCGATGCACTGCGGTGACACCGCTCTCAAAGGAGTTTCACGAGGGAAATCCACTGTGACAACAAACAAAAAAAACAACAAAAAAGAATATGAATATGAATATCAGTACTTTTTACTTTTAAACAAATAACAGAGTCCAAACTGATGTTGTCTGTTGCTTTTCCGAGACATCCCATCTTACAGATGGTGATCTTTCTCTCAAAGATTTTGTTTAAAAATCCAGTTCGTTGACAATTTGTGAAAATCCTGGCTGACATCTTCCGTTCGGTGCGTCCATTACTCATATGCCTGGGAGGTATGTTTCATGATTTTGAAGATTTTATTTGCTCTTGCTGCCTCCTCGTCTGTCTGGATGCTTTGATCCATTGACCGAGACATTAGCCTGGTACGCCTATTTGTCTGTTATACACTGGTGATTAACTTTGTATTGATCCTGTACAGTTGTCCTGGTATGTCAAAGGAAGAAAGTAGGTTGGGGAATTTATCTTTTCACTTTTTATTTTATTCTGCCTTGGTAGATGTATGTGTGTGTTTGTGTGTGCGTGTGTATGTGGGTGTGTATGTGGGTGTGTATGTGTATGTGCGTGTGCATGTGTGTGTGTGTGTGTGTGTGCTTGCATGTGCGCGCACGCGCCGCGCGAGAGAGAGAGAGAGAGAAAAGAGAGAGAGAGAGAGAGAGTGTGTGTGTGGTGTGTGTGTTGTGTGTGTGTGTGTGTGTGTGTGTGTGTGTGTGTGTGTGTGTGAGTGTGGGTGGAACAGGCGGCATTGTGACTGATGTTATTTGTCAGTAATTCTAACAGTAAAAAATAAAGGAATAATTATTTTGACTACTATTTTTTTTGACAAGTAACATTAACTCCACCCAGATTTGTAGAAACATACTAAAATAGATACAGTCTGTTTTGACTGTATCTGACATCTGAATGATAGAACAAGTTTTTTTTCCCTGTTAGTATTACTGATAAATAACATTAGTGACAATACTGCCTGCCCCCCCCCCCTCTCTCTCTCTCTCTTTCTCACACGCACACACACACACACACGCACATGCACACGCACACACACTTTTCGACCTGTCCATAGGTCATCATCATCATCAGGTGCCCTGCCTCATTGGCGTTGGCGACCATGGACCTCCAACCATCTCTATCTCTCGTTGCACCCAGCATCTCCCCCACCCTCTTCATCCCCAGCCACTCTGCAAGTCCGTCCAGCATTCTCTCCCTGGGTCTACCCGGTGCTCTCTTTCCCTCCAGCTTTCCCGTTGTGACCAGGTGCTCCAAATCCCCCTTCCTCATAAAATGGCCTATAAATGTTGCTTGTCTTTTCCTAATCTTCCTTATCAATGATCGACTTGCGTCTGCCTCCATCAAGACTGTTTCGTTTGTTTTCTTTGCTGTCCATGGTACTCTCAACATTCTTCTGAGAAACCACATCTCGGCTGCCTCAATCCTGCTCTGGCTTTGCTTGCTGACTGTCCACGTCTCTCATCCGTACAACAGTATTGGTTCTATATAACACTCAAGGACTCTCTTTCTGATGTTAATTGATAGGCATTTGTTGGTAAGAATGCTTGTCATCTTCTTGAATGCTGTTTTGGCTTGGCCGATTCTGCCAGCTATTTCCGATGTGCATCTGCCATCTGATGAAATGACCGTTCCCAGGTATTTGAACTTATTAACCTGTGTCAAGGTTGTGCCATTTGCTGTTATTTTGCATGAGGGGATTTCATGTTTTTTACTGATCACCATGACTTCAGTCTTCCTGCTGTTTAGTTCCAACCCCTTACCTTTGCTTTCTGTTTCTAGTATATTCACAAGGTTTTGTAGGTCCCTTTCTTTTTCTGCAATTAGCACGGTGTCATCTGCATACCGAATGTTGTTTATCATTTTCCCTCCAACTTTTAATCCAGGGTCTTCTTCTAGGTTTCTCATGATGTTTTCGCTATATAGTGAAAACAGATCTGGTGACAAAACACAACCCTGTCTGACTCCTCTTTTGATGTTTTGGAAAGAGCTTATATTGTTTTCTATTCTCATTGCAGCTGTTTGTTCCCAGTACATATTCCTGATTATTCGTAGATCTTTTCCATCGACATTGAATCTCTCCAGTTGGTTGATCAATTCTTCATGTCATACCCGATCGAAAGCCTTGGGATAGTCAACAAAGCATAAATACAAATCCTTATTCATCTCAACTGACCTCTCTATGATAGTTCTTAGGATGTATATGGCATTAATAGTTCCTTTCCCCTCCACAAATCCACACTGTTCTTCTGCTATTTCTCTTTTGATTCTATTCCTTGTCCTCATCATAATTATTCTTAACAGGATTTTTGTTACATGACTCATCAAACTGATTGTGCGATGGAGTTCGCATTCTATAGCCCCTGTCTTCTTTGGAAGTACAATGAAAATTGATTTTGACATATCTTTGGGGATTTTTCCAGTGTCATAAATTTCATTTAGGAGGACTGTTATTTTTTCTATGTCAAATTCCTCCAGGGCTTCAATCATCTCTATAGTAATGTTGTCTGGTCCTGGGGCTTTTCCTGGTTTCATCTTTTTCAGTGCTGCTCTGACTTCATCTTTCATTATGGGTGGTCCTTCAAAGTTCTTTTTTATGATGTGTTCTTCGTTTCTGTCATCCTCAAAAAGGTCTTTAATGTACTCTCCCCATCTGTCTAATACCTTGTCTTTTTCCATGATAAGCGTGCCATCTTTTGATTTTAAGCAACCAGTTGATGTGCATGTATTTTTCCTGTGAACAATTTCTTCAATTCGTCTATACATACCCTGAGGATCCATTTTGTGTCGTTCTTCTATCTCTTTGCATTTTGTGTTCAGCCAAGCTTCCTTAGCTTCATTGCACCTATACCTGATTTCTTTGTTTATCTTCCTGTATATCTCCTCGTTTCTCTTTGCCTTCCTCCTTTTCTCCATCAGGCCCAAAATTTCATTAGTCATCCAGCTCTTTTTTGCTTTTCTATTTGCCTTATGGATTTCCTCACAAGCTTCATTTATAGAACTTCTCAACACTGTCCATAGTTCCTCATGTCACCAACGTCTTCCAGAGCACTGAATTTGTTTTGAACATGTACATTAAATTTTTGACGTGTCATTTCATCTGTCTTCAAGAGTCCAAGGTTTAGTTTGATGTTGCTTTTGGTCTGTTTCCTTTTCCTCAATTTCAGCCTAAACCTTCCACTACCGGATTGTGGTCACTGTTGCAGTCTGCCCTGGTAGTGTTTTTGCTGACAATAAAGAATTTCTAAATCTTTTGTTAATCAGGATGTAGTCAATTTGATTTTTGGTATTATCTCCTGGACTCATCCAAGTCCATTTTCTTCTGTTAGGCTGCTCAAACCAGGTGTTTCCTACTATGAACTCATTCATCTGCCCATTCTACAAGCTTCCCCCCTCTTTCGTTTTGTGTACCAAGGCCATGAGGTCCAACTATATCCTCCACCCTATCCTGTCCCACTTTAGCATTAAAATCTCCCATTATGACTGTAACTTCCTGTGATTTACATTGGACCTTGGCCATCTCTAAAACTTCGTAGAAGTTGTCGATGTCTTCCTGAGTACTTGCGGATGTTGGTGCATACACCTGTATGATGTTGATATCAAAAGGTTTCCCTCTGAATTTGACCATTAAAACTCTGTCGGACACTGCCCAGGATCCTTTAACTGCTTTTGATTTGTCTTTGTCCATTATGATGCCTACTCCTCTTTCATGTGAATTACCACCATAGGTATGTGAGAAAATCAGCAGACATTTCTTGCACTCCACCCTGTCCTTTATCAGTGTGTGAAAATCCTGGCCGATTGTGTGTTCTTGTGTGGAGGAGAAAATTGTGTGTGTGTGTGTGTGTGTGTGTGTGTGTGTGTGTGTGTGTGTGTGTGTGTGTGTGTGTGTGTGTGTGTGTGTGCGTGCGCGCGTGTGTGTGTGTGTATGTATGTATGTATGTATGTGTGTGTGTATGTATGTGTGTGTGTGTGTGTGTGTATGTATATGTGTGTGTATGTATGTGTATATATATATATATATATTATATATGTGTGTGTGTGTGTGTGTGTGTTTGTGTGTGTGTGTGTGTGTGTGTGTGTATGTGTGTGTGTGTGTGTGTGTGTGTGTGTGTGTGTGTGTGTGTGTGTGTGTGTGTGTGTGTGTGTGTGTTCGTCCGTTTGACTTCCGTGTTTACAGCTTGAGAAAGTTACTTTTTAAAACAGATATGTACCAGAGTCAGTAGTTGATGTTTTGTGTGTGTGTGTGTGTGTGTGTGTGTGTGTGTGTGTGTGTGTGTGTGTGTGTGTGTGCGCGCGCGCGCGCGCGCGCGCGTGTGTGTGTGTGTGTGTGTGTGTGTGTGTGTGTGTGTGTGTGATTCTCTAGCCATTATTTGTTCTCGTTGAGTCGTTGTTTGTCTGGATGCATTGATCTGTCGAGCTAGACACTGGCTTGGGGCGTCTGTTAGTCTATCACTCATTGGTACATCCATTTATCCATCATCAGATAGTATCCATCAAGTCTCGAGAGATCATGGACTTGCTTGATGGGATGGTTTGGAGGTACAAGTCCTGATGTTGCACCACGCCTTTTTCCTTGCTGCTGCCTAGAATTTTCAGCCTCGTGCTTCTTCGTTCTCCGCTTTTCATTCTCGTCTCCAGTGAGCTCGGTCATTGATGCACTACCATCTACTGGTTCACAGTAGTGCCCATGGACTTTATATATATGTCTCACTTGCCTACGTCTTTGAAACGAAGATGAGGGGTGCCTGTGCGATCTGGAACCATAATCCAGCTTGTAGAAAAGGTCTTTGGAGATCCTTCCATCTGCCTTGTGTGGACGTGACCCCAGCTGTTACTGTTATTTACTGTTATTTTGTTTAAAGTCCAGCCGACTGTGTAGAGCCATATCAGGGCTATAACCCGTTTCAAAACATACTACTTCAACAAGGGGGCAAAAAAAAAAAAAAAAAAAAATCAAAAAAAAAAAGGAAAAGAAAAGTAAGTAAACATATCAGTCCATTTGAGCACGTGATCTAAGGAAACGCCTCCCTGGCGTTGACCACTCCGTCTAATTTATCACGTAGGGGATTTTTAAAAAAATACCAAATACAAATTCAAGCACAACTAAGGACACTTAAACACATATAAAAACAGGCCTAAACTACCTAAAATTGCTTCCGCATATCTCATTTCCCCAGAGCCAAAAATGCGCTTATATACATGTACTCAATTATCAATCCTCAGAGAAAGTACGTAAGACTTTATCGAACACATACAGGTGAATGGACCAGAAAGGTAGAAAATGATAGGAAGAAATGACAGAAAGCAAACCAACATGACAGAAACAAAGAGAGTGACAGAAATGAGGAAATTTCTAGCACAGAATGTCCAGAAGGTGGGGATACTATTTATATTGAAAGAACCCCCGGCATCCGCACGGGCTAGCAGAGGCGCCGTTGTTGCAGTAGGTTGTAGAGAAGGGGGATCTGGGCACACGTGAAGACCTCTTAGATTCCATCCAGCACCCACAGGTGTTTCTTGTTAACTTTTAACTTCAGTCTGTCCAGCTGATGCCAAGGATGTGCCTGGGATCATCATCATCATCAGGTGCCTTGCCGCATGGCGTTGGCGATCATGGATTTCCATCTGTCTCTATCTCTCGTTGTCTCAAGCATCTCTTCCACCCTCTTTGTCTTCAGCCACTCTGCAAGTCCGTCTAGTATCTTCTCCCTGGGTCTACCTGATGCTCTCTTTCCCTCCAGCTTTCCCGTTGTGACCAGGTGCTCCAATTCCCCTTTCCTTATAAAATGGCCTATAAATGTTGCCTGTCTTTTCCTAATCTTCCTTATGAATGATCTTCTGGTGTCTGCCTCCATCAAGACTGTCTCGGCTTTTAAAAAAAAAAATTTTTTTTTTTGCTGTCCATGGAACTCTCAACATTCTTCTTAGAAACCACATCTCGGCTGCCTCAATCTTGTTCTGGCTTTGCTTGTTGACTGTCCACGCCTCACAACCATATAACAGTATTGGTTCTATATAACAATCAAGAACTCTCTTCCTGATGTTAATTGATAGGCATTTGTTGGTAAGAATGCTTTTCGTCGTCATCTTTTCGCCTGGGATCGTGCATATGAAAAGCTGTGATCTTTCTCTCCTGTCTGGAGTAAAGTGGACGCATTTCACTGTCACATAGCAAGGTGCTGAGGACGCACCAGCTCGCTGTAGCTAGTCTTTGGGAAACCTTCCATCACGCCTTGTGTGGATTTGACCCCCAGCCAGTTGATGCGCCGTTGCTGTAGCAAGTTGTAGGGAAGGGGGGGGGGGGCTAGGCACGAGTGGATACCTGTTGGGTTCCATCCAGCTCCCTCAAGTGTGTCTTGTCAACTGTTAACTTTGGTCCGTCCAGCTGATGCCAAGGATTCACCTGAGATCGCGCATACTTTGAGCCTTGTGTCTTGTCTTGTCTGGAGCCTTGTGTCTTGTCTGGAGCCTTGTATCTTGTCTGGAGCCTTGTGTCTTGTCTGGAGCCTTGTGTCTTGTCTGGAGCCCTCTGTCTTGTCTGGAGCCTTGTGTCTTGTCTTGTCTGGAGCCCTCTGTCTTGTCTGGAGCTTTGTGTCTTGTCTGGAGCTTTGTGTCTTGTCTGGAGCCTTGTGTCTTGTCTTGTCTGGAGCTTGTGTCTTGTCTTGTCTGGAGCCTTGTGTCTTGTCTGGAGCCTTGTCTTGTCTGGAGCCTTGTGTCTTGTCTTGTCTGGAGCCTTGTGTCTTGTCTTGTCTGAGTCTTGTGTCTTGTCTGGAGCCTTGTGTCTTGTCTTGTCTGGAGCCTTGTGTCTTGTCTGGAGTCTTGTGTCTTGTCTGGAGCCTTGTGTCTTGTCCGGAGCCTTATGTCTTGTCTGGAGCCCTCTGTCTTGTCTGGAGCCCTCTGTCTTGTCTGGAGCCTTGTGTCTTGTCTTGTCTGGAGCCTTGTGTCTTGTCTGAGCCTTGTGTCTTGTCTGGAGCCTTGTGTCTTGTCTGGAGCCTTGTGTCTTGTCTTGTCTGGAGCCTTGTGTCTTGTCTGGAGCCTTCTGTTTTTTGTGAAGCCTTCTGTTATGTCTGGACCCTTCTGTCGTGTCCAGGGCCTTCTGTCATGTCTGGAGTCTTCTGTCTTGTCTGGAGCCTTCTGTTTTTTGTGAAGCCTTCTGTTATGTCTGGACCCTTCTGTCGTGTCCAGGGCCTTCTGTCATGTCTGGAGTCTTCTGTCGTGTCCGGAGCCTTCTGTCATGTCTGGAGTCTTCTGTCTTGTCTGGAGCCTTCTGTCTTGTCTGAAGCCTTCTGTCTTGTCTGGAGCCTTCTGTCTTGCCTGGAGCCTTCTCTTATGTTTGGAGTAAAGTGTCTGCACCTCACTGCCATATAGCAAGGTGCTGGGGACGCACCAGCTCGCTGTAGGTTGTCTTCGGGAATCCTTCCATTTGCCATACGGTGGATGCGACCCAGCCAGTGGAGGTGCCATTGCTACAGCAAGTTGTTGAGGCTGGGGATCTAGGTACTAGTGAAGATGTCCTCATCCAGCCCTGTTCAGCACCACATAAGAGAAGTTGTCTACTTTTTTGTGTGCTAAAACAAAACAAAACAAAACAAAACAAAAACTAAACGTTATGCATTTATCCCTGCTCAGCCTCACGTTAGAGAAGTTGTCTGCAGTTTGTTTTTTTCCTCCGATAAGTGTTGTGCATTAACTCTGTGTTTACTTTTGTATACGCTTGACAAAGGCCGCAGATTTAAGCCTTTTTGTGATATTAAATACGCTTTCTGGTTCTGGTTTCTTTTTTATGTTTTTCTTTTTTCTGGTTCCTGTTTGCTTGATCGCTGGTGGCCACTTTGATTTATGAATTTTAGAAATTTATGGGTTTTGTTGTTGTTCTTCTTCTTCCTTGGATGATATGTGTGTGTTATGTGGTGTGTGTGTGTGTATCTATGTGTGTTTTGAGAGGATGGGTTGATGAAGGCAAGTAGTAGTGTCACTTTTCTTATTTGTCTGTGACAGTTATAAAGTATTTATGAATTCTTCATTTTTTTAAAATTTATTTATTTTAACAAGTAGCACTAGGAGAACCCCAATTTATCGACAATACCGATAAAGTAAGTGTACTCTGTTTTGACCGTGTCCGGCATCGTTCCAAACATAAGCAAGATGTTGTACACGCGCTCCGATTCTATCCCTGGGCATAGTGTGAAAAACCCAGGCCGATGTCTGTCGCCCAGTGCTTTTACTTGGTCTGCGTGTGGGGGATAATGTTTTACGATTCTGTGGGGTATTTGTTCTCACTGGCTGATCGTCTGTATGGATGATTGATCTGTTGACCCAGTGGGTCTGTGTGGCCATGGTAAACTGGTGATAAACTGATATTGATTCTGTGCCGGTGTCATAGTATGTCAGAAGAAGGAAGAGAAGGAGGAGGTGAAGGAGGAGGAAGAGGAGGAGAAGGAGGAAGGGGAGGAGGAGGAGCAGAAGAAAAAGAAGAAGTAACTGATATTGATTCTGTGACGTTGTCATAGTATGTCAGAAGACGGAAGAGAAGGGGGTGGTGAGGGAGGAGGAGGAGAAGAAGAAGAAGAAGAAGAAGAAAGAAGAAGAAGAAGAAGAAGAAGAAGAAGAAGAAGAAGAAGAAGAAGGAAGAAGAAAGAAGAAAGAAGAAGAAGAAGAAAGAAGGAAGAAGAAGAAGAAGAAGCTTTAGTCTCCAGTAGTGTTGATATAAGCATGATCAGTAAGTGAAATATGTAGTTTTATCTATCTGTTGATACATGTGTGGATTAAGGCAACAAGAAAATTTTACAGAAAACTCCAAAACAGAGGTATGAAATTGGTTAATTACAGATCAGTACAAACACAAGTGAGAATACAGACTCATACTCAACTCCGCCATGTTTTCTGTTGTTGATAAACTTTACGTATAGATTAAAGCAGCAGGAAAGTGTTAGCAACAGAAGAAACCAAAATAGATAAACTGAAATGAAAGGAACGATAAATAAATCAGTTACAGACAGATTATATAAGATATGCAGATGACACCGTTCTAATTGCAGAAAACGAAAAAGATCTACAAAATCTTGTGAGTATAGTAGAGATAGAAAGCAGAAATAAAGGGCTAGAGAGCTAAATATTAAGAAGGCTGAAGTCATGTTGATCAGTCAAAACCAGGATTTCCACTCATGTGAAATAACAGCAAATGGCACAACATTGGAAGAAGTTGACAAGTTTGAATATGTACGAGCAGTCATCTCACCAGACGACACATGCATTTTAGAAAGGTCTAGCAGAATTAGCCACACTAAAACAGCATTCAAGAAAAATGAAAAGCGTTCTCACCAACATATGCCTATCAAAGTTTTCTTACCTACAAATGTCTATCAATTGACACCAGGAAGAGAGTTTTTCAATTTACATAGAACCAATACTGTTGTACGGATGTGAAGCATGGACAATCAACAACCACAGTTAGAACAAGATTGAGACAGCTGAAATGTGGTTTCTAAGAAGAATGTTAAGAGTTCCATGGTCAGCAAAGTAGACAAATGAGACAGTCTTGAAAGAAGTAAACACAAAAAGAACATTTATGAAGAAGATTAGAAAAAGACAGCACCATTTATAGGACATTTTGTGAGGCAAGACAGATTTGAGCCCCTAGTCACAACAGGAAAGCTGGAGCGGAAAAAAAGAGCACCAGATACACTCAGGGAGAAAATATTAGAACATTTTGTAGAGTGGGTGGGGACACATGGGGTAGGAGATATCCTTGTAGCGACAAAAGATAAGATTCGTATGGAGGGCCATGATCGCCAACGGCAAAGTACATAATGATGATGATATAAGTAAGATTGTAGACTCATACTCAACAACTTCGCCATGCTTTGTACACATACATTTTCTCACGTGAATTTGTGGATTGCCTGGGAGGTGACATTTTGGTGTCTGCTTCAAGTTCAGACCTTTGTCACAGACCTTTTTTAGTTCAAGTGGTTAGATGTGTGGCTGAATCGACTTTTCAAAGATCTCAAAGGGAGACTGAAACGTCGCCTCACGATCAGTCCAAAAATTCCCATGAGAAATTTTTTTTGTGTGTAAACAGATATTAGGAAGTAGAATCAACTAAGAGTATTTTCTATGAAGTCAAACAAGACGAGAGTGGGTGAAGGTGTTTTAGATTTTTTTTCTCTCTCCCAAAGGTGGTGTATGTTTTCATGAGGTGCTGGATGGTGAGTGTGTGGATGTGGATGTGGGTGTGCAAAGGGGTAGCGATAATGGTGAAGCTAAGTAGTGTGTGTTCCCTAAGTAGTGTGTGTTTGTCAAGTGGTTTTCAGTTTCATTTGGATGACATATTTTCTTTTAGGTGCACAGAGGGAAGTATTGTGTGGATGTAAAAAAAAAAACAAACAAAAAACAACAAATTGCCCAAACCAAGTGTGTGTGTGTATGTGTTGAGTGAGTGTGTGTGTGAGAGAGAGAGAGAGAGAGAGAGTGTGTGTGTGTTTGTGTATGTGTTTGTTTGTGTGTGTGTGTGTGTGTGTGTGTGTGTGTGTGTGTATGTGTGTGTGTGTGTGTGTATGTGTGTGTGTCTATGTGTGTGTGTGTGTGTGTCTGTGTGCTCGTATGTAAACAAAATGTACTGAAGTAGATTTCCTGTCCGAAACAGAACTTACAGTTCTTTATTTCAGGTTATCTCCATTAGTTTTAACGTTTTTAAAAACTTTTTTTTATTATAAAATCTTAAAGAAATCGTAAATACCCCCCATTGTTTCGAGTTATCTCAGCTGGTTTTAATGTTTTAAGATTGCTTTATTAGTAAATCGAAGAGTAATTGTTACCACGGTAACACTCTACTAGAGAGAGAGAGAGAGAGAG
>JAPXFY010000017.1:26772586-26775086 GCA_030674185.1 Monoplex corrugatus | reverse complement strand
TATTTGGCACTGATTTCTATCAGGACAGGGCAGGGTGGCATCTGGCAAGACTACATCGGAAAAACACCCTATCCTATATGTTGTATGACAGAGCCATGCAGATAATGGCAGCCTATAAGACCCTGCCTCTCTCGCATTGGTCTCTACAGTCACAGGCGACGCTGCTTGGACCAAGCAGACAGCCCATCTAGACATTAGAACGGATGTACTTTGTCCATGGTCAGCCATGACCGAGGGAGGCCTACTACTATAAGACCCTATACGCCCTGCGCCCCTAAGGTAGACTTGTAGCCGGTACCTAAGGTAACCTCAGCAGAAAATCTGGACGGTTGATGCCAGAGGTGTCAGGCTCCTGCAGGCTGGCAGGTTCCTTGTAACAAACCATGGTAGGCCTACCATGCAGGAGAACGCTTATGTCTACATAATCATTTTTATCAGACCAAAACTCACATACATCGTCTGACCACACTGTGTAGACCTTGAATGAAAGAAGTAATACTAACGTTTGCTGATCCATGTAATCATCTTTTAGATCCATATAACCATCTTTTATCTGTGGCTTTTAGCACATCCTGTGTAGTTGTATTATATTACATTAACACTGGGTGGGGATGACTGCTGCCACACTGCCAAGATGAAGGCAACCTTTCCCAGAAACGTTGGTATAAAAGGCATGTTTGTGGCTAGGTTGCGTTTGTCTACAAACTTTACAACGTATACGACCATCATCATCAGGTGCCCTGCCGCATGGCGTTGGCGATCATGGACTTTATTCTGTCTCTGTCTCTCGTTGCCCCCAGCATCTCCCCCACCCTCCTCGTCCCCAGCCACTCTGCAAGTCCGTCCAGCATTTTCTCCCTGGGTCTACCTGGTACTCTCTTTCCCTCCAGCTTTCCCGTTTTGACCAGGTGCTCCAAATCCCCCTTCCATCATAAAATGGCCTATAAATGCTGCCTGTCTTTTCCTAATCTTCCTTATGAGTGATCTATTGTGTCTGCTTCCATCAAGACTGTCTCGTTTGTTTTCTTTGCTGTCCATGGAACTCTCAACATTTTTCTGAGAAACCACGTCTCGGCTGCCTCAATCTTGTTCTGGCTTTGCTTGTTGACTGTCCACATCTCACATCCGTACAACAGTATTGGTTCTACAAAACATTCAAGAATATATACGATATAAAACCCATATGCTTGGTAGGACCTCAGGACTTTATCAACACATGGGGCTTATGTGCAGGCTTAAAGGTTTAAGGCTTTAACGCTACGACCATTTTGGACCTTCTCCCATCACGTGGCTTCAGTGACATCAGTGCACGTGGAATTTGTTCCGAGCGCAGGTACATCGTCTTGAGAAACTGAATTTGTGTAAAGTTCTGTAATATCTTTTGAAACGCAGTGATCTAGGTCACACGTACGTACCTATGCCTGACTGCCTGTTGAGTCAAACATTTTCCGAATCAAATTTGGTTAAAATCTTTCAGTAAGTGGTTAAGGTATGCATACAGTGTGTGTATGTGTGTATGCGCGCGCGGGCGCACGTGTGCGCGTGTGAGAGAGCGAGAGACAGAGAGAGAGGGGGGGAGGGAGAGAGAGAGAGAGAGGGAGAGAGAGGTTCTTTGCATTGAATTTTGTTCATCGTTGTTACAAAACTGATCGACATGTGGAAGTAGATAAGTTATTATCATTCATTTCAACTGCTTTCTTAGCATTGTCTGTGGTTTGTTTTTTCATCATATCGGTAGAAGTATATATATAATATATGCTTTACGTGTGTCCGCCTGTCAGTGTCACTCATGTGGGGGCTCTTGTCACAATGTCAGATGAGATGCTGTACAAGGAGTCCTTCTTCTTCTTCTCATCATCATCGTCGTCGTCGTCGTCATCATCATCATCATCATCATCATCATCATCATCTCATCATCATCACATTATTATTAATAATAGCACTATTATTGCTATTATTATCATTATCATTGTTATTATTAGTGTTGTTGTTATTATTGGTATTATTATCATTATCATTGTTATTATTAGTGTTGTTGTTGTTATTATTGGTATTATTATCATTATCATTGTTATTATTAGTGTTGTTGTTGCTGTTACTATGTTGTTGTTGGTAGTGGTGGTGGTGGTGGTGTTCTTGTTGTCAACAGCTTTACCGCAGCAACTGGTTAATTTTGCCAGATTAAGATATTTCGCTTGGTCCATGGCCCACATATTGTACAAATTCATGCACGGTGGTGAAGTTATCAGCAAGGAAACCCTATTCCATCTCATTTCATCTGCAGGCAGGCAGACACACAAGACGGATGTAATATGTAATCTTGTATCGCATTGTCATTTCTTATCAGTTTGACTCGGTCATACTTTTTGTTTGTTTGCCTGTTTAAATCTGATTTTAAGGAGCTTATTTCATTTCGGATAGCGTTTTCTTCCAATTTCTTTCTTTTTCTTTCTTCTCCATCCCCTCCTTTTCCTATCTCTCTGTCTCTGTCTGTTTCTCT
>JAPXFY010000017.1:26762586-26767586 GCA_030674185.1 Monoplex corrugatus | reverse complement strand
GCAGAGATTTCACGAAAGTGTAGTGTCGTAATTGTTATCACAGGGAAGCAGTGATTTCACGAAAGTGTAGTGTCGTAATTGTTATCACAGGGAAGCAGTGATTTCACGAAAGTGTAGTGTCGCAATTGTTATCACAGGGAAGCAGTGATTTCACGAAAGTGTAGTGTCGTAATTGTTATCACAGGGAAGCAGTGATTTCACGAAAGTGTAGTGTCGTAATTGTTATCACAGGGAAGCAGAGATTTCACGAAAGTGTAGTGTCGTAATTGTTATCACAGGGAAGCAGTGATTTCACGAAAGTGTAGTGTCGTAATTGTTATCACAGGGAAGCAGTGATTTCACGAAAGTGTAGTGTCGTAATTGTTATCACAGGGAAGCAGTGATTTCACGAAAGTGCAGTTGTTATCATAGATCCGTATGTGTCTGCTGAAAATAGATGAACCTGAAGAGCTCTGTCTGTCAGAACCTATCATCAGGCAAAGTGGAGCACTTAAACCGCTTGCTGAACTGTCATGTAATCAGTAGTCTGTTGATATCAAGAGGTCTTTCCCGCCAGTATTCAGCCAGCTAGAACTTTACACATGTATGTAAGCCATACGAACATCATTATCGTGGATTTAGCCACCTCCTTCTGTGGAGTAACCAAGAAAATTTGAGAACTGTATCTCTTGAGTTATGGAATAGTCTTTGCCTTACCGTGTGTAACACTGTAACTTGTCTGGGCAAAAGAACATGGCATTGTTGGCCTGGACGTGCAGGGAGTACCCGGTCTACCGGTATGTGTACAGTCAGATGGTGTGATGATGGACTCTTCTGTCGATCTGATGGATGGTCCTTTGTCGCCTGGTATGGTTCTTCACGTGGAACACAAGACCAGTCCTGGAGGCACATATTTTTCCATAGGTGTTGCATGGGAAGGAGGCCTGTGCCATTGGATTCTGCTTCCGCCAGTCCCTTTTCTGTTGAATAGCTGCTCTTCTACGCTGTTCAAATGTGATATGTGCCCTGTATGCACTGCTGCCACCAGCTTACTATGTTGCGGGCAATGTCTCGACCACTTAGTGTCGTCGATGTCGCAACTGATGAACTTGGTCTTTGCAGCATCCTTTTATCGCTTCAGTGGTCTTCCCTGGTCATGGTATCTTTGCTTCATCTCTTATACAAGAGCGTCTTTAGGATGCTATTGTCTTTCATACAAACAGCGTGTTCTGTCCAAGAAACTGAAATTTGATGGTAAACTCTCTGTATTTGGCTAGCCATACTTCTTCAGAAATTGAAGATTGGATATTTCTCTTGCCACGTGATGTTGCAGATCTTGCGCAGACATCTTTGGAGGAAACGTTCCAACCGTGGAATGTGCTCATCATCATCATCATCAGGTGCCCTGCCGCATGGCGTTGGCGACCATGGACTTCCAACCATCTCTATCTCTCGTTGCCCCCCAGCATCTCCCCCACCCTCCTCATCCCCAGCCACTCTGCAAGTCCGTCCAGCATTCTCTCCCTGGGTCTACCTGGTGCTCTCTTTCCCTCCAGCTTTCCCGTTGTGACCAGGTGCTCCGAATCCCCCTTCCTCATAAAATGGCCTATAAATGTTGCCTGTCTTTTCCTAATCTTCCTTATGAGTGATCTACTTGTGTCTGCCGTGGAATGTGCTATTCATAGCTTTTCCAAACCTGGCAGCAGTATAGTTGGGCGCTCAAGATTATTGCTGTATATACAGCAATTTTTGTGGCGAACCTGATGTCATGGTCTTGCCGTAACCTTTAGGTCAGCCTTCCAAAAGCAAAGATAGCCCAGAAGATGCCGCACCACCTCTGCATCAACAGTTCCATTGTTTGTCATTGCATTGCCCAAGTAGCAGACGTTGTCAACGGTCTTGACCTCCTGGTTGTTGACATCACTACAGTGGGAGGTGGTGAAACTTCAGAAGCCTGAGATGGTGTTGGTTGAAACATGGAAACATGGCCTGTCTTGCTGAGGCTTGTTGGTATCGTGTGTGTACATGTTAAATGCCCGACTGTGTGCTGTATATATGCTTAGTATGATTATTCAGGTAGCTGAAATATAACAACAACAAGAAACAAAAAACCGCGCGCGCGCACGCACGCACGCACGCACGCACGCACGCACACACACACACACACACACACACACACACACACACACACACACACACACACACACACACATTCTTACACACACGCGCACAGCAACGCACACGCACGCACACACACACACACACACACACACACGTACGCAAGCACACACACGCAGCAATATATAAACACAGTATACCTCTTTATTCATATGAAAAATCTGTTAATATTTCTTCATTACATAAGTCAGTGTTTAAATTTTAATATTCTGTGGTTTCTTATGTGTCTTCTTACTTGTATAGCTTTAATGTTTGTTGTTATCTTATTGTGTATGTAATTGTGAACATTTTTTATCACCTTCTACCTTTCTTGCGAAATGTAAAGCGCTGGTGAGCATGTTTTTATATGGAATATGCGCTATACAAATAAACATTATTATTACACTATTATTATGTAAAGGGAAGCTGAAATTATAGTTAAAGCGAAGTGAGAGTCGCACCATAGTAACAATGTGTCTGGAAAGAAATTCGACTGGGCAGCATTTTGCATAGAATATAAGTCAAGAAATTTGTCTGGGCTGCATCTTGCATGGAGCGGAATGAAATATATAACAACACGAACATGTGAATTAATCACAGTGGTGTCAAAAGCGTTTCCATCATGCTGTCTACAGACTCCGGCGGTGTCTGGTATTTCACCCGGGGGGGGGGGGGGGTGGCTGTCTCATCGCTTGCTTGAGTGGCATGTCGCTGAGGATATTACTGAAATATATAATGTACTTAAGTGCATTAAAAAAAAAGAAGGTAAGATAATGGTTGTTTCACAACCCCGAGGTCGTCGTTGGGGAGTAAGGCGATAGACACCTCGCCTTTTTCTCGGAGCCAGCATTATGAGGGCAGTGCCCATCTCCTATCCCTTGTTGCTTTACTCTATTTTTCCTAAGCCTGAACAAGGTCAGGCATCCATTTACTGATGAGTGGACTGGAGGCCACTCTGATATATATAGCTTTTCGTGATTCAGGGTCAAATACGTGCAGTCAGATTGGAAGCGGAATCTTTACTATTTCGCCACTGTGCTCCCCTCCCCTCCCGCCCCCCACCCCCACCCCATTTTTTATGGCACCGTAATGGCCACAGAAACTGGCATTTTTTTTAAACAATGCGATAATGATGACGATGTGGATGATAATCGTGATGATGATGATGACGATGTGGATGATAGTCATGATGATGATGATGATGACGATTTAGATGATAATCATGATGATGATGACGACGATGTGGATGATAGTCATGATGATGACGATGATAATCATGATGATGATGATGACGATGTGGATGATAGTCATGATGATGATGATGATGACGATGTGGATGATAATCATGATGCTGATGCTGATGACGATGTGGATGATAGTCATGATGCTGTGGAGTCCCATCTAGTGTTGAGACTGCGTGACAGGGCTGTACTCTACGCTTACTATCATATCTATCCTGGCGCATCCATCTTTGCATGACAGGGCTGTATTCTAAGCTGACTATCATAATATGCCCTGGCACATCCATGAAGTGGATGAGATTCGACTGTGTGGTCTTCAGTCTTCCCAGTGAGCCCATAGCATGCTCAGCTCTGGGTAGGACCTGGTTAGAGCCGAAAACCCCCACAGTGATTTTTGAAGGGACTGATGGGGATTCGAACCTACAATCTTCCAGTCAGTAGTCCGTTGCGCAAACCACTACACTGCGGCGACTGGTCTGAGTTATATAGACCTGTTTAAGTGCACTGAGTGATACACGTCTACTGTATTTTGAGTGATGCATACCAACCTTATGTTCACAGCTCAGTGTTGAGCTAAGTGGAAACACTAAAGTCCTTGATGGGCTGCCGAGCAATCACTAGTCTGTCGATCGATCAAGAAGTACTACTTGCCAACTGTCTTGTAATACCAGTCGCCGTGGTGCAGTGGTTAGCACAACGGACCAACGACTGGAATGTTGTGGGTTCGAATCCCCTACAGTACTTTTCAAAATCACAGTGGGATTTTTTGGCCCCAACCGGCTGCTACCCAGAATTGAGCGTGCTGTGGGCTCATTGGGAAAACTGGGACCATGATTATAGTCGATTCTCATCCACATCATGGATGCGTCATTGAGGGTGTTGCTCAAATCTGCAGACCAGCACTGCAGGTATCTCTGTCTCTCGGGCCTGGTTGACGCCAGGATATGTTATGATAGTAAGCGTAAAGTACAGTCCTCTTGCGCAGTCTCAATCTTAGGTGGAATGCCGTAGCACCATGACTATCATCCTCATCGCTATCACCGTCATAGCATTTTCTGTGGCCATTAAGATGGCGAAGGAAGTAGGACAAAAAAAACGTAATTGTATTCTGTCATCAACCACTTTCGTTGTATGTATAGTAGTTAAACCACATCGACGCCTCCCACCCCCCACCCCACCCCCTTTTTAAAAAAAAATGTTTTTGTTGTTGTCGAAAGTGTAACGCCTAAAACTGAACTATCTAAACCAGAATTATGCAACCACGAGTCCCCATAGGGTCAAACATTTGAACCTAATGGGATGGAAAAAAATTCCTGTCCATAAAGATCTATCCATAAATAATCTGTACACAGCCAGGAAATCTGTCGTAAAACATGTTTCCATTTCAAGACACCATGATTTAATATTTTGGTTATGTAGAGTCAGATTAAATTGACAATAAATTGTGATTTCCACTAGGCTGACCTGCGATCAGACTTGTTGAAGACCAACCCACATAAATAACTGAGATTTTTTTTTTCAGATTGTGTCTACGTACACACTATTGGCTTACCTCGTGCATCCTGTTGCTTTCTTTCTTTCTGTATATCTAAAGAAGGCTTAAATAAGAAAGGTCATTTGCCA
>JAPXFY010000017.1:26747586-26757586 GCA_030674185.1 Monoplex corrugatus | reverse complement strand
TTTAATTATTCTTAAGTTATAGAAACACGTTAGCTTAACAGTATTGTGCAACGTTGCTACTTGTGTATTCCTAGAAATTGTCTGTTTCTGTTATTTACCCTGAAGCAAGGGTTGAGGGCGAGATTTTGTTGGCATAGAATTAGGGCTGCCACCTTCTGATTTCGACTGCACAGGTTTTAGTCTGGAATGAAAAGCGTTTGTGTGTACCGTCTCCAGTCTACCCAGCTCTGAATGGGTATCTGAGCTTGTTCGGGGTTGGGGAAAGTGAAGCATTGCCAGAGAGGAGATAAGCACCATGGTCATTGTATTGGCTCTGGTCTTTACCGTATTACTCCTTCTACGCCTTCAGTCATTGTATTGGCTCTGGTCTTTACCGTATTACTCCTTCTACGCCTTCAGTCATTGTATTGGCTCTGGTCTTTACCGTATTACTCCTTCTACGCTTTCAGTCATTGTATTGGCTCTGGTCTTTACCGTATTACTCCTTCTACGCCTTCAGTCATTGTATTGGCTCTGGTCTTTACCGTATTACTCCTTCTACGCCTTCAGTCATTGTATTGGCTCTGGTCTTTACCGTATTACTCCTTCTACGCCTTCAGTCATTGTATTGGCTCTGGTCATTACCGTATTACTCCTTCTACGCCCTCAGTCATTGTATTGGCTCTGGTCTTTATCGTATTACTCCTTCTACGCCTTCAGTCATTGTATTGGCTCTGGTCTTTACCGTATTACTCCTTCTACGCCCTCAGTCATTGTATTGGCTCTGGTCTTTACCGTATTACTCCTTCTACGCCTTCAGTCATTGTATTGGCTCTGGTCTTTACCGTATTACTCCTTCTACGCCCTCAGTCATTGTATTGGCTCTGGTCTTACCGTATTACTCCTTCTACGCCCTCAGTCATTGTATTGGCTCTGGTCATTACCGTATTACTCCTTCTACGCCCTCAGTCATTGTATTGCTCTGGTCATTACCGTATTACTCCTTCTACGCCCTCATAGCTGTAGACAATCCTTATTCCTTTCCTATTTTTTTTTCTTTTAACTCCAGGATTTTCTTTTACTCATTTTTCCCCAAGGAGAGTAAGTCATGTAGATACTGTAACGTAATCGCCTTGTGTTGAGCAGTGTTGCCACCCATGCACTCTGCAGGTATTGTCTGTGTCTGCCATTAGCCCCGAGGCAGATAGAGGGGGTGTCTCATCATGCTGGAGTGGTGTCCACAGAGTTGATGACATCGCCGATCGACATATACCAGAGATATGGAAAACGAGAGATAGGTAATTTACTGTGCGGCACGTCCTGTACATAAATGGTAGAAATCGTTGTTGTATGGCGCAGCTGTACAGACTGGGTTGGAATTATTGCGCATTGCACATAAACAGACTTTTTAGTGGAGTGCAGAGAACTTAAGTCGTTAGACAAGCTGACGTATGGTCATTACCGTATTACTCCTTCTACGCCTTCAGTCATTGTATTGGCTCTGGTCTTTACCGTATTACTCCTACGCCCTCAGCCATTGTATTGGCTCTGGTCTTTACCGTATTACTCCTTCTACGCCCTCAGTCATTGTATTGGCTCTGGTCTTTACCGTATTACTCCTTCTACGCCCTCATAGCTGTAGACAATCCTTATTCCTACGTTGTTGCCCGTTCTGCATCTTTGGTTGGCATGTATGCTGAGTGTTTCCATGTTTCTGTATACCGGTCACTGACATGAGTTACTGAATCTGTATCGCATGTGTTTGATATTCACCACTGGCAGGTCTACAAACATGCTGACCACGGAAATTTCTTTACCCACCAGGCGGAGATGTCAAGGCGGATCGAACCCAGGACCTTCCGTTTGGAAGTCCAACGTTTACTCACTTGACTGCCGTGCACGCTATATCTGTCTCCTTACAGTGGCCCATAGCTCATTTCGCACAGTGCTGCAGAGCGTCTGGGACAGTACAAACCACGGGTTTTTGCAGTTCTGAGATGGGTATGACATTCGCGCAGACTGACTGTTTGCGTCGATGAAATGAGACCACGATCACCAGCGAAATGGTACAGTTTGCCCGTCCTTCTGTTTATGTCTCTGACAATATACTGTCTGTACGCCTTCAGTATCCTTCGACCAATGTGGAGCTCTTCAGTCCTCTCACTTAAGAATAAGATCAGAATATGTACCGTGGAATAAGATCAAAATCTTTACAGTGGAATGAGATCAGAATCTTTGCCATGGAATAAGATAAAAATCTGTACCATGGAATAAGACCAAAATCTTTACCGTGGAATAAGATCAGAATCTTTACCGTTGGATAAGATCAGAATCTTTACAGTGGAATGAGAGCAGAATCTTTGCCATGGAATAAAAATCAGAATCTTTACCACGGAATATGATCAGAATCTTTACAGCTGAATAAAATCAGAATCTTTACAACGGAATAAGATCAGAATCTGTACAGTGGAATAAGATCAGAATCTATACCATGGAATAAGATCAGAATCTTTACCGTGGACTAAGATCAGAATCTATACCATGGAATAAGATCAGAATCTTTACCGTGGAGTAAGATGAGAATCTTTACCGTGGAGTAAGATCAGAATCTTTACAGTGGAATAAGATCAGAATCTTTACAGTGGCATAAGATCAGAATCTTTACCACGGAATAAGATCAAAATCTTTACAGTGGAGTAAGATCAGAATCTTTACCGTGGAGTAAGATCAGAATCTTTACAGTGGCATAAGATCAGAATCCAGAATCTTTACCGTGGAGTAAGATCAGAATCTTTACAGAGGAATAAGATCAGAATCTTTACCATCAGTGTGAAGGCAGTCTTGTTCTGTAGTACCGAAACACTGAGGACGATCCAAGCCAATAACCCTCAACTTCAAACATTTGTGAAAAGATGTCTCCGGACCATCCTCAGCGTGTCTGATGTCATTTCCAACACCGACCTGTGGGACAGAGCAAGACAAAAATTCGATTGAAAGAGAAATCAAGAAAAGGAAATAGGGGTGGATAGGCCACATCCTGCAGAAGCCTCCCTCAAGCACCACGCAACAGCCTGGCGCCCACAGGGAAAACGAAAAGCGATAAAACCAAGACAGACATGGGGCCAGAGTACTGACACAGATGTGAAGGCATCCTGAATGACATAGGCACAGCCGAGGAGGATCTCCTCAGAACTGAATGTGTTAGAGGAATGTTGCCAAGGCCCTTCGTTCACCCGGGAATTCAGAGGCTGAAGTCAAGTAAGACAAGGCATCCTGAATGACATAGGCACAGCCGAGGAGGATCTTCCCAGAACTGAATGTGTTAGAAGAATGTTGCCAAGGCCCTTCGTTCCACCGGGAATTCAGAGGCTGAAGTCAAGTAAGACAACTCTTATGTAATTTACCTCTCCTCATCTGAACTCGGGCAGAGAGAGGCAAGTATGATGGACTGTCGGTCATGTGAAATCCAAAATAAGTTAGTATGACTCCCCGCGTTCAAGCAACCAGGAACCACACAAACACACACACACACACAAAAAAAACCTCGAAAAAAGAATCAGAACGCGTATTTAATGCAACCAGACAAGACAGGCGCAAATTTTCGGCCAACTGGCCTTTGTCAAAGTTGGCCTTTGTCAAGCGTAGATGTAAGATCACAGACGAACAAACACGAGATAAAACATTTAGGGGGGGGGGGGGGGGGAAAGACGAAGCAGCAGGGAATTTTCAGTCTTTTTTCCCCGTAATTCACATTCATTGCCTGGTATGGCATGACCATATGGACGGCGAACGAAAGAAGAATGATCCGAAATTATATTTTCTGAGTGTATAGAGGTGGAGCATCGGTCTTCAGTGTTACTGAGTCGCTTTGAGTCTGGCTTGAGAAATGTGTACGCATGTGATCTCCAGTTGGCCTAGTTCTGCGTAGATACCTGACCAAATTCAAAGTCGAGAAAGATAAAGCAGTGTTAGGGAAGAGAGATGACACTGCCCTCCAAATGCTTGCCTCGAGAAAAGTTGAGGTCTCTACCACCACCTCAATCACCTACAGTCTTTTCCACCTCATTCGCCTTGAGAAAAGTTGAGGTCTCTGCCACCTCATATACCTACAGTCTCTACCACCTCATTCGCTTTGAGAACAGTTGAGGTCTGTGCCACCTCACTTACCTACAGTCTTTACCACCTCATTCGTCTTGAGAACAGTTGAGGTCTGTGCCACCTCACTTACCTACAGTCTCTACCACCTCATTCGTCTTGAGAACAGTTGAGGTCTGTGCCACCTCACTTACCTACAGTCTCTACCACCTCATTCGTCTTGAGAACAGTTGAGGTCTGTGCCACATCACTTACCTACAGTCTTTACCACCTCATTCGTCTTGAGGTGAGAAAAGTTGAGGTCTCTTCCACCTCACTGACCTACAGTCTCTCCCACCTCATTCGCTTTGAAAAAGTTGAGGTCTGTGCCACCTCACTTACCTACAGTCTCTGCCACCTCATTCGCTTTGAGAACAGTTGAGGTCTCTTCCACTTCACTTACCTACAATCTCTACCACCTCATTCGCTTTGATAAAAGTTGAGGTCTCTTCTACCTCACTTACCTACAGTCTCTACCACCTCATTCGCCTTGAGAACAGTTGAGGTCTGTGCCACCTCACTTACCTACAGTCTCTACCACCTCATTCGCCTTGAGAACAGTTGAGGTCTCTTCCACCTCACTTACCTACAGTCTCTACCACCTCATTCGCCTTGAGAACAGTTGAGGTCTGTGCCATCTCACTTACCTACAGTCTCTACCACCTCATTCGCTTTGAGAACAGTTGAGGTCTGTGCCACCTCACTTACCTACAGTCTCTACCACCTCATTCGCCTTGAGAAAAGTTGAGGTCTGTGCCACCTCACTTACCTACAGTCTCTACCACCTCATTCGCCTTGAGAACAGTTGAGGTCTGTGCCACCTCACTTACCTACAGTCTCTACCACCTCATTCGCCTTGAGAAAAGTTGAGGTCTGTGCCATCTCACTTACCTACAGTCTCTACCACCTCATTCGCTTTGAGAACAGTTGAGGTCTGTGCCACCTCACTTACCTACAGTCTCTACCACCTCATTCGCCTTGAGAAAAGTTGAGGTCTGTGCCACCTCACTTACCTACAGTCTCTACCACCTCATTCGCCTTGAGAACAGTTGAGGTCTGTGCCATCTCACTTACCTACAGTCTCTACCACCTCATTCGCTTTGAGAACAGTTGAGGTCTGTGCCACCTCACTTACCTACAGTCTCTACCACCTCATTCGCCTTGAGAAAAGTTGAGGTCTGTGCCACCTCACTTACCTACAGTCTCTACCACCTCATTCGCCTTGAGAAAAGTTGAGGTCTGTGCCACCTCACTTGCCTACAGTCTCTACCACCTCATTCGCTTTGAGAACAGTTGAGGTCTGTGCCACCTCACTTACCTACAATCTCTACCACCTCATTCGCTTTGAGAACAGTTGAGGTCTGTGCCACCTCACTTACCTACAGTCTCTACCACCTCATTCGCCTTGAGAAAAGTTGAGGTCTGTGCCACCTCACTTACGTACAGTCTCTGCCACCTACCTCATTGGCTTTGAGAAAAGATGAGGTCTCTTCCACCTCACTGACCTACAATCTCTACCATCTCATTCGCCTTGAGATGAGAAAAGTTGAGGTCTCTTCCACCTCATTTACCTCCAGTCTCTACCACCTCATTCCCTTTGAGAAAAGTTGAGGTCTGTGCCACCTCACTTACCAACAGTCGCTACCACATCATTTGCCTGCAGTCTCAGGGTTAAGTACAACCTCTACCTCCCCCCCCCCCCCGCCCCCCTGAAATTTCACTGCTGAATCTAACAGCTTCCTAGGCTGTGATTCTGACAGAGCAACTTAGGCTGATGCAGGTTGCCTTCCTCGAAGCATTCGTTAACCATTTTGATTAACAGCAGGCCCCGCTAGCTGTTCTGAAAATACTTTTGATCACGCACATGTGAAAGTAATATAAAAGGTCATTATGTGATTATGATTTATTTTAAGACGATGGAGCCCCACGAAAATGTTTTCTCTCCCTTTCCCCAGTGCCCTAAAAAGAGAGGCCCAGGGATGTGTTCCGATGCCTTCTTTTTCCTTATTTCCCCCTCCCCTTCTCCCTCTCCTCCCTCGCGTTCCGTGCCAGAAATCTCAGGCCTGTCATTTGGTTTCCATTTTTGACTGGGAGAAGTGTGTGTGTGTGGTGTGTGTGTGTGTGTGTGTATGTGTGTGTGTGTGTGTGTGTGTGTGTGTGTGTGTGTGTGTGTGTGTGTGTTGTGTTGTGTGTGTGTTGTGTTGTGTTGTGTTGTATTGTGTTTTATGTGTATGTGTGTGTTTGTGTGTGTGTTGTGTTGTGTTGTGTGTGCGTGTGTGTGTGTGTGTGTGTGTGTGTGTGTGTGTGTGTGTGTGTGTGTGTGTGTGTGTGTGTGTGTGTGTGAATTGAATTGTCAGAAAAAGCTTTCTGTGAATGGTTTTTTAGTCATATTTCATATTGATATTCGTATTCATTTCTTTTGTCACATTGGATTTTTGGATTTACAGTGTTAAATGTTAAATTCGGGCTGCTCATCTCTTTGAGAGCTCGTCAAGGCAGTGCGGTGCCATACATTTTTTCTCACCAAGACTTCAGAAAAGGCAATAAAGCCAGCTGGCCTTCTTGGGGAAAGACCTGGGAAATCAGCCTATCTCTCCAATGTAGTACACCACGGCAGCCGAGCGAAAGCCCTGCTCTTTACGATTGTCAATTTCCGTGGGATCTTAAGCGTGTGAAGGCCAGAAGACACATGGGTCCGAACGATTTTCAGCTGCCAGAAGGCACACGGGTCTGACTCGTTTTTCGTCCCCTTTCGAAGGACTGGGTTCAGTTCGATTTACCGATCAAACTAGCTCTGGTCCAGCTGTGGAAATCACGAATGCTAAATGTATACACGATTGACCCATTTCGGGCTGCTCCTGTGACCATGGCCCAGCATGTGAACTTGTTGGAGCTGACGCTTCTCAGTCGCTAGTCAGTAGACTTTTACCAAGTGTATTTGAAGTAGCATTCTACGGAGGTTTGCGAGTAGCCTTTGCAGTTCCACAGAACTGAAGTAATCCACATGGTCGTCTTTATACAAATTTTTCTTGTCGGCAAAGGATGCTTCTGTTAGTGATAGCACCCTTGTCGTTATCCCATTCACGATGCTTCTGTTAGTGATAGCACCCTTGTATCCCTATCACGATGTTTCTGTTAGTGATAGCACCCTTGTATCCCTATCACGATGTTTCTGTTAGTGATAGCACCCTTGTATCCCTATCACGATGCTTCTGTTAGTGATAGCACCCTTGTATCTCTATCACGATGTTTCTGTTAGTGATAGCACCCTTGTATCTCTATCACGATGTTTCTGTTAGTGATAGCACCCTTGTATCTCTATCATGATGTTTCTGTTAGTGATAGCACCCTTGTATCCCTATCACGATGTTTCTGTTAGTGATAGCACCCTTGTATCTCTATCACGATGTTTCTGTTAGTGATAGCACCCTTGTATCTCTATCACGATGTTTCTGTTAGTGATAGCACCCTTGTATCCCTATCACAATGTTTCTGTTAGTGATAGCACCCTTGTATCCCTATCACAATACTTCTGTTAGTGATAGCACCCTTGTATCCCTATCACGATGTTTCTGTTAGTGATAGCACCCTTGTATCTCTATCACGGTGTTTCTGTTAGTGATAGCACCCTTGTGTCCCTATCACGGTGTTTCTGTTAGTGATAGCACCCTTGTATCTCTATCACGATGCTTCTGTTAGTGATAGCACCCTTGTATCCCTATCACGATGTTTCTGTTAGTGATAGCACCCTTGTATCCCTATCACAATGTTTCTGTTAGTGATAGCACCCTTGTATCCCTATCACGATGTTTCTGTTAGTGATAGCACCCTTGTGTCCCTATCACGATGTTTCTGTTAGTGATAGCACCCTTGTGTCCCTATCATGATGATTCTGTTAGTGATAGCACCCTTGTATCTCTATCACGGTGTTTCTGTTAGTGATAGCACCCTTGTATCCCTATCACGATGCTTCTGTTAGTGATAGCACCCTTGTATCCCTATCATATCACAATGCTTCTGTTAGTGATAGCACCCTTGTATCCCTATCACGATGCTTCTGTTAGTGATAGCACCCTTGTATCCCTATCATATCACAATGCTTCTGTTAGTGATAGCACCCTTGTATCCCTATCACGATGCTTCTGTTAGTGATAGCACCCTTGTATCCCTATCATATCACAATGCTTCTGTTAGTGATAGCACCCTTGTATCCCTATCATATCACGATGCTTCTGTTAGTGATAGTACCCTAGTCGTATCCCTATCACTCCCTCCCCTGTCCGTTGGTTTCCTACAGGAAGTTGGCGGATAGGGTGAGGAAGTCAAAGGGTGGCGGTCCCAAAGGGGAGAGGCAGCCCGAGTTTCACATGTAAAATCCACTGTGACGAAAGAAATGAATATGAACATGAAATGATATGAAATAAACAAGGCACAGACAAGCAACAGTTGTCAGCAGAACGGAAAATATTAAGTCTTGACTTAATTTCCATTATGACAGAAATATATCAAGATTTAATGCTACCAATTTGAAGAACAAGGTCTCCCAACAGTGTAAAAATCGCTACTCACAGTTCCGTAGCTTTCGATGGCGTTCTCGCCATCTTCGTCAGCGCTCTAATGCTGTCTGCGTGAATCTCTACTCAGATCTCGCGAACATGGGATGAACCCAAGATGAACTCAAGATTGTTTTATTTCGGTGGTTAGAGTTATATATATAATTATATATATATATATATTTTTTTTTTTTTTTTTTTTTTTTTTTTACAGGAGAGCGACATTCTGTTGATTTTGACTCTGACATGATAAAGTCCAGATAAAAGACGATGAAAGATGCGCTGCTGACAGCTTATTAAGAGGGGGGCGGAACCGGAAGGGTTTTTGAACTTTTGCTTCCACCAAAGAGACTGTTCTCTTTGGTTCCACTTTTAGATCTTTGTGAAGTGATGGTTTTGCAACGAGACTTGACTTCCATTCTCTTTGGTTCCACTTTTAGATCTTTGTGAAGTGATGGTTTTGCAACGAGACTTGATTTCGCTCTTTCCGGCCATTTTGACATGGGGGTGAGCATTAGACATGGTCTGCAGTAGATGTGGAAAAGATTAGGGTAGCCCCAAAATGATGACAAATAAATTCAGGCATGAAAAATCAACAACAAAAAACAAAACAAAAGAAAAATGTTTGTCAAGGCATCCTATTAAAGGAAGGACATATTCAGACTACAGACTATGCAGCAACTTTGACGTCTACGCAGTGTTGCTACACAAGCAGAACAACTTACATAAACACACACAAGACAACATTATGAAAGTTTCACCTGCATACTGCAAACGGTCAGAAGTATGCTCTTTGCACTTTGCAAGCAAAGAACATTATTCAACTTTCAGTCAAGTATAGAGCAGACTCTGACAAAACATGAAATGAAAATAAGACACAGACATACAGACAGTGCCTGTATGCACTCACAAATACACACACAGACTCACTGACACAGACGTGCGTGCGCGTGCACGCACACACACACAGATACAACACACGCGCACACACACACACTCACACACAACACACAGATACAACACACGCGCGCACACACACACTCACACACACACACACACATACAAACACACACACACACACACACACACACACACACATACAAACACACACACACACACACACACACACACACACACACTAAAGCACAAATAAATACATACACTTACACACAGGATGCAGAGCTAAAATACACTCAGTCTGTTAGGCGTGTGGCTTTTGCTCCAAGTTGTCTTCTCTCTTACACACATAGATACACACAGACACACACACATACACACACACACACACATACACACACGCACACACACGTAGAGTTAGACATACACACACATAC
>JAPXFY010000017.1:26727586-26742586 GCA_030674185.1 Monoplex corrugatus | reverse complement strand
TGTGTTTGTTTGTTTCTTTGTTTGTTTGAAGACGAGATCGAAAGAAACATCTTTCATTCTTTCCTGTTTGTGCGTGTGCAGATCCACAAGTGGGTGAATGCTGAATCTATGCTGGAGAAGTGCTTTGTTGGCAAGCTGGAGGTCGACTCACCAGGCTCCGCAAAAGGTGAGGTTAAGAATGTATTCATTTATGGCGTGAATGTTTTAACCCTTTGACTCCATGCATCTTGTCTACCAGCATCCTGCATTGTCAACTAAGCTAACATAACAAAGCAAAAACTTAACCCTTTGACTCCCTGCACCTTGTCCACCAGCATCCTGCACTGTCACCTAAGCTAACATAACAAAGCGAAAACTTAACCCTTTGACTCACTGCACCTTGTCCACCATCACCCTGCATTGCCAACTAAGCTAACGTAACAAAGCAAAACCTTAACCCTTTGATTCCCTGCACCTTATCCGCCAGCACCCTGCATTGCCGACTAAGCTAACAGAGCAAAAACTGAATCCTTTGACTCCCGCATCCAGGAAGCTGGTGGATAGGGTGAGGGAGTCAAAGGGTTAAGTTCTTGCAGTTGGTGGACAGGGTGCATGAGTCAAAGGGTTAAAGGCACAGTTTGGTTTTGGTACTGTTTAGAAGTGTTTTGTTGTTGTTGTTGTTGTTTTCTGTGTCTGTTTGTCTGTCTCTTTTTCTGTCTCTGTGTCCGTTTGTGTGTCTGTCTTGCTGCGTGTCTTACTGTCCCTGTTTCTGTTACATTGAATCCCATTTTGTTACAGTCGTGTCCCCGTTAGCCCAGTGGGAAACAGCAACCTGCTCAAAACGCAGGGGGTCTTGGGTCTGACGGTCAGGTGGACCACAGTTTCTTTGTTGTTGTATTTGGGGTTTGTGTGTGTGTGTGTGTGTGTGTGTGTGTGTGTGTGTGTGTGTGTGTGTGTGTGTGTGTGTGTGTGTATGTGTGTGTGTGTATGTGTATATATACATGTATATATATATATTATATATATGTGTGTGTATATGTGTGTGTGTGTGTGTGTATATATGTGTGTGTGTGTGTGTACATGTATATATATATATTTGTGTGTGTGTGTCTGTGTGTGTCTGTGTGTGTGTGTGTGTGTGTGTGTGTGTGTGTGTGTGTGTGTGTGTATGTGTGTGTGTGTTGCCCCATTCTGGATCTTATTAATTGCATGGCATCTGTGTTCTCACTGCATGTATGGAATTCATTCCGAGCGCGGAAACGTTCAGTTAGGGAATTGAAAGTGGAAAAACTACATTCTGTCTGTCTTAGCTTCTTGTTTGGCACTTTCGTTGGGAAATAAAATGGAGAGCGATGAAGAGTTCGTGTGTGTGTGTGTGTGTGTGTGTGTGTGTGTGTGTGTGTGTGTGTGTGTGTGTGTGTGTGGGCGCGCGCGCGTGTGTGCGTGTGTGTGTGTGCGTGTGTATGTGTACACAATGCGCTCATGTGCACACGTGGCAGGCAAGAGCATTTGAAAATGTCTGTTTGTTTGTTTGTTTTTTTCGGGGTCAGTTTTATTTATCGATGGATTTTTTTTTTTTTTTATAGAAATGTGTGTTTGGGTTAGGTACAGTGAAGTGTAGAAAAGACGAGTTTGTGTAATTATCTTTTAAGCTTTAGTGGACATGGGCCAGTTCTAAGATAAGAATATCCTACATTTAGAGATAGAAAATCTTCAGAAAGGATATAAAAAAAAAAAATCTTTATTTGATATTGTGTGTGTGTGTGTGTGTGTGTGTGTGTGTGTGTGTGTGTGTGTGTGTGTGTGTGTGTGTGTGTGTGTGTGCGTGTGTGTGTGTGGTTGTTTGTTTTTTGGTGTGTTTGTTGTTGTTTTTTTGAGAGGGAACAGGGGCAATGTGAAAGTAGCGGCCATGGAGGAATACTAATTAACAAAATTGCCGGAATTGGGTTCAGCATTGGATTTTCGTTATTGTTGTTGTTGTTTGTTCAAGTGAGACTAACCACTGTATGCAAGATGTAATATTGTAATCATTTACTGATGTTGAGGTGAGACTTGCCCCCTGAATGTGTCGCCTGAAGACTTGATGTCTTTGTCGAATTTAGATTCTCAAAATGTTTCTGAAAATGTGCTCTGCGAGGTACGTACTCAGTCGTCGGTGGTTTTTAGAGATTGCGTTTATGTTGTTGTCGTTGGGTTTTTCGTTTGTTTGTTTTTTGTTGTTGTCGTTGGGTTTTTCGTTTGTTTGTTTTTGTTGTTGTCGTTGGGTTTTTCGTTTGTTTGTTTTTGTTGTTGTCGTTGGGTTTTTCGTTTGTTTGTTTTTGTTGTTGCTATTGTTGGTTTTTGTTGGTTTCTCTTTCTTTCTTTTCTTTTCCTTTTTTTCATTTTGTTTTTTTGTTTGTTTGTTTTTTGGTTGTTTAATCATTTTTCTTTCTTTCGTTTACTTTTAGGTGGGTGGATGGGTACGTTACAAACACAATGTTACACAACACCTTTTGAAACGAAACGTAAAAGTGAGAGCATGGGTAGGGCTGGATCAGCCTGGTTTGAAAACGGTGTCATAAAAACGGCAGGAAGAAATGGAGACGACCGGCTCTTTGTTCTTGTTACAGGAGAACCGACTCAACAAAAGGTTGCAAGCGGTCATAAAAGTCGTGTGTTTGCTCGCTATAGACACACACACACACACAGACAACTGGCCGAGAAGCGAAGAAGAGAAGAAGACAAAATCGATACTCGGTGTGGACTTTTATGTCCTTGCTGCTCTTTCGTGTATATTTGTTCCCTCTTTTTTTATGTCGGCCATTGGCTAAGCCCCCTAGACAAGAGCCAGGCAGACAGGGCCGATTTAATGATGTGTATAATGGCTGGAACCGGTCATTGTAGTGTGCAGACTTACAAATATCCTTTCTCTCTCTCTCTCTCTCTCTCTCTCTCTCTCTCTCTCTCTCTATCTTTCTCTTTCTTTCTCTTTCTCTCCATAAAGATAAACAGAACAACGACAGTAGCAATGACTGTAATGATCTAGACAACAGCAGCAGCAAAAACGACAACAGCATACTGCTGTTACTACATTTTAACACTAGCAGTGTTGATGATAATGCTAATAATGAAACAATAGGTAATCACAGAATTTGACTTAGTTTTTTTCCGCTGAGGCATCCTCTGGGAACATGTTTTATTTTATCAACTCTAGCAAAACTTGAATTCTCATTATGATATAATGATAAGAATAAAAATGATTAACAATCATACAACTTCTAATAATAGTGATGTGATGATGATGAAGATGATGATGGTGATGATGACGACGACGATGATGATAATGACGACTACAACGACGACGACGATGATGATGATGATGATGATGATGACGATGATGATGTATACGCACAATCAGACCCATGTTCTGTATTTTGGACCTCAGAGCAGAAAATGAAAAGAATCAGTCAGATTATCTTGGGGAAAAAGTCAAAACTTATGCCATTCCCACTACCACTACTACTGCTGCTGTTTGTTGTTGCTGCTGCTGCTGCCACTGCCACGACTCCTAGTAGGCGTCATTTCTGAAGGATTTTGGATTTAGTTTTGCAGCTGGACTATTATATCAATTCTGTCGAAATAACTGCTGTTGGCTGTCGCTCGTACAGCCCTATTTGAGAGTGCCAAAGTGGCAGTTTCCACCACAGTGTCCACACGGAAAGGCAGGATCTTATTTCCACCAACACCGGAGTTATTAAAAGATAAACCGTGGGTTTCATTAACCCTTTGATTCCCGCACCCTGTCCTACTAACTGCAAAACTTAACCCTTTGACTCTCTCACCCTACCCACCAGCTTCCTGCAGGAAGCTGATGGGTAGGGTGAGGGAGTCAAAGGGTTATGTTTTTGCTTTGCTAGCACGGTTGACAATGCGGGATGCTGGTGGACAGGGTGCGGGGGAGACAAAGGGTTAAGACTCAGAACCTGTGCTTCAATAGAGATGTCATTTGTCTATTAGTCACCTTTGTCCTTATTTCAGCACATTGACTGATCGCTCGTTCACTTGTCTCAGATGTACATGTCAAAACATGTGAGGCTGGTACATATACGGACACAGACTTTTTTTTCCCAAAAGAAGTGTTTGCTGAGACAGGTTAAAGCACACACATACGTACAAAAAAAAATCTCTTGAATGTATGCATGCCAAGGAAAAGGGTGTACGCAGATTGAACAGTCATCATTATCATCATCATCATCATGTGCCCTGCCGCATGGCGTTGGCTATCATGGCCCTCCACACGAATGTATATACCTTGTTGCTGTGAGTACATCTCCCACCCTCTCTGTCCTCAGCCACCTTGCAAGTCTGTCGAATATTTTCTCCTTAGGTCTACTTGATATTATGCTCTTTTTCCCTCCGGCTTTACTGTAGTGAAAAATTTAAGGCACACGCAGAAACGTGAACAGAAAGAGCCTTTCTCTCTGTGACATATTTGGACTTCAGCCAAATTCTTTTTTTCACTTATACATACCAATTTTTGCCAGAAATAGGTGTGGTGCCTATGGCACTCTATTGGAATACATGCTGATACTTTTCTATAAAAAAAAATACATGCCAGAATTGTTCCAAGAACCCTGCTGATTAACTCCAAAGAGGTGCATGCTGACACACGCTGACAAGCAGACAAGTAAAACAGTATTTACACATTGCTGGGCGTTTTACTGCACAATCCCGTAGGTCGTTTTCTTTGAGTCAGCCTGATTGTTTTATAGATATCTACCTGTATCTCCCACCTTTTTTTTTTTTTTAACAACGCTTTTAACTCGATAAGACAATCTTCTGCTCCCCCTTCTACCTCGCCAGATCATAACAGATGATTTGTTATACGCCAGCATAGGACATTACATGGTCGTAGCACACAGACACACACACGCATGCACGCACGCACGCATATACACACAACCCTGATTCCGTCTAATATCACTTATAGTGAAAAGACGTTAAATTAAAGAGCGAACGAACGAACACAACCCTGAGCAAACCAATGAAGCCTGACCGTTCTAATGTTCTGATTGTTTTTTCTCTTGTTCGTTAAATTAATTGTTCGATGTTACCTTATATGACACAATGCCTTCATGATTTCATTGATTCCTTCACCCCATAGACACCTCTTTATCTTTTTTTTTTTTCTCTCTCTCTCTCGTCTAAAAGCACGTCTGTGAATAGACGTTAACAGAAATAACGAACGAACAAGTAACCATTCTTTGAATGGTTTGCATGCTGGAGCAAGCTACGATGCACACGAACAGAATGATCTCCCTTCCTTTCTTCCCACCTCCCATCGTCCCATCCTGTGTTCGATATGCTTGATCATTGGGCTTGAGACACATTACGAACATACTGAAACCATCATAGACTGTATGAGTGTGTATATGTATGTTTATATTTATATGTATATGTACAGGGGGGTGCAAAAGTAGGTATACAGTTATGAAAAAAGAAAACACGTACAATACTCATTGCATTTATTATACAAACAAATGAATGTTGCATATACATGTAATAACAAGCGCAGCCTTGATCCTCAGATACTCAAACTGCTTGCCGTCGGTATTCACACACTCCTCTAATCGAGAGCAGAATTAAGCATTATAATAATGATGTGATACTTACAGTATACCTACTTTTGCACCCCCCTGTATATGTATATGTATATGTATATGTAAATGTATATGTACTGTACACTGGTGCAGACTATCATCTCCTGAGATGTAAAGAGGCCGACGACATGTACATGTATATGTATATGTTATGTAAATGTACACTGGTGCAGACTATCATCTCCTGAGATGTAAAGAGGCCGACGACATGTACATGTATATGTATATGTATATATGTATATATATATATATATATATATATATGGCTATATATGTATGTGTATATATGTGTATATATGTCTGTGGATGTATATGTATATGTTTGTGTATTTGTATGTGTGCATATATGTATATATGCTTGTCTTTCTACATTTTGTTAGATCTTTTGATTATGCATTGCATACATTTCAAGATGTTTGTAAATGATATTATCTGAAAATGAATGAAAACAAGGGGAAAAAAACGAAACCATCATAGACAGGCAGACATATCCTACCACCACGACTCTCCCAAGTCGTAAGATTCTGACTGGGGTTTATGCTTTCCGCCTGTCAGACACATTATAAGACTTATTTCTAGCTAACTTGCTTTCATGTTGAGAGTTCCATGGACAGCAAAGAAAACAAACGAGACAGTCTTGATGGAGGCAGACACAAGTAGATCGCTCATAAGGAAGATTAGGAAAAGACAGGCAACATTTATCGGCCATTTTATGAGGAAGGGGGATTTGGAGCACCTGGTCACAACGGGAAAGCTGGAGGGAAAGAGAGCACCAGGTAGACCCAGGGAGAGAATGCTGGACGGACTTGCAGAGTGGCTGGGGATGAGGAGGGTGGGGGAGATGTTAGGGGCACCGAGAGATAGAGATGGTTGGAAGTCCATGGTCGCCAACGCCATGCGGCAGGGCACCTGATGATGATGATGAACTTGTTTTCGATTACTTCATAGTGAGAGAGAACAGCGTGAAACTCAATGCGTATGGGCACTTGACCCCCCCCCCCCCCCCTGAACACACAGACACGCAGAGACACATACAGATACTCATTTACAAACAGACAGACAGATACACACACGCGCGCGAGCACACACACACGCGCGCGCACGCATACACCCTCAACACACACACACATGTACGCACCACACACACACAACACACACACACACACACACAACACACGCACGCATACACCCTCAACACACACACATGTACGCACGCATGCACGCACGCACGCACGCATGCAAACGCACACATAGACCCGTACCCACCCCCACCCACCCACCACACACACACACACACACACACACACACACACACACACACACACACACACACACACACACACACACACACACACACACACACAAGGTTCTTCTGAGTTCTTCGCTCTCAGTTCTGCTCACTGCCTTGTTCTTTCTCCGGCTGTTCCTCCTCGCCATTTCAATAAGGTGTTGGAACTGTAAATAGGCCTCTTGTGTCTGTCTGTCTGTCTGTCCTCTGTCTGTCTCTCTGTCTCTGTCTGTCTGTCTCTGTGTCTCCGTCTGTCTCAGTGTCTCTGTCTGTGTCTCTCTGTCTCTCTCTCTCTCTGCCTGTCTCTCTCTGTCTCTGTCTGTCTGTCTCTCTCTCTCTGTCTCTAGCTCTCTCTGTGTCTCTCTCTCTTCTGTTTCTCTCTCTTTGTCTCTCTCTCTCTCTGTGTCACTTTCTCTGTCTCTGTCTGTCTGTCTCTCTCTCTCTCTCCTCTCTCTCTCTGTCTCTCTGTCTCTCTGTCTCTCTCTCTCTCTCTCTCTCTCTCTCTTCTCTCTCTCTCTCTCTCTCTCTCTCGCTAGATGTGTAGAAGGTCAAGCAGCGACAGCGAGTTTATGTAACATCCCACTCCTTAACGGCCATTCCTATTTTGGGGAATATCGCCTTTCATTGCTATTCGAACATGCGGTGTCTTGCTTCAGACAGCGGATAAACAAAGCTGGGGTCCTTTAAGAAGAAGATGCGACATCGTTTTCGATCATTGATTGTCTGTCATTCGTTGTGCTGGCTTTTTGGTTGGCTTTCTTCTGTCGTCCTTCCTTTATGAAGACATTAGTGTGTCTTTTTGCATACGGCTCGGTTAAAGACATAGCATGGGCTTGTGTCTGTCGACCTCTTCAGGAGGAAGCGAGGCACACTAGTTGTAAATATAGAAAAGAAAAAAAAAAAGCTCGTATGATCACAGTATGTCAGTGTACGTTTATACACGCTAACAAAAAAAAACGCTTGCGCATGCACACGCGCACGCGCGCGCGCGCGCACGCACACACACACACACACACACACACACACACACACACACACACACACACACACACACACACACAACACATACGCATACAGATACACACATACGCACACACACGCAGGCACGCGAGAGAGAGACAGACAGACAGACACACACACACTCACACACACACACACACACACATACACGCGCGTGCGCGCGCACACACACACACACTCACTCTCTCTCTCTCTCTCTCTCTCTCTCTCTCTCTCTCTCTCTCTCTCTCTCATACTTCACATTTTTGTTCGTCGACTTTTCCTTTAACTCCATGAAGAGTCATTGGGACGCCGCACTAAAGAAGTGTTCATCAGATCACTCCTGCTTTTGACAGTTTTTGTGCCAAAGTCTGGGTCTCTGCTAATGGGTTCTCTGTCCATTCCGAATGTTGTCAGCCCATCATTTTCTTTTTCTCTCTTCCCGTCCGTGTCCCTCCCTCCTCCCTCAACGGTTTCCTGGAGGGATGATTTTTGCAAGGCCATGGGATCTTGTCACATGTCCTTACCACCGTAGCTTTCTTTTCTTAATTAACTGAGGTCAGCAGATCTTTATGAAAGTGTCATTGATGGTTTGGTGCACAGCATGGCATACCACCGTAGTTTTCTTTTCTTAACTAACTGAGGTCAGCAGATCTTTTATGAAGTGTCATTGATGGTTTGGTGCACAGCATGGCCATACCATCGTAGTTTTCTTTTCTTAACTAACTGAGGTCAGCAGATCTTTATATAAGTGTCATTGATGATTTGGTGCACAACATGGCCATACATCGTAGTTTTCTTTTCTTAACTAACTGAGGTCAGCAGATCTTTATATAAGTGTCATTGATGATTTGGTGCACAACATGGCCATACTAACGTAACTTTCTTTTCTTAATTAACTGTAGTCAGCAGATCTTTATATAAGTGTCATTTTGTGGTTTGGTGCACAAAATGTTCCATACTAACGTAATTTTCTTTTCTTAATTAACTGAAGTGAGCAGATCTTTATATAAGTGTCATTATGTGTTATTGCACATGTTCCATACCAACGTAGTTTTCTTTTCTTAACTGAAGTCAGCAGATCTTTATGTAAGTGTCATTGATGATTTGGTGCAAACATGTTCCATACCAACGTAGTTTTCTTTTCTTAATAACTGAAGTCAGCAGATCTTTATATAAGTGTCATTGATGATTTGGTGCAAAACATGTTCCATACCAAGTAGTTTTCTTTTCTTAATAACTGAAGTCAGCAGATCTTTATATAAGTGTCATTGATGGTTTGGTGCAAACATGGCCATACCATCGTAGTTTTCTTTTCTTAACTGACTGAAGTCAGCAGATCTTTATATAAGTGTCATTGATGATTTGGTGCAAAACATGGCCATACCAACGTAGTTTTCTTTTCTTAAACTGAAGTCAGCAGATCTTTATATAAGTGTCATTGATGATTTGGTGCAAAACATGTCCATACCAACGTAGTTTTCTTTTCTTAATGACTGAAGTCAGCAGATCTTTATATAAGTGTCATTTTGTGTTTGGTGCAAACATGTCCATACCAACGTAGTTTTCTTTTCTTAACTGAAGTCAGCAGATCTTTATATAAGTGTCATTTTGTGGTTTGGTGCACAACATGTCCATACAACATAGTTTTCTTTTCTTAACTGAAGTCAGCAGATCTTTATATAAGTGTCATTGATGATTTGTGCACAACATGTTCCATACCAACATAGTTTTCTTTTCTTAACTGAAGTCAGCAGATCTTTATATAAGTGTCATTGATGTTTGGTGCACAACATGTTCCATACAACGTAGTTTTCTTTTCTTAATTAACTGAAGTGAGCAGATCTTTATATAAGTGTCATTTTGTGTTTGGCACACAACATGTTCCATACCAACGTAATTTTCTTTTCTTAATTAACTGAAGTGAGCAGATCTTTATATAAGTGTCATTTGTGGTTTGGTGCACAACATGTTCCATACCAACGTAATTTTCTTTTCTTAATTAACTGAAGTCAGCAGATCTTTATATAAGTGTCATTGATGATTTGGTGCACAACATGCCATACCAACGTAATTTTCTTTTCTTAATTAACTGAAGTCAGCAGATCTTTATATAAGTGTCATTGATGATTTGGTGCACAACATGGCCATACCATCGTAGTTTTCTTTTCTTAACTGAAGTCAGCAGATCTTATATAAGTGTCATTGACGGTTTGGTGCAAACATGGCCATACCATCGTAGTTTTCTTTTCTTAACTGAAGTCAGCAGATCTTTATATAAGTGTCATTGACGGTTTGGTGCAAACATGCCATAACCATCGTAGTTTTCTTTTCTTAACTGAAGTCAGCAGATTTTTATATAAGTGTCATTTGTGGTTTGGTGCACAACATGTTCCATAACAACGTAGTTTTCTTTTCTTGACTGAAGTCAGCAGACTGTTATATAAGTGTCATTGATGATTTGGTGCACAACATGTTCATACCAACGTAGTTTTCTTTTCTTAACTGAAGTCAGCAGATCATTATATGTGTCATTGATGATTTGGTGCACAACATGTCCATACCAACGTAGTTTTCTTTTCTTAACTGAAGTCAGCAGATCATTATAATGTGTCATTGATGATTTGGTGCACAACACGGCCACACCAACGTAGTTTTCTTTTCTCCATTGAAGTCAGCAGATTTTTACATAAATGTCATTGTGCCTCTTTGATGGTTTGGTGCACTTGGTCATTGATGATATGGTCAGTATATCTGATGCTTGGTATCTTGCGATGACAACTCATTTGCATGACTTGGATTTGTTTTTACCAAATCTGCTGCGAGGTTCTGTGTTTCGCATGTATACAGAAAGATGGAATATACCAGTGCGCGTGAGAGCCTGATCTTGTGTTTCAGGGAGATGTTCTTGTCTTTCCATAGAGGCTTCAGTCTGGATAGTGCTGATGTTTTTTTTTTTTTTTTTTTTTTTTTTTTTTGGGGGGGGGGGGTTTGTTCCCCTCGAGAGGATTTTTGGTTTGGATCCTTCATTGCTAATAAATTGTGGATCCCAGGTGAACGAATCGTGAAATAGTTTCTAGGTTCAAGTCTATGGATAGTTATATCAGTAGTGATGGTGGTGTTATGGCCGGCCATAATTACATGATCTTCTTGGCGCTGATTTCCATGCTATATCTTGTCGATAGACCCAGGGAAAAAGTGTTGGACGGACGTGCAGAGTGGCTGAGGACAGAGAGGATGGAAGATGTGCTTGCGGCAGCAAGGGATAGATGCATATGGAGGGCCATGATCGCCAATGCCATGTGGCATGGCACATGATGATCTTGTCGATGTGTCATCTGATCTTTTTAACAAGCCTAGTTCTCGCTCACTGCCTGCCAGCAGACCGTCAGTGTCATGTATGAAGCTAGGGATGGTGATGGTTATTCTTCCAGTGTTGATGGTGCTGACATGATCTTCAAGTACGTCAGTCATGGTGCATTCCTGGAAAATATTGAAAAGCGTGGGAGACAGAAGGCAGCTCCGACGAATTCCACATGAAATACCGAAACACTCTCTCCGAGAGCGCCACCTGTAAGTACGAATAAATGAATAAACCTACCTTCCTTTTTCCCGTATGTGCTCGGAATTCTAGACCACTGTGCTGCAGATGTATTATGAGAATAATGAAATCATCTAAGGAAGACATAACCTCCCCCTCCCATTTTTTTTAAGTTGAAAGACTCAGACTTGGGTACAGTCTTCAGCCCCTGTCAGACAAATTATTGAAGTTATTGCGTGCCGACTTGCTGCAGAGTATTTCACAGTGAGAGAAGATAGCGTGTAACTGAGTTATCTGAGCTATCACTCCATGTCGCTGTGTGGACGGATGTTCGAGCATAAGCACACTTGTCCCTGTACTCCCGCTCCCACCCTCTCTCTCTTCCCCCCCCCCCCCATCAGTCACACTTCTTTCTCTTCCCTTCTCTTTCTTTCTCCTGCATTACCTTAAAATTAAGTTAAAATGGTTTCTTTTTTTTCATTTTTTTTTTTTCATTTCGCTGGTTCCGATCAAAACTTCTTTCTAACGTTGTGATAGGGGCTGTAAAGTCATTTGGGTCTTGACTCTGTGAGTTTCTTTCTTTCTCTACGCCATTTCTGTGCAAGACATTGTTGTTGGAACTGTAAACAGGCTCTGTAACTCCTTTAGATAAGAAGAAAGTAAATCATCGAGAAAGAAGTTAATAAAACCCCACTTCCTAACGGCAGTTCATATTGTTGGAATATCGTCTTTCCTTGTTGTTGGAACACGTGTTTTTTTTTGTTTGTTTGTTTGTTTTTTCATACAGGTGATGAACATAACGACTCGTAGCTGTGATCCTTCAGAAGATGGTGCAACAGTGTTCTTGGTGTAACATTGTTCTTGGTGTAACATTGGCTGCTGTAGGTTGTGTTGGATGTTTGCTTGGCTTTCCTCTGTCGCTTCCTTTGGGAAATGTGTCTTGCATAGATCCTGGACACACGTGGGCTTTTGTCTTCAACCTCTGCAGGAGGAAGCGAGGGTTACAAGATGTAAGTGCAAACAAGCAAACAAACAAACAAGGAAGCAAAGAAAGAAAGAAAGAAACAAACAAACAACCCCCCCCCAAAAAAAAAAAAAAAAAAAAATCGAAAAACAACAAAACAACAACAAAAAATTGAAACAAAACAAAACAAAAAGAAAACCCCCATCACCACAGCGCATCAGGTGTGTGCTCATACACGCAAATGCATACACTCACATGTACGAACACACAGACAAACGTACATATACACACGTACACTTATAACACACCCACACTCTCACATATCGAATGAGTGGCATCCTTTAGTTTCACAAACCAACAAACAACTATTGTTACACTAAGACTGGAGATGCCTGCTATATAATTATGCTGGTTTTTCTCTGTCATCTTCCCTTTGGGAAGTAGGTGTTGTATATATGGCTTGTAACGACACACACTGGGCTTGTGTCTGTCAGCCTCTGCTGGAAGAGGCGTGGCACACAATATGCAAGCAGTTTCATGACAGCAGAAAAGTGCGTGTCATAACAATGCGTCAGGCATGCACTGACACACACACACACACACACACACACACACACACACACACACACACACACACACACACACAACACACATCACACAAAACACACATACACACACACACACGCACGCACACACACACATACACACACTCACTCACACACTCACTCACACATATACACATGCCACACGCACACACGCACACTCAGATAGGCACGCACGCACACACACGCGTACGCACGCACGCACACTACTTATCCATTACACTCTCGTACTGAGTGTGTGGCACACTCTCAAAACCCCGCAAATATCTATCGTAACACTAAAAGATGTCTGGCTTTGTGTCTAGTATCGTCCGTCTGTGAATTATGTCTTGCGCTCGGCTTGCAACGACACTGGCTTTGTAGTTGTCAGCCTCTGCACAGAGAGAGAGAGAGAGACAGAGAGAGAGAGAGAGAGAGAGAGAGAGAGAGACAGAGAGAGAGACAGAGGGAGAGATAGGGAGAGTATGAGTGTGTGTGTGTGCACGCGCGTGCGTGCGAGCGTGTTTGTGTGTGTGTATGCGTGTTGAGAGAGAGAGAGAGAGAGAGAGTAGAGGAGTGTGTGTGTGTGTGTGTGTGTGTGTGTGTGTGTGTGATGTGTGTGTGTGTGTGTGTGTGTGGAAAAATACTCAGGTGGTGTTAGGTCTCCTTGGACACGTCTTGTTGGTTTTGCTGTAATCGTGCGAGTCTAAAATAAAGCAGGTAGATTGTTGCCTTTAGGCTGGTGAACAGTGACATATTGCTTCCTTGGCTACCAGAAAACACACCTGATACGAAATAATGATAATAGTAATGACGTTCATAACTGTGTAAGGCGAAAATCTTGATACAAAAACAAAACAAAACAAAACAGAACAAAACAACGAAGATAATGATAATAGTAATGACGTGTATAACTATATAAGGCGCCAAATCTTGATACAAAAATCAAACCAAAGTGCGCACTCTCAACACTCTTTCCAAAGCAGTCGCCCAACAACGACCGAAACTCCAGGGCACACAAAACAGTCGCAAACTGGAAGGCGGAGGACAGAAGGGGAGTGGGGCAAAGAGTGGCATGTAGAGGGGGAGGGGGAGGTTACTGCTGGACAAAGGGAAGCTAGACTTGAAGGAAGACATAGTAGGTACATGACTGTCGAATAGACGGGAGAAGACCATGCCACTTGTATGGGCCAGACACAGAAAAAGAGCGGTGACCGACTGTGGTGCCGTTCCATTGTATGGGCCAGACACAGAAAAAGAGCGGTGACTGACTGTGGTGCATGCCACTTGTAAGGGGCCAGACACAGAAAAAGAGCGGTGACCGACTGTGGTGCCGTTCCATTTGTATGGGCCAGACACAGAAAAAGAGCGGTGACTGACTGTGGTGCCATGCCACTTGTAAGGGCCAGACACAGAAAAAGAGCGGTGACCGACTGTGGTGCCGTTCCATTTTATGGGCCAGACACAGAAAAAGAGCGGTGACTGACTGTGGTGCCGTTCCATTTGTAAGGGGCCAGACACAGATAAGAGCGGTGACTGACTGTGGTGCCGTTCCATTTGTATGGGCCAGACACAGAAAAAGAGCGGTGACTGACTGTGGTGCCGTTCCATTGTATGGCCAGACACAGAAAAAGAGCGGTGACTGACTGTGGTGCCGTTCCATTTGTATGGGCCAGACACAGAAAAAGAGCGGTGACTGACTGTGGTGCCGTTCCACTTGTAAGGGCCAGACACAGAAAAAGAGGGTGACTGACTGTGGTGCCGTTACACTTGTAGGGGCCAGACACAGAAAAGAGGGGTGAATCCGCAACACTCGCAAATGGAAGGGAGACAGAAGATGGGAGAGTGACATGAGGGGGGGGATACTGTAAAAAGGGAGCAGACTAAGGAAGAATAGAGGTACTGACTGTGTGACGGGAGACATGCATTGTATGGGCCAGACACAGAAAAAAAGCGGTGACCGACTGTGGTGCCGTTCCACTTGTATGGGCCAGACACAGAAAAAGAGC
>JAPXFY010000017.1:26712586-26722586 GCA_030674185.1 Monoplex corrugatus | reverse complement strand
TGTCTCTCTGGGTCTTACCCCCCAATATCTGTCTTAGTCTTATGTTGTTTTTATTCCCCATCCTTACTTTGTCTCTGGGCCTTACCCCCCAATATCTGTCTTAGTCTTATGTTGTTTTTATTCCCCATCCTTACTTTGTCTCTGGGTCTTACCCCCCAATATCTAATTCTTATGCTGTTTTTATTTCCGATCTTTACTTTGTCTCTCTGGGTCTTATCCCCCAATATCTATCTTAGTCTTATGTTGTTTTTATTCCCCATCCTTACTTTGTCTCTCTGGGTCTTACCCCCCTCCCCCCCCCCCATATCTGTCTTAGTCTTATGTTGTTTTTATTCCCCATCCTTACTTTGTCTCTCTGGGCCTTCCCCCCCCCCCCCCCCATATCTGTCTTTGTCTTATGTTGTTTTTATTCCCCATCCTCCCTCTGTTCCCTCATTCTTTTTTTTCCCCAGTACTCTGTTTTCATGGATCCCCCCTGTGGGGATGTTCGGGGGCTCTTTGAGTATAAATAGTATCCCCACTTTCAGGAAATTCTCTGCTGGAAATGTCCTCTTTTCTGTCACTCTTTTTGTTTGTTTCTTCCTCCTTTGCTTTCTGTCATTTTTTTTTCTATCATTTTCTGCCTTGCTAGTCCATTCACCTGTACTGTATGCGTTCGATAAAGTCTTACGTACTTTCTCTTGGGATTGATACTTGGGTACATGTGTTAAGTGCATTTTTGGCTTAAGGAATATGAGATATGCGGAAGGAATTTTAGGTAATTTAAGCCCTTTTTTCGTATTGTTTTAGTGTCCTTAGTTATGTTTGAATTTGTATTCAGGTATATTTTTTAAATCTCCTGTGCGAAAAATTGGAAGGAATGGTCAGCGCCCGGGGCATTTCGTTAGATTATGTGCGCGAATGCATTGATATGTGTACTTAATTTTCTTTTCATTTTTTTTCCAATTGAAGTATTGTGTATGTTTTGAACAGGTTATAGTCCTGATATGGCTCTACGCAGTCGGCTGGGCTTTAAGCAACAATAAAAACAATGTTTTCATGGAGAAGAGAGTTGATCAAGTTCAGATGCATTAAATTGAGCTTTTATTTATTCTAAAACGGTGACTAATTGCAGGCTAGATGTTAAGTATGTATATGTCGTGTTGAATGTGTGAAATTGCCGAATCCGTGTAATACGCAGCCATTTTGTTGATTTTGCGTTCCTGCCCATTTCGCAAATTACTCAGTATCCTGAAATAAGACTGTCATCTGTCAGCACAGACTGTCATCTGTCAGCACAGACTGTCATCTGTCAGCGCTGCGTATTCAAAGAAATAGGCCGACGACATTATTAAACTGGAAGTACGGTATGCGGAGTCAGCAGTTGTTTCTCATTCTGCGGAATTGTCAGTTTTACTATGCGTGAATGAAATATGGACAGTAAATAAGGCTTTTCAAGATGGTGTTTGTTTCGGATTCAATCTTCTCTCTGACAGCTCCGATAGGGATGACAGCAGATTGACCCGGAAGGTATCAACAACCTGCTATCGGAGTGAGCATGACTGACGAGTGGAGTTACTTGCAGCGATCTGCAAGCTTTGCTTTGAATATGAATCATCTGTCAAGACTATATAGTATAAGATGTCCTCGTAAATAAGGCGGTGGTTTGTTTCTAGCATGTGGGCCGTCTGGTTCCATAATAGTAATGATGACAGACCTGTAAAGATTTTTGAGCAGGGTATGGGTGGTTCTGTCATCCCTTTAGGAACTGTCTAGCAAAAGAACTCGGAACAAACATTGTCAGGTAAGTGCCTCGTTCTTCTCAAACATTGTCAAGTAAGTGCCTCGTTCTTCTTCATCTCATTGCCGTCAAACTCCGCATTAAGTCTTGAGGATATCAAATGGGTCGTCTTATGTAGCGTATCCATAGGCCCGCAGGGCTTCTCCCGCACGTCCAAAGGAACGTTAGTCAGATCTTATACTTCAGCGATGGATAGCTCTCAGTGTACTGAAAGATGTGTCAGGGCTTCTCCTGCACGTTCAAATGAACGTCACTCACATTTCATACTTCAGCGATGGATAGCTCTCAGTGTACTGAAAGATGTGTCAGGGCTTCTCCTGCACGTTCAAAAGAACGTCACTCACATCTCATACTTCAGTGATGGATAGCTCTCACTGTACTGAAAGATGTGTCAGGGCTTCTCTTGCACGTTCAAATGAACGTCACTCACATCTCATACTTTAGTGATGGATAGCTCTCACTGTACTGAAAGATGTGTCAGGGCTTCTCTTGCACGTTCAAAAGAACGTCACTCACATCTCATACTTCAGCGATGGATAGCTCTCACTGTACTGAAAGATGTGTCAGGGCTTCTCTTGCACGTTCAAATGAACGTCACTCACATCTCATACTTCAGCGATGGATAGCTCTCACTGTACTGGAAGATGTGGCAGGGCTTCTGCACGTTCAGAAGAACGTCACTCACATCTTATACTTCAGCGATGGATAGCTGTCAGTTTACTGGAAGATGTGTCAGGGCTTCTCTTGCACGTTCAAAAGAATGTTAGTCAGATCTTATACTTCAGCGATGGATAGCTCTCACTGTACTGGAAGATGTGTCAGGGCTTCTCTTGCACGTTCAAAAGAATGTTAGTCAGATCTTATACTTCAGCGATGGATAGCTCTCACTGTACTGGAAGATGTGTCAGGGCTTCTCTTGCACGTTCAAAAGAATGTTAGTCAGATCTTATACATCAGCGATGGATAGCTCTCAGTGTACTGAAAGATGTGTCAGGGCTTCTCTTGCACGTTCAAAAGAATGTTAGTCAGATCTTATACTTCAGCGATGGATAGCTCTCACTGTACTGGAAGATGTGGCAGGGCTTCTCTTGCACGTTCAAAAGAACGTCACTCACATCTCAGTGATTGGCAGTTGTCACTGTACTTGAAGACGCGTTCTGCTGTCTGGTCAGCTTCTCACAGGGCCATCTATGGGATCCTACGAGTCGGAATCACTTGTTTTTCATGTTTGTGCCCAGACCGCAGGCAGAGATTAATGACTTGCGATTGCCGAATTGGCGGTGTGAGCGAAAGGCGATGCAACCATATACGTAGAAGATACAGTCCCCTTAATTTTAGAACAAAGGCACGTGCCTGTCGAAATGTTGTGGATATCTAGGGATTTAAATGGACGTTCGAAGTCAGTTCTGATTGGTGTCGAAATTAGCATATATAGGTGATCAGAATACTAGTAGTCAGTATCTGGAACACGTTTGAACTAGGAAAACATAAAAATAGAATCAGAAGGTATAATATCTAACATAACAAAACAAGACAAGCGCAAATTTTTGGTCAGCTGGCCTTTGCTGAGGGTATAGAAAAGACAACAAAGAATAAAATTAATGCACAACACTAGGCAGGAAAAAAATAGACAACGTCCCGACTGCAGCTTGAGCAGAACAAAATGGCAGATGTAATGATAATGATGATGATGATGGTGATGATGATGACAGCAACAACTAATGAAAATGATGATGATAATGGTGGTGGTGATGATGATGATGATGATAACAGCAATGAGGAGGAGGATGAGGATATTTAGATGGCGCCAAATCTTAATACAAGAATTTTATCGAAGCGCACACTCTCATCATTCACCAAAACAGTCATCCAATATTAACAACAGCCAAAACTCCAGGGCAAAACCACACGCAAACTGGGAGGTGGAGGAGAGGAGAGGAGGGGAGTGAGGCAACAGAGTGGGCATGTAGAGGGGGAAATCACTTCTGGGTAAAAAGGTAAGTCTTCTAGCCTAGACTTGAAGGAAGACAGAGCAAGGTGACTGTCGAATAAACGGGGGAAGATTGTTCCAGTTGTATGGACCAGACACAGAAAAAGAGCGGCGACTGACTGTGGGACATCTGTATCGAGGAATTTGTAAACAACTTGTGTCAGAAGCAGAACGGAGAGGTCGGGCATGGGCATACATTCAGAAGTGGTCACGAAGTTAAACAGGTGCAGTATATACCCTTGATGCACATGTAGTATAATGTATTGATTTTGTGTGAAATTCTTTGAAAAAATCGGCAATCAATGGAGAAAGTGAGGCAATAGTATAATGTATTGATTTTGTGTGAAATTCTTTGAAAAAAATCGGCACTCAATGGTGATAGTGAGGCAATAGTATAATGTATTGATTTTGTGCGAAATTCTTTGAGAAATCGGCAATCAATGGAGGTAGTGAGGCAATAGTGTAATATATTGATTTTGTGCGAAATTCTTTGAAAAAAATCGGCAATCAATGGAGAAAGTGAGGCAAGGGAATAACATGGTCATACCTCTTTTTATTGATTGTTCACATTGCTCAATTAAGAAACGCTGAATGATAAAGTTTTTGTTTCGTTTTCATACCTGCTGTGGTCGTAGTGTTGATGCACTGGCTGAGTGTGTAAGTCAAGCAGCTGCTGATACTTGCTAGGTCAATCTCCCGTCATACCTTTGGAGCTGACGGCGGAAGAGGAAACCCAGTTAGCTTCCGGTCATTCGCACCGTTTGCATTCAGGAATTGTGTTGCAACTTTCTCACGAAAGATTGACAAGCATAAATGTCTTTGATTGACCAGAACCAGATTGACCACCCTCTGTTCATCATCATCGTCGTCGTCGTCATCATCTTCATCTTCATCGTCGTCGTCGTCATCATCATGATCATCATCGTCGTCGTCGTCATCATCATCATCATCATCATCATCATCTTCTCATCATCTCTTCTTCTTCTTCTTCTTCTTCTTCTTCTTCTTCTTCTTCATAATAATAATAATAATAAATGTTTATAGTACTCAGCCAGAGAGTCAAGGCTTTATCCAGGGAAAAAGTGTGCATGTAAAACATGGAAATACTCATTTTTTTATGCATCAGAAGTGCCAGCAGCAACAACAAAGATGTAGCAATTCATATAACTAGGAGCTTCATAAATTGCTACAGGTTGCTCATCACAGGAAAATGACACTGTGGGCGTGCTGAGCAAGCGCGTGCGTGCGTGCGTGCGTGCGTGCGTGCGTGTGTGTGTGCGTGTGCGTGTGTGTGCGTGTGTGTGTGTGTGCATGCGTGTGCATGCGTGTGTATGTGTGTGTACATGTCTGCGTATGCGTGCACAGACGTAGTCGCAGACAAATGCGAATGCAGATAGACAATCTAAGTTTCTTGGGGAAGTTTTTGTTTTATTATTTACTGGAGACGTCATCGCCCTGGCAGCATGCGCTAATAGACTTAATACGTGCGTCAGACCCGGCTTCTCAATCAGATCAGCTAATCCCCCCCCCCACCCTTTTTTTTTTTTTTTTTTAGCTGAACAGCAAATGACTGCTACCAGAAGCCATTATGCTGTATGATTAAACAGCGAGGCTGAGACGGTTTGCGATGGTTACATGTAAGTCTGTTTTTGCTTAATACTGATTGACCATTTCGTCTAATGTCTTCCCTGTCTCCGAGCTTGTTCGTGGATATTGGGAGAAATGGGATGGTCAGCAAACGTGTAATGCATCCCTTATCAAATGGTCACTCAAACCGTCATGGTCACCATGAGCATCGTCTGTCGTCGAGACCATTACCACAAATCGAAATATAATTGAAATTGTTCCTGCACCTGGTCTTACGCTCGTTAAGCTGGAGCATGAGACATAGGGGGGGGGGAGAGGGGAGAGAGAGAGAGAGAGCTGAGACCGACAAGCTCTATCACATCGTCAGGAAGGGGTTTCAATAGGGAACTGGAAAAAAAAAAGATCTTTTATAATAATATATCAACACACATACAGACATACACACACATATGAAAGGACGCATGCACACACACACACATGCGCACGCGCACTCACAAACACACACATACATGTTTGCATACGAGAGAGAGAGAGAGAGAGAAAAAAAAAAGAGAGAAAGAAGAAAATGATGATGATGATGATGGTGATGATTATAATGATGAAAAAGAAGAGAAAGAAAGAAAACTATGAACCGTGAGGGTTTAATTTTGTCTAGTAAAACCGTAGGTGCTACTGGAGAATGGTTCCATAATTTGGCAGGAGTTCTTCAGAGCTTCTTTCTGTCCCCAACGCTTTTCAAGGTATTTTTGGAACTCATGATATTTGACGCACTTGAAGATCATGATCAGCATTGCAGGAAAAAAACATCGTGAGCCTTCGCTTCGCAGATGACCTCGTCAAACTTTATTAAAGACTAGATGAAACATCGACAAGATACACCATCAAAATCAGCGCCGAGAAGACATAAGTTGATTGCCTGCCACAACACCACCATCACTGTTGATACAACTGTCCATAGACTGAAGCTAGGAACTATTCAACAAATCACTAACCTGGGATCCAGCATTAGCCATGAGGGATCCAAACCATAAATCCTGTCCATGGCAGCGAAGGCACCAACTTCACTTTTCGAGCTGAAACATGGACGGAAGGACCAGAACATACGTGCACTGGTTTATTTCATCTTCCTGTTTGCATGTGAGACACGGACCCTCGCAGCGCGTTTGGAAAAACGAATCCAAGTCATGGAAGTGAGATGTCGCAAATTACTAATCACTAATGAACAAGTATGTTAGACCATCGACCAGCACTCTAGACTATATGAAAATCTGACATCAGTTAATTGAAAAACAAAACAAAACAAAAACTATGTTGGTATGGCCATGTAACAGGATCCAGTAACCTTGCTAAATCAGTCCTCCGTGGAACTGTTGAGGAAGGGAAACGGAGGGGAAGACAAAAACAAGAACTGACAGCTTTGTGGAGTGGACAGAAAAGCCATTTGCAGAGACCCAGGGTCTTGCACACAACCAGCAGACCTGGAACAGTCTGTGAACAGTTCATTTTGCACATAACCAACATGGCTGGAACTGCCCATGAACAGTTCATTTTGCACATAACCAACATGGCTGGAACAATCTGTGAACAGTTCATTTTGCACACAACCAACATAGTTGGAACTGCCTGTGAACAGTTCATTTTGCACATAACCAACATGGCTGGAACTGCCTATGAACAGTTCATTTTGCACATAACCAACATAGCTGGAACTGCCTATGAACAGTTCATTTTGCACATAACCAACATGGCTGGAACTGCCTATGAACAGTTCATTTTGCACACAACCAACATAGCTGGAACTGTCTGTGAACAGTTCATTTTGCACATAACCAACATGGCTGGAACTGCCTATGAACAGTTCATTTTGCACATAACCAACATGGCTGGAACAATCTGTAAACAGTTCATTTTGCACACAACCAACATAGCTGGAACTGCCTGTGAACAGTTCATTTTGCACATAACCAACATAGCTGGAACTGCCTGTGAACAGTTCATTTTGCACATAACCAACATAGCTGGAACAGTCTGTGAACAGTTCATTTTGCACATAACCAACATGGCTGGAACAGTCTGTGAACAGTTCATTTTGCACATAACCAACATAGCTGGAACAGTCTGTGAACAGTTCATTTTGCACACAACCAACATGGCTGGAACAGTCTGTGAACGGTTCTTTAGTACGGCGCCCCCGATGTCTCTTCAAGGTTTTAAGGGAGAAGAAGTAAAACCAAATTAATAACCGTACACACCAAATCAGGGCAAGGGAAGTAATGCTAATAGCATGGTACTGGTTACAGTTTCTGTCCTTGCTGCTCATTTGCCAGTCGTACATGTATAGGCTACCTTTTGCGTAATTGTGTCCGTTAAAATTTTGGACTAAATTTTTTCAAGAAACTGATCAAAATAGAATCTGGAAAGAAAAATGTTCTTCGTGGTCCATTTTAACAGTTTGAGTCATTGTGAATAAAGAAATAGGTCATTATGATGCAGCCACACAGTCTCGCACACAACACAACATGGGAAAAAATGCAAAAAAATCACCAACTAGCCTACATCATAGTGAAAACTTAACACAGCTGTTACATCATTTGCAATACAATTCGTAATCACTCAGCTCAACTCCCCACCCAGGGCCCACCCCGCCCCGCAGCACAAACGCACGCGCGCGTGCACACACACACACACACACACACACACACACACACACACACACACACACACACACACACACACACACACACACACACACACACACACACAGAGAGAGACTTACACACACAACACACACACACAAACACACACACACGCACACACAGACACACACACACACACACACACACACACACACACACACATGCACACACACACGCACACACACACACACAGTGACTTACACACACAACACACACACACACACATATTCATGGTCATACATAGAGCGAGTGTTCTCCACACATAGAGCGAGTGTTATTACGCAATCTATGTGAATCAATATACATCCGTCTGTTTAAAAGGACTGGAATACTTGGGTCTCAGTGGGCATAATCCATTATTCGGGCAACAGCATGCAGACACGTAGAACTGTTCTGCTTAACGATTTCACAGCAACTGGAATTAAAAAATAAAAAAGAAGAAATAACGATATTTTTTTCTGTTGTGTGTCAACAACACGGTGGCTTAGCGCCTAGAGTGCCCGAGTTCGAAGCAAGAGATTGACTTCGACGTCAGTTTGGAGAGTTTTGGAGTCTGTCCATGAGGGATTCATTGAACTCGGACAATGCCATAGGTGCTCCACCCTTTTTTTCTTTCTTTTATTGTTGTTTAAAGCCCAGCCGACTGCGCAGAGCCATATCAGGGCTATAACCGCTTCAAAACACACAAAACTTCAACAGGAAAAAAAAAAGAAAAGAAAATTAAGTACACATATCAATGCATTCGCGCACATAATCTAAGGACATGCCCCCGGCGAAGGACCATTCCGTCCGATTTATCGCACAGGGGAGATTTAAAAAACACGCCTGAATACAAATATAAGCATACATAAGGACACCAAAACATATATAAAAACAGGCATAATTACCTAAAATTGCTTCCGCATATCTCACCTCCTTAGAGCCAAAAATGCACTTAATACATGTAGCCTACCTAGTTATCAATCCGAAGAAAAAGTACGTAAGACTTTATCGAACAAATACAGATGAATGGACCATTAAGGCAGAAAATAAGTAGAAATGACAGAAGGCAAGGCAACAAGGCAGAAACAAAGACAGTGACAGAAAAGAGGAAATTTCTAGCACAGAATTTCCAGAAGGTGGGGATACTATTTATACTGAAAGAGCCCCCGGCAACCCAACGGGGGAAAGGTGCTCCACGCAAATCTTGCCAGCATTTATCTGGCAGACTCCTTGGGTCTGCGCAAAACACTATGCGCTGGCACTCTTGAAATAGGGAGTGGGGGGAGAGGAACATATGAAACTCTTAGCTGACACCACCAGAACGATGGAAACAGCGTGTTAAGCAAGTTGCGATCCTAAGATAGCTCCGGGTACAGTGGCGATAAGAAGGCAATCATTACGTTGGTGATTCGAATCTGCCGCACGGGAACTCTTATTGTTAGTGTTGTTTATAGCCCAGCCGCTACTTATCAGGGTTATAACTGCTTCAAAACATACATAATACTTCAACAAGCAAAATAAAAAGGAAAGATAAGAAAATTAAGTAAATGCATTCGCGCATATAATCTAAGGAGATGCCCATGGCGTTGACCACTCCGTCCAATATATCGCACAGGGGATTTAAAAAAAACATACCTGAATACAAATGTAAACTTAATTAAGAGCACTAAAACATATCCGAAATGGGGCCTAAATTACCTAAAGTTGCTTTGGCATATCTCATTTCCCCAGAGCGAAAAACGCACTCGGTACACATACCCAATTATCAATTCTAAGAGAAAGTACGTAAGACTTTATCGAACACACACAGGTGAATGGGCCAGCAAAGCAGAAAATGATAAGAAGAAACAACAGAAAGCAAAGGAGGAAGAAAGAAAGAAAGAAAGCGAGTGACAGAAAAGAGGAAATTTCTAGCACAGAATTTTCAGAAGGTGGGGACAGGATACTATTTGTACTGAAAGAGTC
>JAPXFY010000017.1:26692586-26707586 GCA_030674185.1 Monoplex corrugatus | reverse complement strand
AAAGTAGTTGTGACGTAAAGTCTTCAATTGATTCTCTTTCAAAAAGTCATTAATTAGCTTCACTCAATTTGTCTGTCCTCTTTTTAGAAGGAATATTATTATGGAAGGGAGTTTATATTAGGAGCGAGATATTTTTCTTTTCTTTTCATTTTGTGTGTGTGTGTGGTTTTTTTTTTCAATTCTTATTGCTAATTATCTATATCTACACAACACACACACACACACACACACACACACACACACACACACACACACACCACACACACACACACACACACACACACACACATACACACACACACACACACACACACACACACACACGCACGCACGCACGCACGCGCACACACACACACACACACAGAGAAACCTTCGTTCCTTTTTACCAAAGACGTTTACACAAGGAAACTATCTTGAAACGCATTTTAAAGAAGTAGTATCGGATCAAGTTTTGTTAGTTAAAATTTCAGAATCATTGGTTCACAGTCCTGTTAATGCGTTACTTTAAGATTATTATTATAATTATGATTATTTTTGTTTGTTTTGTTTTTGTGACGATTTTTCTTTTACATTATTGATGTTAGCGTTGTTCTAGTTTCATTTCTCTGTTCATCCATATCCTTTTTCTTAAGACCTTGCCGCTTCCTTTTAATTTTTTTTACGTCCCTTACTCTGTTCCCCTCTCCCCTCCCCAAATTTCATCCTCCATGCCATTTTTTCCCGTCTAATATCACTTATAGTGAAAAGACGTTAAATCAAGCAACGAACGAACACACACACACACACCACGTAGGACTTTGTGAGGAAGAACTCCCACACTGTGGTACTGCGGAAGCAAAAATTAAGACCCCTTCTGTTTTAGAATCATATGAGCGATCTAGTTTGTTTCTAGGTAGTCAGGGGTTGTTACTCTTTCGTTTCATGCTGTCTTTTCCCCACAGGACTGTCTTATTTCTGACTTCAAGATCATTCACCTGTATTTCTTCCAAATTTTCTCTGTAGCTTCCGAAAGACGAAGCGTAATTACTTTTAAGGTGGGACAAAAAGAGGCCATACATAGGAACTTAAAGAAGAAAAAAAAAACCGCGATGTCTGATCAGTATGTGGGTTTGTGCGAATTGTTATGCTTAGACAGGGGGTGTTTTTGGGAATTCTAACCTGCGTAAGAAGAAAAAGATGAAGAATGACGAGAACTGAACTGAACATACAACTTCCAGCATGTCAGGTTTGAATGCGAAGGTGATGGTGTCAGAAGGTGTGGGTTTCAGAAGGTGTAGGTGTCAAGTTAGGGTGTCAGAAGGTGTGGGTGTCAGGAGGTCATGGTGTCAGGTGGGTGTCAGAAGGTGTAGGTGTCAAGTGAGGGTGTCAGAAGTGTGGATATCAAGAGATGTTGGTGTCAGAAGGTGTGGATGTTAGAGTGTGGGGGTGTGGCAAGGTGTGGATGTCAGAAGGTGACGGTGTCAGAAGGTGACGGTGTCAGAAGGTGTGGGTGTTAGAAGGTGTGGATGTCAGGTGTGGATTTAGAAGATGAGGGTGTCAGAAGATGTGGGTGTCAGAAGGTGTGGGATCAAGTGTGGGTGTCAGGTGTGGGTGTCAGAAGGTGTGGGTGTCAGGTGTGGGTGTGAATGTCAGAAGGTGTGGGTGTCAGAAGGCGTGGGTATCAAGTGTGGGTGTCAGGTGTGGGTGTCAGGTGTGGGTGTGAATGTCAGAAGGTGTGGGTATCAGAAGGCGTTCGTGTTGGAAGGTGTGGAATTTAGAAGATGAGAGTGTCAGAAGGTGTGGGTGTCAGAAGGTGTAAGTGTTAAAAGGTGTGGGTGTCAGAAGGTGTGGGTGTCAGTGGGAGACGAGACGTGTACGTTATGTGTTTTGTGTTGTATGGCTGATGCTGTCGTGGCCGTGTACCAGGCCCTCCTTTCTTCTCCGCAACACATTTTGCTAAACTGGTGTCCAGCACAATGCAGCATTAAACAGAGTAAAAACTGAACACAAGATGAAAATGACTTCACTGTTTGAGACAATTTGAAAGAAAAACAGTCCAGGTTTGAATAGAGAAAAAAGGTGGTGGACCCTTGTGTACAAACTTCCATGGCTTTTAGACAGGTTAACTTTTGGAATTGTTGTCTTGTGTACAAACTTCCATGGCTTTTAGACAGGTTAACTTTTGGAATTGTTGTCTTGTGTACAAACTTCCATGGCTTTTAGACAAGTTAACTTATGGCATTGTTGTCTTGTGTAAAAACTTCCATGGCTTTTAGACAGGTTAACTCATGGAATTGTTACCTTGCTTACAGACTTCCGTGGCTTTTAGACAAGTTAACTTATGGAATTGTTACCTTGCTTAAAAACTTACATGGCTTTTTTTTTTAGACAAGTTTACTTATGGAATTGTTACCTTACTTACAAACTTCCATGGTTTTTAGACAGGTTAAGTTATGGATTTGTTACCTTGCTTACAAACTTCCAGCCTTTTAGACAAGTTAATATATGGAATTGTTACTTTGTTTACAAACTTCCATAGCTTTTAGACAAGTGAAGGTATGGAATTGTTACCTTGCTTACAAACTTCCATGGCTTTTAGACAAGTTAACTTATGGAATTGTTACCTTAAAAACTTGCCATGAATAGAAAAGAAATAAAAATGACGGAACCTTAGAGATCTTTCATGCTTTTTAGATAATGTGAAATTGAGAAAGTTGTTACCGTGAAAATTCAGCAATCTTGGTCAGACATGTAGAACGTCTGGGCTTTTTCTTGGGGCAGACATTTGATCTTCGTTGGGTAGAAACTTATCCATAAGCAGCCAAGAAATTGTTAAGGAGATGTTTTTTTAGTATCTGGTCACTGTGATCTTTTCTGTAAGTCAAATGTAGTGCATGACTTTTTGACTTTTCCATCAGTTACTTAGACTTTTGTTTTTTCTGTAATAAATAAGGATTTGTGCGTAAACAGTCGAGAAATTATTGCTGACATTGTGCACATCGACACCATTTAGTTGACGATATCTCTCTCTCTCTCTCTCTCTCTCTCTCTCTCTCTCTCTCTCTCTCTCTCTCCTCTCCCTCTCTCCCTCTCTCTCTCTCTCTCTCCCTGCTCCCACACACACTACCCCGCCGTCTGTCTGTTTTTGTTTTTGTTATTTTTTAACAGAAATTGTTCACTATTGTTATGACGTAAAACTGCGAACAAATGTTTTTTTCCAATCTTGTTAACTAGATTTACTGAGCTTTTTAAAAAGCTTCCGTCTCATTTATGGAGATTGTCTCATATTGATTTTGTTTTGTTAGGTTTAGTGGTGGGGAAAGTAGAACTTCATGACGCAACCAGAACAGTTATTAAGCTGCTTAAGTGTAAGGAAAATTAGTGGGTGTGGATGTAGATTGTCAGCGGAAGATGACATTTGTAAATTCCCATTGAACCGAACCAACAGGAAAATCTTGCTCGCGTTGCATTTCTTCCCGTTTACGTGTACGTTGGTCTCAATAATCTAACCACCACCCTCTCTCTCTCTCTCTCCCCTTCCCTTTCTCTCTGTGTCTGTCTGTCTGTCTGTCTCTCTTCTCTGTCTCTGTCTCTGTCTCTCTGTCATTCTCTCTCTCTCTCTCTCTCTCTCTCTCCCTCCCCTCTCTCTTTCTCTCTCTCTTGTGGAGAGCAGTTTGAAAAATTATGTCAGGAGAATGGAATGGCTAGAATCCCAAATCAAAGTGTTTCCAACGAAAATACAGTATTTCGAAATCACCGTTTGTCTAGCTACACAAGAAGACTAGGAATGGATGGCTGCCATAGTCACATGATGATGCGCCAGATGGCCTCCGCCGCCACGACACAATCTGTATGCTCCTTTTTCCACGTGCTTGTCAGACTCAGACCCCATTGAAGGCGTCCCTGAGTGGAGAACGATTAGAGTGAATTATTGCAGGTGGATGGTTTGGCGAGAATCCAAATATCAAACCGATTGTTTTATTGAAAAGAAAAAGTTGTGAAAATCCTCATACATCATCGAACTTATATATATATATATTTTTTTAAACAAAATCAGACTGATTGAAAAGCAGTGGAGAATTCAGACTCTGTAGCTACGCAGTATGGCATCGTGAAAGAGTCTTTCAGTTGTCTGTAGATCTTAAGCGATACTTATCGTTTAAAAAAAAAAAAAAAAAAAAAAAACTTTTCTGTCTGTCTGGCCACGCACAGCGGAATGGCCACAATCTGCAGCATGACCACACACCGCAGAATGGCCACAATCTGAAGCATGGCCACACACCGCAAAATGGCCACAGTCTGCAGCATGGCCACACTCCATACATAGCCACACACTGAAGCAAGGTCACACTCCATAGCAGGAACATACAATACAGCATGGCCACACTCCATAGCATGACCACACACCACAGCATGGCCACACAACACGGCATGGCCACACATCACAGCATGGCTACACATCACAGCATGGCCACTCACCACAGCATGGCCACACATCACAGCATGGCCACACATCACAGCACGGCCACTCACCACAGCATGGCCACACAAAGAGCATGGCCACTCACCACAGCATGGCCACTCACCACAGCATGGCCACACAACACGGCATGGCCACACATCATAGCATGGCCACTCACCACAGCATGGCCACACAACCAACAGCATGGCCACTCACCACAGCATGGCCACACAAACAGCATGGCACCAAACTCACCACAGCATGGCCACTCACCACAGCATGGCCACACACATAACAGCATGGCCACTCACACAGCATGGCCACCTCACCACAGCATGGCCACACATCACAGCACGGCCATTCACCACAGCATGGCCACACAAACAGCATGGCCACTCACCACAGCATGGCCACTCACCACAGCATGGCCAGCACATCACCAGCACGGCCATCACCACAGCATGGCACACACACATACACTGCCCTGGCACACTCACCACAGCATGGCCCCTCACCAACAGCATGGCCACCACACTACAGCATGCCACTCACCACAGCATGCCCATACACCTTCAAGCATGGCCACACACACACAACATGCCCATACACTGCAGCATGGCTACACTCCATCAGCATGCCCATACACTGCAGCATGGCCACACAAAAGCATGGCCATACCACAGCATGGCCACTCACCACAGCATGGCCACACATCACTCAGCACGGCCATTCACCACTAGCATGGCCACACAACAGCATGGCCACTCACCACAGCATGGCCATACCACTGCATGGCCACACACTACAGACATAGCCATCACACACAGCATGCCCATACACTGCAGCATGGCCACACACCACAACATGCCCATACACTGCAGCATGGCTACACTCCATAGCATGCCCATACACTGCAGCATGGCCACACACCACACATGCCCATACACTGCAGTATGGCCACACTCCATAGAATGACCAAACACTGCAGGATGGCCACACACCACAACATGCCCATACACTGCAGCATGGCCACACACCACAACATGCCCATACACTGCAGCATGGCCACACACCACAGCATGCCCATACACTGCAGTATGGCCACACACCACACGCATGCCCATACACTGCAGCATGGCTACACACCACAACATGCCCATACACTGCAGCATGGCCACACACCACAACATGCCCATACACTGCAGTATGGCCACACATCACAGCATGCCCATACACTGCAGCATGGCCACACCCATGCATGCCATACACTGCAGCATGGCCACACACCACAACATGCCCATACACTGCAGCATGGCCACACTCCATAGTATGACCAAAACCACTGCAGCCATGGCCAACACTCCACACACATGACCATACACTGCAGCATGGCCACACTCCAGAGCATGCCCATACACTGCAGCATGGCCACACTCCATAGTATGTCCACAAACACTGCAGCATGGCCACACTCCATAGTATGACCAAACACTGTAGCATGGCCATACACCCAATAATGCCCATACACTGCAGCATGGCCACACTCCATCAGAACGACCAAACACTGCAGCATAGCCACACTCCGTAGTATGACCAAACACTGCAGCATGGCCACACTCCATAGTATGAACAAACACTGCAGCATGGCCACACTCCATAGTATGACCAAACACAGCAGCGCATGGCCACACTCCATAGTATGACCAAACACTGCAGCATGGCCACACTCCATAGTATGACCAAACACTGCAGCATGGCCACATTCCATAGTATGACCAAACACAGCAGCATGGCCACACTCCATAGTATGACCAAACACTGCAGCATGGCCACACTCCATAAAATGACCAAACACTGCAGCATGGCCACACTCCATAGTATGACCAAACACAGCAGCATGGCCACACTCCATAGTATGACCAAACACGCAGCATGGCCACACTCCATAGTATGACCAAACAATGCAGCATGGCCACACTCCATAGTATGACCAAACACTGCAGCATGGCCACACTCCATAAAATGACCAAACACTGCAGCATGGCCACACTCCACAGTATGACCAAACACTGCAGCATGGCCACACTCCATAGTATGACCAAACACTGCAGCATGGCCACACTCCATAGAATGACCAAACATTGCAGCATGGCCACACTCCATAGTATGACCAAACACTGCAACATGGCCACACTCCATAGTATGATCAAACATTGCAGCATGGCCACACTCCATAGAATGACCAAACACTGCAGCATGGCCACACTCCATAGAATGACCAAACATTGCAGCATAGCCACACTCCATAGTATGACCAAACACTGCAGCATGGCCACACTCCATAGTATGATCAAACATTGCAGCATGGCCACACTCCATAAAATGACCAAACACTGCAGCATGGCCACACTCCATAGTATGACCAAACACTGCAGCATGGCCACACTCCATAGTATGACCAAACACAGCAGCAGCATGGCCACACTCCATAAAATGACCAAACACTGCAGCATGGCCACACTCCATAGAATGACCAAACATTGCAGCATGGCCACACTCCATAGTATGACCAAACACGGCAGCAGAATGGCCACACTCCATAGTCTGACCAAACACTGCAGCAGCATGGCCACACTCCATAGTATGACCAAACACAGCAGCAGCATGGCCACACTCCATAGTATGCCAAACACAGCAGCAGCATGGCCACACTCCATAGAATGACCAAACACTGCAGGATGGCCACACACCACAACATGCCAATACACTGCAGCATGGCCACACACCACAACATGCCCATACACTGCAGCATGGCCACACACCACAGCATGCCCATACACTGCAGTATGGCCACACACCACAGCATGCCATACACTGCAGCATGGCTACACACCACAACATGCCCATACACTGCAGCATGGCCACACACCACAACATGCCCATACACTGCAGTATGGCCACACATCACAGCATGCCATACACTGCAGCATGGCCACACCCACTGCATGCCCATACACTGCAGCATGGCCACACACCAAACATGCCCATACACTGCAGCATGGCCACACTCCATAGTATGACCAAACACTGCAGCATGGCCACACTCCAAACATGCCCATACACTGCAGCATGGCCACACTCCAGAGCATGCCATACACTGCAGCATGGCCACACTCCATAGTATGTCCAAACACTGCAGCATGGCCACACTCCATAGTATGACCAAACACTGTAGCATGGCCATACACCACAAAATGCCCATACACTGCAGCATGGCCACACTCCTCAGAACGACCAAACACTGCAGCATAGCCACACTCCGTAGTATGACCAAACACTGCAGCATGGCCACACTCCATAGTATGAACAAACACTGCAGCATGGCCACACTCCATAGTATGACCAAACACAGCAGCAGCATGGCCACACTCCATAGTATGACCAAACACTGCAGCATGGCCACACTCCATAGTATGACCAAACACTGCAGCATGGCCACATTCCATAGTATGACCAAACACAGCAGCATGGCCACACTCCATAGTATGACCAAACACAGCAGCATGGCCACACTCCATAAAATGACCAAACACTGCAGCATGGCCACACTCCATAGTATGACCAAACACAGCAGCATGGCCACACTCCAATAGTATGACCAAACAAGCAGCATGGCCACACTCCATAGTATGACCAAACAATGCAGCATGGCCACACTCCATAGTATGACCAAACACTGCAGCATGGCCACACTCCATAAAATGACCAAACACTGCAGCATGGCCACACTCCACAGTATGACCAAACACTGCAGCATGGCCACACTCCATAGTATGACCAAACACTGCAGCATGGCCACACTCCATAGAATGACCAAACATTGCAGCATGGCCACACTCCATAGTATGACCAAACACTGCAACATGGCCACACTCCATAGTATGATCAAACATTGCAGCATGGCCACACTCCATAGAATGACCAAACACTGCAGCATGGCCACACTCCATAGAATGACCAAACATTGCAGCATAGCCACACTCCATAGTATGACCAAACACTGCAGCATGGCCACACTCCATAGTATGATCAAACATTGCAGCATGGCCACACTCCTAAAATGACCAAACACTGCAGCATGGCCACACTCCATAGTATGACCAAACACTGCAGCATGGCCACACTCCATAGTATGACCAAACACAGCAGCAGCATGGCCACACTCCATAAAATGACCAAACACTGCAGCATGGCCACACTCCATAGAATGACCAAACATTGCAGCATGGCCACACTCCATAGTATGACCAAACACGGCAGCAGAATGGCCACACTCCATAGTCTGACCAAACACTGCAGCAGCATGGCCACACTCCATAGTATGACCAAACACAGCAGCAGCATGGCCACACTCCATAGTATGCCAAACACAGCAGCAGCATGGCCACACTCCATAGAATGACCAAACACTGCAGGATGGCCACACACCACAACATGCCAATACACTGCAGCATGGCCACACACCACAACATGCCCATACACTGCAGCATGGCCACACACCACAGCATGCCCATACACTGCAGTATGGCCACACACCACAGCATGCCCATACACTGCAGCATGGCTACACACCACAACATGCCCATACACTGCAGCATGGCCACACACCACAACATGCCCATACACTGCAGTATGGCCACACATCACAGCATGCCCATACACTGCAGCATGGCCACACACCACTGCATGCCCATACACTGCAGCATGGCCACACACCACAACATGCCCATACACTGCAGCATGGCCACACTCCATAGTATGACCAAACACTGCAGCATGGCCACACTCCACAACATGCCCATACACTGCAGCATGGCCACACTCCAGAGCATGCCCATACACTGCAGCATGGCCACACTCCATAGTATGTCCAAACACTGCAGCATGGCCACACTCCATAGTATGACCAAACACTGTAGCATGGCCATACACCACAAAATGCCCATACACTGCAGCATGGCCACACTCCTCAGAACGACCAAACACTGCAGCATAGCCACACTCCGTAGTATGACCAAACACTGCAGCATGGCCACACTCCATAGTATGAACAAACACTGCAGCATGGCCACACTCCATAGTATGACCAAACACAGCAGCAGCATGGCCACACTCCATAGTATGACCAAACACTGCAGCATGGCCACACTCCATAGTATGACCAAACACTGCAGCATGGCCACATTCCATAGTATGACCAAACACAGCAGCATGGCCACACTCCATAGTATGACCAAACACAGCAGCATGGCCACACTCCATAAAATGACCAAACACTGCAGCATGGCCACACTCCATAGTATGACCAAACACAGCAGCATGGCCACACTCCAATAGTATGACCAAACACAGCAGCATGGCCACACTCCATAGTATGACCAAACAATGCAGCATGGCCACACTCCATAGTATGACCAAACACTGCAGCATGGCCACACTCCATAAAATGACCAAACACTGCAGCATGGCCACACTCCACAGTATGACCAAACACTGCAGCATGGCCACACTCCATAGTATGACCAAACACTGCAGCATGGCCACACTCCATAGAATGACCAAACATTGCAGCATGGCCACACTCCATAGTATGACCAAACACTGCAACATGGCCACACTCCATAGTATGATCAAACATTGCAGCATGGCCACACTCCATAGAATGACCAAACACTGCAGCATGGCCACACTCCATAGAATGACCAAACATTGCAGCATAGCCACACTCCATAGTATGACCAAACACTGCAGCATGGCCACACTCCATAGTATGATCAAACATTGCAGCATGGCCACACTCCATAAAATGACCAAACACTGCAGCATGGCCACACTCCATAGTATGACCAAACACTGCAGCATGGCCACACTCCATAGTATGACCAAACACAGCAGCAGCATGGCCACACTCCATAAAATGACCAAACACTGCAGCATGGCCACACTCCATAGAATGACCAAACATTGCAGCATGGCCACACTCCATAGTATGACCAAACACGGCAGCAGAATGGCCACACTCCATAGTCTGACCAAACACTGCAGCAGCATGGCCACACTCCATAGTATGACCAAACACAGCAGCAGCATGGCCACACTCCATAGTATGCCAAACACAGCAGCAGCATGGCCACACTCCATAGTATGACCAAACACAGCAGCAGCATGGCCACACTCCATAGTATGACCAAACACAGCAGCAGCATGGCCACACTCCATAGTATGACCAAACAATGCAGCATGGCCACACTCCATAGTATGACCAAACACAGCAGCAGCATGGCCACACTCTATATTATGACCAAACACAGCAGCAGCATGGCCACACTCCATAGTATGACCAAACACTGCAGCATGGCCACACTCCATAGTATGACCAAACACAGCAGCAGCATGGCCACACTCCATAAAATGACCAAACACTGCAGCATGGCCACACTCCTCAGAAAGACCAAACACTGCAGCATGGCCACACTCCATAGTATGGCCAAATACTGCAGCATGGCCACACACCATAGTATGACCAATCACTGCAGCAGCATGGCCACACTCTATATTATGACCAAACACTGCAGCATGGCCACACTCCATAAAATGACCAAACACTGCAGCATGGCCACACCATAAAATGACCAAACACTGCAGCATGGCCACACACCACAGCATGACCACACACCACAGCATCAGCCTAGATACCTCCGCCTGAAGAATAAAGGATGGAGACTTTTCTGATCTTTTAAGTCAACGTGAGTGCAGACATTCAAGTGCCTAGTTCCCCTTCGCGTGTACATGCATTGAGAATATGGAATACACACGTTAATGATATTATTGTCATGTCAGTGGCTGGCTTATGGAAACGTGAAAACACCCAAATTGCACGTCTAGCAAAGATGCAGACTGTGCAACGACATAGTGGAATGTGGTCAGCTCCCCAAACAGTCTTAATTAAAACATATACCTTTTCTCACATTGAACACAGCAGCAGGGAAGTTTCAGTCTTTTTCTCTTATGTGTGTGTGTGCGTGTGTGTGGCAGCACTCTCCAAATCCAAACACCGCAAAATCAGAGACAGACTCTTTCCCCAATCTCCTCTCTCTCTCTCTCTCTCTCTCTCTCTCTCTCTCTCTCTCTCTCTCTCTCTCTCTTTCTCTCTCTCTCTCTCTCTCTTTCTCTCTCTCTGTGTCTGGTGTTTGTTTGTTTGTAATCTTACGCTTGACAAAGGCCAGTTGGCCGAAAATTTGCGCCTGTCTTCTTTTTGTTATAGTAAATACGCGTTCGTTTTCTTCTTTCGTGTTTTTTTTTTTCTTTTCTGGTTCTTATCTGATTCTTTGTATACGTAGTGAGTCCACGTGGTTTTGGAATAGCGCTACGAATGATTTGTGATGTAATAGTATAACAGTTAGTGCACACACACACACACACACACGCACACGCACACGCACACGCACACGCACACGCACACACACACACACAAACACAAACACATAAACACACTCACACATACACATATATACACTCACACACACACACACACACACACACACACACACACACACACACACACACACACACACACACACACACACACCACACACACACACAAACAGAGAGAGAGAGGATTCCACATCCCAGCACGTTATTGGTTAAACTTCTTCATTTAATTTAGTACAGTTAGAACGAGACAGTGACTACCCTGGGCTGTATTTTCAAGCAGAGTCAAAGCTAGTGCATGTCCTCAGTCCTCCTTTCGTTTTCATCAGTCAATTTTGTTTGAAAAATGAAACAGGATCCATTCAAAATCATGGGTTTGTTTGACTGTGTTGCAGGTGGTCTATCCCGGAAAGGCAGCAACAAATCCCAGACTGTTGGTCCCAACGGTAAGTACTGTGTTCATTAGTGTGTGGGTCTTCGTCGTCTTTTTGATATTGTTGTTGCTTTGTTTGTTTGTTTGTTTGTTTGTTGTTTGTTTGTTGTTTGTTTGTTGGATTATTCAGATGTTTGTATTTGTGTATGAGTGAGTGCATATACAGGGGGGTGGGTGGGTGCAAAAGTAGGTATACAGTAAGTATCATATCATTATTATAATGCTTAATTCCGCTCTCGATTAGAGGAGTGTGTGAATACCGACGGCAAGCAGTTTGAGTACCTGAGGGATTAAGGATGTGCTTGTTATTACATGTATATGCAATTTCATTTGTTTGTATAATAAATGCAATGAGTATTGTGCGTGTTTTCTTTTTTCATAACTGTATACCTACTTTTGCACCCCCCCCCCCCCCCCCTGTATTATGTTTACATTGCTGAATGGGTGGACTGTGTATTTCAAGTGCGAGTTATTGTCTTGTATTTGGGGTTGTGTTATGCTTTGCACTTGTCTTGAATATATATATATATATATTATATATATATATATATATATTTATAGTTATATTGATGTGTGTGTGTGTGTTGTGTGTGTGTGTGTTGTGTGTGTGTGTGTGTGTGTGTGTGTGTGTGTGTGAGTGTGTGTGTGTTGTTAGCCTGTCTTATTGTTTGATCGGATTTTATTGCTTTCACACGCATATGCGCTCACACACATGGGGACACACACAGAGAGACATGCACACACACACACACACACACACACACACACACACACACACACACACACACACACACACACACACACACACAAACACACACACACACACAAACACACACACACACACACACAAACACACACACACACAAACACACACACACGCACATACACGTACATACATTTTTTTCATTCTTGGTGTGTCGTCTGTGGTGAGGGAAGGAGGGAGGCGGAAAGACAGAGAGAGATGCAGAGACAGAGAGACAAAAGAAGAGAGAGAGAGAGAGAGAGAGGTAGGCAAGAGGGGGTGAGGTAGAGGAGGTGAGTGCCTTTGGTGTACTGGTGGTTTATGTTTATGGGACTTTTGTGGAGGTTTATGTAATTTGAATCGAAGCACTTGGCAGCACTCACGAATCAAACACACAAAATCAGAGACGACTCTTTCCCAATCTTCTCTCTCTCTACTCTCTCTCTCTCTCTCTCTCTCTCTCTCTCTCTCTCTCTTCCCCTCTACTCCTCTCTCTGATCTCTCTCTCTCTCCCCCTCTCTCTCTCTCCCTCTCTCTTCTCCTCTCTTCCCCCACTCTCACTCACGGAGCGCTCTCGCTCTCGCTCTCGCTCACGCAGATTGTCTACATATGCACACGTGGGTATGTATGCAAAAACACTTACTTGTATGCGTGCACGAGTTACACAGTTAGGCCAGTCAGTCAGTGGTTGATGTTTTTGTCCATGTGTGTGTGTGTCGTGTTGTGTGTTCTTGTGTGTGTGTTGGTGGCGTGTGTGCGCGCGCGCGCGTTCTTTCGTTATTCTTTTAACGTCTATTCACATATGTGCTTTTAGTGTGTGGTGAGTTGTGGTGTGTGTGTGTGTGTGTGTGTGTGTGTGTGTGTGTGTGTGTGTGTGTGTGTGTGTGTGTGTGGTGTGTGCGTGTCGTCGTCGTTCGTTCGTTATTTCTTTTAACGTCTATTCACATATGTGCTTTTAGTGTGTGTGTGTGTGTGTGTGTGTGTGTGTGTGTGTGTGTGTGTGTGTGTGTGTGTGTGTGTGTGTGACAGAGAGAGAGGAGGATGAGAGAGAAGAGTCAGTGGTTGATGTTTTTGTCCGTGTATGTGTGTTTGTGTGTGTGTGTGTGTGTGTGTGTGTGTGTGTGTGTGTGTGTATGTGTGTGTGTGTGGTGTGTGTGTGTGGTGTGTGTGTCCGTCCCCGTCCGTTTGACTTCCGTGTTTATAGCTTGAGAAAGTTTCTTTTGAAAGCAGATGTGTGCCGGGGGGTTGTCGTCGTTTGTCTTCTTAATGGAGAGGACTTGCCATTTGTATCTTTTTTGTTATCTTAGCAAACCAGCGGTTCAGTGTTCTCCAGATTTCCCTCGGGATTTTTCTCTCTCTGTTTGTCTGCCTGTCTGTCTGAATCTTTCCCTACTCTGTCCATCCGTGTTCTTCCTCTGTCTGTCTGTCTGTCTGTCTGTCTCTCCGTTTCTCTGTCTCTCTCTGTCTGTCTCTCTCTCCCTCTCCTTCTCTCTCTGTCTCGCTGTCTCTCTCTCTCTCTTTCTCTCTGTCTCTCCGTGTCTGTCTCTCTCTCTGTCTCTTCTCTCACTCACTCTCTCCTCCTCTCTCTCTCTCTCTCTCTCTCTCTCTCTCTCCGTGTCTGTCTCTTCTCTCTCTCTCTCTGTCTCTCTGTGAGGCTCTGTCTCTCTGTCTCTGTCTGTCTGTCTGTCTCTCTCTCTCTCTCTCACTGTCCGCTGTCAGTCTGTCTATCTGTCTGCCTGTCTGTCTGTCTCTCCGTTTGTATGTCTCTGTCTCTCATCGACGATATCCTGTACGTTTACCCGTAGGCACACAGTAAGACACAGATGCGCGCACACGCACACGCACATGCACACATATACACACATATGCACACACATGCGCTCATGTGCAGGA
>JAPXFY010000017.1:26677586-26687586 GCA_030674185.1 Monoplex corrugatus | reverse complement strand
AACAGATAGAGACACAGAGAGAGACATGGTCACTGTAGGGATGGAAAGGAGTTGGGCATGGAGAGACAGACAGACAGACAGACAGAGACAGACAGAAGGACGGGAATTGTAATGTAACTCATTTTAAACATCGGACCACAACACTTACCTTCCTCACAGAGAGAGACAGACAGACGGAAATTGTAATATAACTAAACACGGGATTACAACACTTGCTTTCCTGAGAGAGAGAGAGAGAGAGAGACAGACAGACAGAGAGGGAGGGGGAGGGACAGACGGGAATTGTAATGTAACTCATTAATCATGGGACTACAACACTTACCTTCCTCACAGAGAGAGACAGACAGACAGACAGATAGACAGACAGATAGACAGACAGACAGACAGATGGACGGGAATTGTATTGTAACTCATTTAATTAGACATGGGACTACAACACTTACCTTGCGAGAGAGAGAGAGAGAAACAAACAGACAGACAGACAGAGACAAAGACGATGAAAAAGACATGGTCACTGTAGGAATTGAAAGGGGGGTGGGGACGGAGAAAGAGAAACAGAGACAGACAGACAGACAGACACTCAGACAGACAGACAAACAGAGGAACGGGAATTGTAATGTTACTCATTAAACATGGGGACTACAACACTTTACCTTGCTCAAGAGTGGAGAATCTCACGCCCTCTTCACGTCTGCTGTCAGGTCTCAAGATCAAGTACCTCAACAAGTTTAATTTCAACAGTGAATTGATTGCCAACAGTGGGAAGGGGTGGGGGGGAGTCAGAAGCTGGGTGGGGGTGGAGAGAGAGGGTTGCTCTGAAAGTCAGTGGGAAATTGACAGGAATTAAAGTATGCATGAAAAAAGGATGCACTCGAGTGGCGAAAACTGGGATGTCTAACACTGAGGTAAGTGGGACTGGACGAGGGGGAGAGATTGAAAGAAGGAAGGGAAGAGAGAGAGGAGAGAGAGAGGAGAGGAGAGAGAGAGAGAGAGAGAGATGGGACGGGCAGAGGGGATAAGGAGAGACAGACGCTAAGATAGAGAAAGAGATACTGAGAGAGAGAGACTTCTAGAGAGAGACAGAGAGAGCAATGAAAGGGACACAAAACGGGTGAAGAGAAACAGAAAGATTTTGAGAGAGAGAGACAGACAGACACACACACACACACACACACACACACACACACACACACACACACACACACACACACACACACACACACACACCACACACACGGATAGAGACACAGACACAGAGACAGACAGACAGAGAGGGAGAACGAGAGAGAGACAGACAGAGAGAGACAGAGAGAGGGAGAGAAAGAGAGATCAGCTACAGCAGCAGCAGCAGCAGCAGACAAGCTATCTGCACTTTGAGCTGTTATCCTCCACCCCTCACTCCCCCCCCCCCCTGTTCTCTCCCACACACGCTCATAAAAAACAAAGCAGCTCAGTTTCCTACTTCAGCAAGACAAATTTTGTTTTGCGCAACATCGGAGAAATGTTCGTATTTTAAAAATCTGTCCTCACCTTAGAACGAACCACTTTATCAAAAGTTTTAATGTTTTGCCGATGGGTTATGGTTAAAGTGAACATTTATGAAACACTTCTCCACGATTGTTGCGCAGAATAACCATATAAAGGACTCCATTGACATAGCAAGTGAAATTCATACAATCATACAAATGATGTAAAGATGATAAAACACAATCAGAATCTCTCTCTCTCTGTCTCTTTCTTTCTCTCTGTCTCTCTCTCTCTCTGTCTCTCTCTCTCTCTCTCTCTCCTTCTCTCTCTCTCTCTCTCGTCTCTCTCTCTCTCTCTCTGTCTCTCTCTCTCTCTGTCTCTCTTTCGTCTCTCTCGTTTTCTTCTCTTCTCTTCTCTCTCTCTCTCTCGCTCTCTCTCTCTCTCTCTTCTCTGTCTCTCTCTCTCTCTCTGTCTCTCTCTCTCTCTGTCTCTCTCTCTCTCTGTCTTCTCTCTCTGTCTCTCTCTCTGTCTCTCTCTCTGTCTTCTCTCTCTCTCTCCTCTTCTCTCTCGTCTCTTCTCTCTCTGTCTCTTTCTTTCTCTCAGTCTCTTTCTTTCTCTCTGTCTCTCTCTGTCTCTCTCTGTCTCTCTCTCTCTCTCTCTGGTCTCTTTCTTTCTCTCAGTCTCTTTCTTTCTCTCTCTCTCTCTCTCTCTCTCTCTCTCTCTCTCTCTCTCTCTCTCTCTCTCTCTCTCTGATTGAAAGCGATAGTCCTGACTATCGTGGCTGGCAGACGTGTTATTTGAACGATGTACACGATAGAAATAAATCGGATGTAGAATTAGATTCGAAAATAAATGAAAGTTTTCATAGGTATGATAATCACCATGTGCATAATATGGACTCAGATGTGTACGCGTGCTTGAGTAAAGCGTTCTCTTTTCTCTCATGGAACGTTAACGGTTTATTTTCCAAAGTTACTGAAAAAGATTTTGTCTCGTATGTTTGTGAGTTTGATTTCATATGCTTTGGAGAAACATTTTTTTGAAAAGTGTCACACAGATGTTTTTGTTGGCTATACCATATTTTGCAAACCACCAGTAAAGTTTTCGTCCCAAGGGAGACGTTCTAGGGGATTGGTTGGTTTGGTTTAAAAAAAAAAAAACCAAAAAAAAAAACCAGCTGGTTCCTTTTGTAACATGGATTGATATTAAACAAGCTAATATATGTGCCTTTGTTATCGATAGAAATATTTTTGGTACTTCAAAAAGTGTTGGGTTTTTTTGTGCTTATGTTCAGCCAGAAGGTTCACCTTATTATACATATTTTGATATTGATAACGGAATATCTGCTTTGGAAGAATGTCTCATTGATTGTTTACTGTCATTAGGTGATGCTGAATTTTTTCTTTGTGGAGATCTGAACTGTAGGACGTCAATTTTTTTTTCTCCGGAAATTTACAACGACTGTTTTAGTATTGACTTGTTGACGAACAGTCAACCATCATGTACAGATCGCATATCTGAAGACTCTCTTTTAAACAGTTACGGCAAAATGTTGTTGAATTTGTGTGCTGCATTTGGTGTGTATATTTTGAATGGGGTTTGTAATGGCGACCATCAGGGTGGCTATACTTACGTATCTGATAACGGATTCAGCGTGAATGATTATTTTCTTATTTCTAAAGATCTTTTTTCTTCTGTTTGTAATGATTGTACCTTACATATCCTGAAAATACATTTGGAACGGAAGTTTGTGATAGTGACACAATGATTGAAAAATTTGTGTGGAGCGATGAAAATGGTCATATTTATAGATCAAATTTAAAGAAAGAGGAGACGCGTTTGAAATTTCAGTCTGCTGTGAATTTGATTGATGTAGATGTAAATGATGCTTTGAACGTGTTCAATGATTGTATTAAAGATAATGCTGAAAATATGAAGAGATACTTGTGTGGTAACAAGTCAAACACAAACGGTGATTGGTTCGATTTTGAGTGTTTAACAGCCAAATGGAATGTCCGAAGATTGTTAAGAAGATTTAGGAAAACTTAAGCGATGAGGTCAGATGCATGAATAATGTTGCTAGAAGAGAATATAAAAATATTCTGAAAAGAAAGAGAAGGTCCTTTCATCTAGGATTACTGAACAGCTTGGTGTCCACATTGAACGACCAACAGGCATTTTGGAAATCCGTTAAAAAGGCATCATTTAAAAGAAAAGAAGTCAGTCAAAATGTTGCATTACTGTTGATACGTGATTTTTGAACATTTTCGTTCTGTTAGGTAAAGATGTTGTGCAGGAGGCTGAGTATATTATGCAAGTCAACAAGGAAACAGATGACCATCTTAATCGTCCTATTTCAGTGGATGAGGTTGTGTCTGCCATGTGTAAACTAAAGAAAAATAAAACTGCAGGCCCTGATCTTATTATTGGTGATTTTTTGAAAAATGGAACAGGAGATACAATTCAGTTTTTCCTGAAACTATGTAATAAACCTTTTGATGATGGCATATTTCCAGAAAGTTGGTCAGAATCAATGATTCTACCATTATTTCAGAAAGGAGATGCCAGTAATCCAAATAATTATAGAGGAATTACTCTCTGTAATATAAGCGGTAAATTGTATAGCACCATTATCAATTATAGGTTACAGGAATGGGTTGCAATTAATGACATTGCAGGAGATCACCAATCTGGCTTTGAAGGGGGGGGGGGGGGGGGATATTTTACAGTAGATCATATATTTGTTTTCTTTTCATTTATTCAGAAACAATTTTCTTGTAGTAGAAAATTGTATGTTGCTTTTATTGATTTTCAAACAGCATTTGATTCTATTGATAGAAGTTTGCTTTTGCCAATTTTGTTGAATAACGGTGTAAATGGCAAATTGTTTCAATGTATAAAGGCAATGTATTAAAATGTTAAATGTCGAATCCGCTGTGGGCTTCATTTTACAGATTATATTCAGTGTACAACTGGAGTTGAACAAGGAGATGTCTGTGGCCCTGTGTTATTTTCTATGTTTATTAATGAGCTTGCTCTGGAGGTTATCAGCAATGGTCGTCAGGGGCCAAATTTCCACAGGATTTGTCAGAATTGTTTATTCTTTTGTTGACAGATGATGTGCAGTTGTTATCTGAAACGGTTGTAGGTTTGCAGAGGCAGTTAAATACTTTATATAAAGCAGCTACTTCTTTGCATCTTAAGGTAAATTTGAATAAAAGTAATGTTGTGTTTAGAAAAGGAGGACATTTAGCTGCTAGAGAGAGATGGGTGTACAGTGATATAGTTGTGCCTGTTGTAAATGCATACAGGTACCTGGGAATTTATTTTTCTACACGTTTGAGTTTTACTCTGGCTTGTAAAGATATTGCTAGCAGGGCAAAAAATGCATTGATATGTGTGATGAAAAGATTGAATATGTTGAATAATAATTCATTTGATTTACTTGTCAAAATATTTGACTCACAAATACAGCCAATTTTGCTGTATGGAGCAGAAATTTGGGGATTAGATGAGGCAGTTATGCATTGTGAAGCTGTACATTTATTTGCTTTGAGAAGATTTTTAGGACTAGATAAGCGCACATCTAATGACTTAGTGTATGGAGAAACAAACAGATACCCGTTGTTTGTTCATTCAGTTGTACGCTGTATTCAATTTTGGTTAAAACTATTGCACATGGAAAACTGCCGAAGAAATCCTATAAGATGCTGTGTGATCTAGATTTTAAAGGTGAGAAGAATTGGGTAACTATTATACGTATGTGTCTGAATGAATATGGGTTTGGTGATGTTTGGTTTTTCCAAGGAGCTAGCGATGAGAGACAGTTTATTCGTGATTTTCGGCAAAGACTGATTGATTGTAGATGGCAAAAGTGAAATGATCATATACAGACAAGTGGAAGATATGATTTTTACAGAACTGTCATAGATTCTCACAGTATTGAACCCATACATAAACGTTGATCTGGATATTAATTAAACAAAAAAACAAAAAAAACAATAGCAAAATTCAGACTTGGTTATCAACTTTGAAAGTCCATCAGTTAGATACAAGCAACACAGAGAGTCTGATTTGCTCTGTCCTTTATGTATGCAAGCTGAAGAAGACGAAATTCATTTTGTCCTGTGTTGTCCAGCTTTACATAAAATCCGTTCAAGGTTTATCCCAGTGTTTGTTAATGTGTTCAACTCGTTTCGGTTATATTAAGAATTTTGGTTTGTTCCTGCTCAAAGCAGCTAAAATCGGGGAAATTGCTTTATCGTAATAGAAGTTTATTTTGTTGTTGATTGGTAATCCTGTGGTATGATATCTGATTATTTCATTGTACTTCTAAGCACCCCTTCAGTATGGGCTATGGCCTTTCTTGAATGAAAATTCTGAAGTCTGATGTCTGAAGTCTGAACTCTCTCTCTCTCTCTCTCTCTCTCTCTCTCTCTCTCTCTCTGTCTCTGTCTTGTCTCTGTCTGACTCTGTCTATCTGTCTGTCTGTATGTCTGTATGTCTCTCTCTCTCTCTTGTTCTCTCTCTCTCTCTCTGTCTGTCTCTCTGTCTCTGTCTCTTTCTCATCTCTCTCTTGTCTCTCTCTCTCACTCTCTGTCTCTGTCTCCCTGTCTGTCTGTCTCTCTCTCGTGTCTCTCTCTCTCTCTCTTCTCTTCTCTCTACTCTCTCTCATCTCTCTTCTCTGTGTAGTGTCCCGATACACATCAATAAACATACAAAGGGCTGGTAAGTCATTAACTGTAAATGAAATTACAAAATGGTGGGCGGATGCTTAGATCAACCGGAGCGAGTTCCAAACGGATAGTGCGTTGAAATGAAAGCGGTACTTGAAAAGAAGGGGTGTGTCTTTGCGAACAACCACTCTGTGTGTCTATCTGTCTGTCTGTCTGTCTGTCTGTCTGTCTGTCTGTCTGTCTCTCTCTCTCTCTGTGTCTGTCTGTCTGTCTCTCTCTCTCCCTGTCTCTGTTTGTCTGTCTGTCTGTCTGTCTTCTCTCTCTCTCTCAGTGTCTATCTCGCTCTCTTTCTCTCTCCCTCTCTCTCTCTATCTCTCTCTGTCCTTCTCTCTCTCTCTGTCCTTCTCCATCTCTCTCTCTCTCTCTCCCTGTCTCTGTCTCTCTCTGTCTGTCTGTCTGTCTCTCCTCTCTCTCTCTCTCTCTCTCTCTCTCTCCTCTCTCTTCTCTTTCTCTGACTCTCCCCCCCCCTCTCTCTCTCTCTCTCCGAGAATAGAGATAGAGGGCAGATTATCTTGCAAGTTAGAAGCAACTTTGCTTTAAAGACATATCAGAAGCCATGGGAACCTTTTTTCTTTCTCTCACAAACTTTTAATAACAAAGTACGAAGATCGATATCATGAGCAGAACAAAATCAGTAGATCAAAGACTGAAATTGCATGATTATGCACACGCAAAGTCTCTGATATTATGAGCAGAACAAAATCAGTAGATCAAAGACTGAAATTGCATGATTATGCACACGCAAAGTCTCTGATATTATGAGCAGAACAAAATCAGTAGATCAAAGACTGAAATTGCATGATTATGCACACGCAAAGTCTCTGATATTATGAGCAGAACAAAATCAGTAGATCAAAGACTGAAACTGCATGATTATGCACACGCAAAGTCTCTGATATTATGAGCAGAACAAAATCAGTAGATCAAAGACTGAAATTGCATGTAAATTATGCACACGCAAAGTCTCAACATTGTCAACAGAATGTCGACATTATGAACATAAAGTGCCGTCAGTATCAACAACGTAGAAATTAAATATAAAAACATACATGGGCGAGTTCACCGAGAAAACAATAATAACAGCAATGAATAAATATGGAATCATGAAATTTCATACGAAGCCAGTGGCAGATTCTGCAGCCATTGTTCTAGAGCTAAAAGTGTGCAGGTTCCATGTCAGTTTTGTTGCTATGGGAGTTTTTAATTCATTTGATGGAAGCGAATGCGTGCTTAAAGCCATTTATCATGGCAACACGAAATGAGATGCTCAGCCAGTTTTCTTGTGTGTCATTACGCCAATGATAGATGGGGGAAGAAAGAGGGTAAAAAGGAGAGTTATGAAACAAAATGATAAACAATGACACAATGGCCCCCTGTGTATATGCCTCATACAAAACTGAAAAACCGTGATGCATAGATGCAGTTCCCCAGACCAAGCTACATGTATTCAGACTTGTCTGACCTCGTGTTGATGGGGCTAAAATGAGGAGAGAAAGAGAGAGAGAGAGAGAGAGAGATGTTGGGGTGGGGGGGTGGGGGTGGAGAAGGGGATGGAGACGGATCAGAGAGATGATGAGAGGCAAGGTGAGAGCTTGGGTGAGAGAGAGAGAGAAAGAGAGAGAGAGAGAGAGGAGCCAAAAGTGAGAACTGTCACGCAGCAAATTACTCGGGGTGGCCGAAAGCTGGCTCGTCTGCCACCCCTTGCTCGCCTCTCTTGCCACCGCTCCCTCACCTTTAGCTCTCCTTCCCTCCCTTTTTCATCACCACCACCATCACCACCACCACCACCACCCCTCATCGCTCCCCCACTCCCGTCATATTGATTGCTCCGTGATCAGGAGGCATCTACCAGGGAAAAACAGGGACGCGGAAGGATGAAAAGACAAGAGGCAGGCAGAGAGAGATTGGAGAACAGGATGATTGGTAGATGGTAAACGAGAAATAAGGATCCTTTAAGTTGTGAAAGCCGCGAGAGAATCCGATTCGTATGATGTATTCAGCGTAAGCCCTTTTGAAGGCGTGTGATTAGCAATTTACCCCGACAGAAATTAGAGGGAAGTGTACTATCTATTTGTCTATCTGTGACTGTATGTGTGTGCATGTGTATTTCTGTGGTGTGTGTGGGGTTTGTGTGTGTGTGTGTGTGTGTGTTGTGTGTGTGTGTGTGTGTGGATGTGGGTGTGGGTGTTCCTCTTTCCTTTCATGCTTTCTTTTCCTCGCTAAGCTGTTTTTTCTTTCCTGTCATGCTCTCTTTTTCCTCACAAAAGTTTCCCACTTTCCTGTCATGTTCTCTTTTCCTTAAAAAAAAACTGTTTCCTTTTTCCGTCAAGCTGTCTGCTGTTCACAAAACTTTTCCCTCTTTCCTGCCATGATCTCTTTTCCTCACAAAACTTTTCCCACTTTCCTGTCATGTTCTCTTTGTCCTCACAAAAGTTTCCCACTTTCCTGTCATGTTCTCTTTGTCCTCACAAAAGTTTCCTTCTTTCCTGTCTTGCTTTCTTTCCCTCACAAAACTTTTCCCTCTTTCCTGTCTTGCTCTCTTTTCCTCACAAAACTTTTCCCTCTTTCCTGTCTTGCTCTCTTTTCCTCACAAAACTTTTCCCTCTTTCCTGTCTTGCTCTCTTTTCCTCACAAAGCTTTTACCTCTTTCCTGTCTTGCTCTCTTTTCCTCACAAAACTTTTCCCTCTTTCCTGTCTTGCTCTCTTTTCCTCACAAAACTTTTCCCTCTTTCCTGTCTTGCTCTATTTTCCTCACAAAACTTTTCCCTCTTTCCTGTCTTGCTCTCTTTTCCTCACAAAACTTTTCCCTCTTTCCTGTCTTGCTCTCTTTTCCTCACAAAACTTTTCTCTCTTTCCTGTCTTGCTCTCTTTTCTTCACAAAACTTTTCCCTCTTTCCTGTCTTGCTCTCTTTTCCTCACAAAACTTTTCCCTCTTTCCTGTCCTTGCTCTCTTTTCCTCACAAAACTTTTCCCTCTTTCCTGTCTTGCTCTCTTTTCCTCACAAAACTTTTCCCTCTTTCCTGTCTTGCTTTCTTTTCCTCACAAAACTTTTCCCTCTTTCCTGTCTTGCTCTCTTTTCCTCACAAAACTTTTCCCTCTTTCCTGTCTTGCTCTCTTTTCCCTCACAAAACGTTTTCCCTCTTTCCTGTCTTGCTCTCTTTTCCTCACAAAACTTTTCCCTCTTTCCTGTCTTGCTCTCTTTTCCTCACAAAACTTTTCCCTCTTTCCTGTCTTGCTCTCTTTCCTCACAAAACTTTTCCCTCTTTCCTGTCTTGCTCTCTTTTCCTCACAAAACTTTTCCCTCTTTCCTGTCTTGCTCTCTTTTCCTCACAAAACTTTTCCCTCTTTCCTGTCTTGCTTTCTTTCCTCACAAAACTTTTCCCTCTTTCCTGTCTTGCTCTCTTTTCCCTCACAAAACTTTTCCCTCTTTCCTGTCTTGCTCTCTTTTCCTCACAAAACTTTTCCCTCTTTCCTGTCTTGCTTCTTTTCCTCACAAAACTTTTCCCTCTTTCCTGTCTTGCTTCTTTTCCTCACAAAACTTTTCCCTCTTTCCTGTCTTGCTTCTTTCCTCACAAAACTTTTCCCTCTTTCCTGTCTTGCTCTCTTTTCCTCACAAAACTTTTCCCTCTTTCCTGTCTTGCTTTCTTTTCCTCACAAAACTTTTCCCTCTTTCCTGTCTTGCTTTCTTTCCTCACAAAACTTTTCCCTCTTTCCTGTCTTGCTCTCTTTTCCTCACAAAACTTTTCCCTCTTTCCTGTCTTGCTCTCTTTTCCTCACAAAACGTTTCCCTCTTTCCT
>JAPXFY010000017.1:26642586-26665086 GCA_030674185.1 Monoplex corrugatus | reverse complement strand
AAAAAAAGCAATATGCTCAGAATTAAGAGACAATCATGACTTTTTTAGAACAATGCCCCAGCAGGTCACAACGGGAAAGCTGGAGGGAAAGAGAGCACCAGGTAGACCCAGGGAGAAGACACTAGACGGACTTGCAGAGTGGCTGAAGACAAAGAGGGTGGAAGAGATGCCTGAGGCAACAAGAGATACAGACAGATGGAAGTCCATAATCGCCAGCCCATGCGGCAAGGCACCTGATGGTGATGATCCCCCAGCAGGCGGAAAGAAAAAGTTGTCTGCCTTGAAATGGTTTAACCAGACAGAAAGGCAGTCTGACAGATTTGAACTCTTTGATATTGAAAAGACAAGTTGGTTTGCCTCCGAGTATTAACCGCTTCGATTTAAGAAAACTGATTTATGCAGGTATTTAGGGGAAGTACTTACTTTCGAAACAGAACTTTCTTTGAGTGGGGGCTCGTTGGCTGCGTTGATAGAGCTGTGGACTCGAGACATAGTGTCTCGAGTTTAATCCCAGCCTGTAACATTTAACACACCAACAACAACAACAACAACACACACACACACACACAACAACAAACACAACACACACAAAACAAACAACAACACACACACAACACACACACACAACCACACAACACACACACAACACACACACACAACACACACACACACCACACCACACACACACACACACACACACAACACACACACACAACACACACACACACACACACACCACACACACACACACACACCACACACACACACACACACACACACACACACACACACACACACACACACACACACACACACACACACACACACAAACCTGGCTTGTTCAGTGCCCATCTTAACGCTTCGATCTCTGTGTTGGTGTCAGCATAGTATGTCACAGGTCGTGTTGGTGTCAGCATAGTATGTCACAGGTCCCGTTTGGGAGCTTCATCTCCTCTCCCTATTTCAAGATTTTACTAACTCATTGGGATTTGCGCGGGTTTAAGGAGTCTTTAGTGAATCCACCTTCTTCTTTGAAAACAAGGGTGTATTTGTTTTGTTTTTTAAAGATTTTGAACGGTATAAATGTTGTTTTTTTGTGGGGGTTTTTGTTTTGTTTTTGTGCTAGCGCGTTAGTATTTGTTGTTCTCCAGTTTCTGTTTATAAACAAACACACTCACACACGCATGCACGCACGTACGCACACACACACACGTACACACACACATACATATATATATATATATATATATATATATATATATATATATATATATATATATATATAAGATCGATTTGTAGCGGCTACGCTACGTTGTGCGCGCACACGTGTGTGTGTGTGTGTGTGTGTGAGAGAGAGAGAGAGAGAGAGAGAGAGAGAGAGAGAGAGCTTATTTTTAAGAGTAAGAGGGTGGAGAGGAGGAGAGAGGACAGACAGGCAGACAGACAGACAGACAGACAGACAGCAGAGAGAGAGAGAGAGCAAGGGTATTTGAAATCAAACAGAAAACGGTCACACAGATTCCAACCAATCAGAACGAGCCGCTGATTGGACAGTGACGTTTGCCACAAAGCTTGTGATTACCAGCTTTGGGCACCATCCTGGTTTGGGTTTCGGTCTTTCTTTATCTATCTAGTTTCTGTATTACTACCATACTGTGACGAAGCAGATTTAGCGGGCGTCTACCCAGGCTAGTTAACTTGCATTTTCCATGGTGGCCTCCGGTGTCAACAAACTGACTCGAGGCGCGAGGAATGGGGGCTGACCTGATTTTTTTTTTTTTTGATTTTGATTTTTTTTTTTTGTGCCTTACAAGACAGTAATCAACCAATAGAGATCATTCCTAGTTCCCCTCATTTCTTACTTCTTCCCGGTTTGTGTATGTTGAGGTTAGGGATGTGGGCTAAGAGTTTGAGGGTGGGTGGGTGGGCGGGTTGGTATCGGTACGAAACTTTGCTCCAGATATGATATAGTATAATATGTAGTAATACACCTTAGCTCTTGAAAACATGGTGGCGCAGATATGAAGAGGGGAGAAGAGAATACTGTTGAACGGTTTGAGAAACAGGTTTTGGGGGTGGGGGGGGGTGATGGATTAAGAGAGTGTGTGTGTGTATGTGCACGTGCGCGCGCGTGCGTGCGTGCGCCCATCTTTGGCTCGGCTTTTTTTTTTTTTTTTTTTTTTTTTTGGTCACTATCCACACACCGCTCATTTCGATTTTCCAATAAACTCCAAAGCCGTTGAAACTGAGTCACCATGACAGCAGGACATGATATGGAAAGCCACAGAATACGAGGCTCTTTTTTGTAATATTGCTTCAGCGACGAGAGTAGAGAGACCACTGATAGTGCTGTGGTGTTCCATTACAGATTGAGATGCGTCAGGAGGCTGTACTCTACATTCACTTTAATAAACATGTCCCGTGTGTCAACCCGGCCCGAGAGATACAGACACTTGCGGTGTTGGTCTTGGATAATTGAGCAACACCTTCAGTGGCTCCTCGGTAATGTGAATGAGACTTGACTGTGTGTGGTCCTTGTCTTTCCAACGAAACCATAGCACGCTCAGCTATGGTTAAGGAGCCATTCAGGGGTAGAAGAATCCCACAATAGTTTTTAAACTGATGAGGGCTCGAACCCACAAGCTCCCAGTCAACAGTCTATTTCGCTAACCACTGCACCGCGTTGAGTGGTGATGATAGGAACTTTTGTTTCCAGGAAGAGTACTTGTTCATGGAAGATAGCATTTTTTTTTTTCTGAAGTATTCCATTTTAGACTTGGGAGGTTAACAGTGAGCATGGTTTTTAACTCTTTTTTTATTTTTTTATTTTTTTTATCTTAACGGGTTGTCGTGTTTGACGTGGTGTTAGCTAGCCCTGATATGACTGTAGATCTAGTAGTCGGCAGGGCTATCTATAAGCATTATGGACTTCAACTTCTGAAGTATTCGTTTATTTATATATATTGATGTTTATTTTCGTTTCTTTGCTCTGGTTAGAGTTTAATCGCGGTTTTCTTCTTCTTTTAAATCTTCAGGGGGTAGTGGGGGTTCATGTGTACTTTGTGTCCTTTACCCAACCACCTTTTCCGACCTTCCCGCACCCCATCTCACTCTACCCCACCCCTCCCCCGCCACATCCCTGTATGTAAAAGAAATTGGTAATTTATCTGTGTGTGTGTGTGTGTTTGTATGTTTGTGTGTGTGTGTGTGTGTGTGTGTGTGTGTGTGTGTGTGTGTGTGTGTGTGTGTGTGTGTGTGTGTGCCTGCGCGCTTTGACCGGTCTTGTCAGCAATTTGTGGGCTTTCTTCTTTTTTTTTTTTTTTAATTTTTTTTTTTTACCGGATATTAAATTTTCCTTCTTAATAATATTTCATTATAACGTTTTTTTACCTCTGTCTCTGTCTCCCTATTTCTCTCGCCCTCAGCCATTCCTCCCTCCCTTCCGAGTCTTCCTCTCTCTCTCTCGTTCGCTCGCTCTGTCTGTCTGTGTCCTGTTCTCTCCTCTCTCTCTCTCTCTCTCCTCCTCTTCTCTCTCTCTCTCTCTCTCCTCCTCAGTCATTGATCAGTGGTATCATTATCTTCGTTGTAGGAAAAAAAAGAAGAGAAAAATAGCTTCATTCATTCGCTCTGTCTGTCTGTCGTCTGTCTGTCTGTCTGTCTGTCTGTCTCTCTCTCTCTCCTCTCTCTCTCTCTCCTTCCTCCCCTCTCCTCTCCCTGCTTCTCACTCTTCTCTCTCTCTCTTTTCTCGCTCGCTGTCCATCTCACTCACTCACTCACTCTCTCTCTCTCTCTCTCCTCTCCTTTTCTCTCTCTCTCTCTCTCTCTTCTCTCTCTCGGTATCGTTCCCATTATTTAATAAGAGGGAGCAAATGCCAATGCAGCTTGTTCCCGTTTTCCCGCTATCACTTTTGATTTTTTAGAAAAATCATATCTTCCTGTCTGTGCGCGTGCATGTGTTTTGTGTGCATGTGAATATGTGTGTGTGTTACGTGCCCGCGTGCATTCATATTTATGTTCGTGTTTGCTTTTTTGTGTGTGTGTGTGTGTGTGTGTGTGTGTGTGTGTGTGTGTGTGTGTGTGTGTGTGTGTGTGTGCGCTCGCGCGCGTGCGTTTGCGCGCAAGGAAGACAAGAGTGTTGGAGGATGCGAGTTTGTACTCTCGCCGGCGTGTGTGTATGTGCGCCTGTGCGCATGCTCGCACGCTCGCTCACGTGCACACTTGCGTGTATTGGGCGGATGAGCACAGTCTGTTTTCGCCCCATCTGGTCTCGTCTGATCTCTGATGATCAGGTGTTTTTGTTTTTGTCTTTTTAAAAAAAAAATTTTCAAACTTAATTATGTAATATATATATATATATTATATATATATATATATGTATATATCTGTATATATGCATACATACATATATATAATATATATGTATGTATATATATATACATAGATAATATATATAGGTAGAAAGAAACTCTAGGGAGAGCTAGACAACAGAAGGTCTTCAGAGAAGTAACCCCCTTTAGACAAGTGTTTCGGCCCTGAATTCCTTACACTCTCGGGGGGCCGGGCCACATCCAGGTCATGACTCCTGGATGCCCTTCTGCTGTTGTCTATTTTTTTTTTTTTTTTCCCACGCCGGGGATCGAACCTGGGCGATTCTGCGCTTCAGAACTGCGGTACGCGGTTTTACCAATGTGCTAACGGGGCACACATCATCTGTAGGGAATTTAATCCTTATGAAGTTCACTTTTTTCGTTCCTCCTTGCCCAGATCCAGCTTGAGCTCCTTTCTGCTGCCTCTGCCATCGCTTTAAGGGCTCTAGTCCTCTTCTTCCCAGAAATGGCGAGTTGTTTCATGAGATCATAAGCGGAGGTGCCCACAAACCCTCTTGCCCCGACCTCTATGGCGAAGATTTTGACCCGCAGACCTGCTTTCTTCAGGGTGCTGGCAAGACCGGCGTATTTTTCGGTCTTGTAGATATGTGCTTCTTCCATTCTGCTTTCGTATGGCACAGTGAGTTCTATCAGAATCACTTGTTTCGAGGAGTCAGAGTGGAGAGCGATGTCTGGTCTCATGCCTGTCTTGCTGATGACATCTGGGTAATTTCTCCACTCTGGGAGGTCTGCTGTACACTCCCAGTCGACTGCTCCATCCAGAAGACCCTTTGGCAATGTGCTGGTTGTCATAGCACTTTCGGGCCAGACCTGTTTCCCTCCTGCTTTGTAGAACGTTGTCATAGCAATTGGTGCGTTTGGGGTCATGGTTTTTTCGCTAACCACATCTGTGATCACTTTCAGAACTTGGTTGTGCCTCCATGTATACCTTCCTTGGGCTAGCGCTACTTTGCAAGAGCTTAGGACATGTTCCACTGTTTGTTTCTTCTGACAGAGCGGACATGCTGGGTCGTCTGCTTTCCCCCATTTCACTAAGTTTGCATTCGAGGGGAGCAGGTCATATCCAGATCTGAGGAGGAAGCTTATCCTTAGAGGAGCCATGTGCCACATATCGTTCCAGCTGAGACTTCTTTGGAGTGCACTGTCCCATGTTGTCCATTGCCCCTGTTGACCTTGCTGGACTGCCTTCTGCACTCTTTTGACATCTTCTTCTTCCTTCAACTCCTGTATGATCATGTCTCTTTTTTCCTTCCCTTTGGCTTTGGACCACCACTGCATTTTTGTTGCTCCCAGTCCCTGTCTGTTGGTTTGCGTGTGTCCAATTATTTCTTTGATGCTGAGGTTTCTCTTGGCATTGTTTACAGCCTCTTGGACTTTCCACTTTCTGCCAGTTCTCAGCTTTGGATGAACTGATCTCACGATATTGTCTTCCGATTCCTCCAGCATGCTCAACAGTCTTGCTTTTCCAACTTTGTATTCCTCCACTATGGATTTGAGAGGTAGCTTCAGCATTGCTTGACGACAGTAGAATGCAACATCAGTGAGACCAGGTGGGACACCGAGCCATTTTCTTGTGTATTTGTTGATTTTGGCTTCCATTGCTTCGACTGTGCTGGTGCAAATGTCATAGATTAGCAGTGGCCACAGCAGCTTTGGTATCAGCATGAACTGTAGACACCATATATATATATATATATATATATATATATATATATATATATATATATATATATATATATATATATATACAGAGAGAGAGGATATTTACTGCGTGACTACTGATTTTTGCAGCTTAGCTACTCTGTCTGAAAAGCGTGGAGCAAAGGTGGCAGAAATTGGGAAGGGGTAGGTCAGGGTCTGAGAGAGATCAGTACTATTTGAGTTTTTATTATATAACCCAGTCAACTACAAGGACCATCTCAGCGCTGTCAGACCAGACTCGTCAAATCAGAGGACTTATTCACAGTCTAGCTGACTTCAACTTAACCCTTTCACTCCTGCTTCCTATCCACCAAGCTGCAGACATTTAACCCTTTCACACCCGCATCCTATCCCGCAAGGATGGTTGTGGATATGGTGAGGGAATGAAAGGGTTAAGCTTTTGCTTTGCTGTCATGGCTGACAATGCAGGATGCTGACGGACAGGGTGAGGGAGACAAAGGATCAAGTAGCATAGAGTGCTTCCAAACTCCCCCTGTCAGCTTCAGTCAAAAAGGTTCATCAAGCTTCGCTGAATCTCAGACAGTTTTCTAGACGAAAATGATGATTTCTGAGAATTGGGTTAAAGGTGATGATATTTAGAGGTTGCAGTGTGGATTGAGACTGGTATCGGTCAGCCAGGCCCAAGAGGCACAGACACCTGCAGAGCAGGTCAAGAATTTTGAGTAGTTTCGTCCACAACGAACAGTCGAAGTGGATGGCGGTCATCTGTGTGGTCTTTCCAAAACGACAAGAGGAATGTTAATGAGTCAGAAATGGAGAACGTTTCGGCTCGGCAAGAATGGACGTATATAGAGGTTGGCAAGGCTAAAAAAACCTGTTAAAAAACGAAAAAAAACAAAAAAAACAGGAAATCTATATGGTTTGAGGGGCATGGTTCCATGGATTTTTTTTTCTATGGGGGCACTAAAATCGGTGCAATGCGAAGCATTTTCGTGGATAAAATCAGACATTCAGAGTGCTTTTAAAAACTATTTTTTACGCTATTTGATTTCTATGGGGCACTAAAATCTGTGCAATGCGAAACATTTTCATGGATAAAATCAGACATTCAGAGTGCTTTTAAAAATTATTTTGTACGCTATTTGATGTCAATGGGGCACTAAAATCTGTGCAATGCAAAGCATTTTCATGGATAAAATCAGATATTCAGAGTGCTTTTAAAAACTATTTGTTACGCTATTTGATTTCTATGGGGCACTAAAATCTGTGCAATGCGAAGCATTTTCATGGATAAAATCAGACATTCAGAGGGCTTTTAAAAACTATTTTTTACGCTATTTGATTTCTATGCATGCACATACTCAATCACAAATTATGTTTTTTACACTTATTTTGCTTGAAGAAAAGAAGTTCGATATGGATTTTCCACAAAATAATAATAATAATAATAATAATAAACTAAAAATAAAAGCGGGGAGGGGGGGGGTGTAATCCAAGGAAATTGATTCCTTCTGCCATTGAAATCCATGGATCCGTGGAGAATTCCCCACCGCTGGTACAGTAGCGCAAATAGACGCAGATGACGAATCATTTGTTTTGAAGCCCTTCCACCTCTCTCTCTCTCTCTCTCTCTCTCTCTCTCTCTCTCTCTCTCTCTCTCTCTCTCTCCCTTCTCTCTCTCTCTCTATCTCTCTCCTTCTCTCTCTCTCTCTCGCTCTCTCTCTCTCTCTCTCTCTTTCTCTCCGGCCTTATTCGCTATCCCTGCGAGTTCATTCCCTTGTTGTGGCAGCGTCAGATGTCCGCGGGAGCTATCAATGATTTTTGCCCGCTATTTGCCCTGACAACATGAATTCATCATAACGGATTTGCTTCTTCCTTGGGGAGAGAGCGCTGCGTCTTCTTCTGCTGTGTTTGTTTGTTTGTTTGTTTCTCCCCCTTCTCAAACCATTCATGTTCCCCTTTTTCGTTTCTGTAATACTTACTTCATCCTTCATCCGTCCCTGGGTCTGTGTCCTCTGTTTGGCTGTCTTTGGTTTTTTTTGTTTTGTTTTTTGTTTTGTTTTTTGTTTTGTTTTGTTTTTTGTTTTTCTTCTCACCTTCCCTTCCTCTATCCCTTCCATCCTCCCTCCATTCCTCTGTCTCTGCCTCTGTTTCTCTGTTTGCCTCTCTCTCTCTCTTTCTCTTTCTCTCTCTCTCTCTCTCTCTCTCTCTCTCTCTCTCTCTCTCTCTCTCTCTCTCTCTCTCTCTCTCTCTCTCTCTCCAAGCCTCATTTCTCACATGTAAAATTCTGTCTGTTTCTGTGCATGTGCATGGAGACATGTTTGCATGTGGTGTGTGTGTATGTGTTTGTTTGTGTGTGTGTATTTGTGTGAGTGTGTGTCTGTGTGTATCTGTCTGTCTGTCTCTCTGTCTCTGTCTCTCTCTGTCTCCCTCCCTCCCCCCCTCTCTCTCTATCTCTCTCTCTCTGTCTCGTTCGTATTCAAAACTCTCTGCCTCTCATGCGGCGGTTCTACCACCGGCAAAGAAACATAATTATACCACCGGCAAAGAAACATATTTATACCACCGGCAAAGAAACATAATTCGCATCCATCAGTCGCCAGAGAGACGACACCTACTGATGAAGTCTGTACACAATGTACAGTGTCTGTGTAGTCTGTGGTGATGATTATGATCAAAGGCTTCGGTGGGATGGGAGAGGGGGGGAGGGGGGGAACCCTACAAATTGTTGTACTTTGCCTTATGGCTTGTCGTCATGCTTAGGAGATATCAGTAGTTGATTAGTCTGTACAGAGGAGGGGAGGGAGGAGGTAGTGTCCTGGTCGACAACACAGACTTGTGTATTTACTGCCTATTATTATTATTGTTGTTGTTATATTGTTGTATTATTATATTGTTGTTATTTATTATTATTGTTATATTATATATTGTTTTTTATTATGTTTTATGTTGTTATTATTATGTTATTAATTTGTTATTTATTGTTGTTGTTGTTATTATTATTGTTGTTATTATTATTGTTATTTGTTCCATATCATCATTATCATCTTAAGTTTCCATCATCATCATTACATCATCATCATCATCATCGTCATCATCCAATCATTAATGAATATTGACGCGTAATCGAAATAGCTCCAGGCCAGGAACGTATTAAATCAATTGAAATGGAACAACAACAGAAAATAATCGACGTACAAATCACAACATAAAATCGAACAAAACCAAATAACAGACCATACATTTAGTTATGTGACATTCATCTTCAACACAATTGTTACTGTTAGTGTTATTTTTGTTTAAATCCCAGCCGACTGCTTAGGTCCATATCAGGGCTATATAACTGTTTCAAATGATATACATTTCTTCAGCAGGGGGAAAAAAAGGAAGAGAAAATTTAAGTACACGTATCAGTGCATTTGCGCTCATAATCTACGGACATGCCCCTGGCGTGTACCACTCCGTCCAATTTATCGCACAAGAGGATTTAAAAACATACCTGAATACAACTCAACATAAATAAGGACATTAAAATGTATAATAGTGGGCCTAAATTACCTAAAATTGCTTTCGTATATCTCATTTCCCTAGAGCCAAAAATGCAGTAAATGCATGTCCAGTTATCAATCCCTAGAGAAAGTATGTAAGACTCTATCGAACACATACAGGTGACTATGATAATTGATAGGAAGAAATGACAGAAAGCAAAGGAACAAGGCAGAAACAAAGAGAGTGACAGAAAAGAGGACATTCTAGCACAAAATTTCAGAAGATGGGGATACTATTTAAACTGAAGGAGTCCCCGGCATCCCCACGGGGGATTCAACACAACTTAGACACCACAAAATCAGAATGACACACATACACAACAGAAGAATTTTAACTCCAACACCCAACACTAAATCATTAATTGAAAATACCAGATGCAACGCTTAACTCATATACACATACGTGTACAACGGCCAATTTAGCTACATTACTACGCCGTCGTAACGCATCAAGAATGCAAAATGCACATTTGACAGACAGTACAACAGTTCTGTGAGAAAGTATGATAGAATCCACAGAGGTAGGGGAGGGGGAAGAGCGGGGATGAGAAGGCTTCTATAGGATAATATGAAAGGAACTGAGACAGATAGGAAACCTGAACAACATATTATTACATTGGAGAAGAGTAACAGAATGGATAAGACGTTCGCCTGCCAGTAACTAAACTCGAGGTTCCAGGCTTCGTTCCCCGTTGAGGCCTCAACTTTTTTTCTCAGTTTGACCGGAAGATTGAACTGAACATCCAGTCTTTTGGAAGGGGACGAAAAACGAGTCAGACCCGTGTGCCTTTTGGCCTACACACGCTAAAGAAATTCGTAAAATCGAAGTTAGAAATGGTAAAGAGCAGGGCATCGCCTGGCTGCCCTGGTAAATACATCGGAGAGGTAGGTTGATTGATTTCCCAGGTCCCTACCCTTGTAGACCAATTAACCTTCTTGCCTTTCTGAAGTCTTGGCTAAAAAAGAATTGGGTGGCGCTGCGCTGCTGCGATGCGCTCTCAAAGGAGAGAGCAAGCAGCCCAACGTTCATGTGGTAATTCCACAGTGACAAAATAAATAAATAGATATGAAATATGAAATAGATATGAAATGTATGGGGGGGGGGGGGGATGGGTTTCCAGAGTAGTTTTGAAAGACTACAAGGACAGTGAATGACTTGAAAGAGAATGGGAACTGGTTACAGGTATATGTCTCTCTCTCTCTCTCTCTCTGTCTCTCTCTCTCTCTCTGTCTCTCTGTCTCTCTCTGTCCTCTCTCTCTCTCTCTGTCTCTCTCTCTTCTCTGTCTGTCTCTCTGTCTGTCTGTCTGTCTGTCTCTCTCTCTCTCTCTCTCTTCTCTCTGAACGCACGGTCTCTTCAGCCTTACTCTCTATTACACAGGGGATTTCACTGCTGTGGTGGCGGGTAATGAGATTTTGTCAGAAGAAAGGTTATAAAACAAAGTCTTTGTTTTGATGCTATTTTTGTGATGGAAACTGAAAATTATTACCAAAATCTTTGTGTAAAGCTGTGTTGGTTTTCTCGTTGGTTTGTGGGGTTTAACGGAGTATTTGTATGACGCCATTTCTATGGAACCAAAAGGGGTTGACAAATATTAAATCCTTTATGTGATGATGGTCGGCGCCGAGGGCGTATCCGTGGATTGTGCACGCGAATGCATTGATGTGTGTACTTAATTTTCTTTTCTAGGCTTCTCTCTCTCTCTCTCTCTCTCTCCTCTCTCTCTCTCTCCTCTCTCTCTCTCTCTCTCTCTCTCTCTCTCTCTCTCTCTCTCTCTCTCTCCTCTCTCTGTCTGTCTGTCTCTCTCTCTCTCTCTCTCTCTCTCTCTCTCTCTCTCTCGTGAGGTATGGTGTACTTTTACAGATGGTTATAGCCCTGATATGCTCTGGGCACTCGGCTGAGCTTTAACCCTTTGCCTCCTGCACCCTGTTCACCAGCACCCTGCATTGTCAACCACGCTAGCAAAGCAAAAACTTAACCCTTTAACTGCCTCACTCTGTCCACCAGCTTCCCTGCAGGAAGCTGGTTAATAGGATGAGGCAGTCAAAGGGTTAAGTTTTTGCACTTGGTGGATAGGGTGCTGGAGTCAAAGGGTTAAACAGCAATAACAGTAACAATATGATGATGCTGTTTTCGTTCTATGCAAGAAGAACGCAGGATTCCCCCATCTGGGAACGTTAAAACCAGGATGAGTTTGCGTTGTATGGTGTCTGGGAACGTTAAAACCAGGATGAGCTTGCGTTGTATGGTGTCTGGGAACGTTAAAACCAGGATGAGCTTGCGTTGTATGGTGTCTGGGAACGTTAAAACCAGGATGAGCTTGCGTTGTATGGTATCTGGGAACGTTAAAACCAGGATGAGCTTGCGTTGTATGGTATCTGGGAACGTTAAAACCAGGATGAGCTTGCGTTGTATGGTGTCTGGGAACGTTAAACCCAGGATGAGCTTGCGTTGTAGGGTGAAAAATGACTTATTAAATTGTAGATTCGGTTATGGTTTATTTATTTTTCATCGTAGATTTAATAATGAGCATAATTTGCTTATGTTTGTCTTTGTTTCGGGGATGCCTAAGATTACAAGTTTAACAGTTAACATTGGCACAGTGTTCAGATGTTTTTTGTTGTTGTTGCTGTAAAACTTAACTCTTCAAAAGGAGGGGGGACCCCCACATATACACTTACACGCAACAAAACACGCATACGTATTAATGATACATACATACATACATACATACATACATACATACATACATACTAGTACGTAACTACGTACGTACATAGTACATACGCACATACAACATACATACATAATACATACATACATACATACATACATACATACATACATACATACATACATGCATACATACATACATACATGCATACATACATTCATACATAAAGTTATGCGCAATACATACATAACATGTGATGAAAATTCATCCTGAATTACATGTTATCACCTGACGAAAGAAAGGAACAACGTGCAAAAAGACCACCACCCACCTCAGCACACACTCCTGCTGTTCTGTGCAACCGCCTACACACACACACACCACACACACACCACACACACACACACACACACACACACACACACACACACACACACCACACACACACACACACACACACACACACACACACACACACACACACACACACACACACTCACGCAACGACAGAGAGATGCAGAGAGAGAGAGAGAAAGAGAGGCACAGAGAGAGGGGGAGAGAGAGGGGGGACAGAGAGAGGGGGGGTCACAGAGAGAGAGAGAGACAGACAGACATACAGACAGACAGAGAGAGACATACATGCATACAGACAGACAGACAGATAGCGGTTAATTCCACACCTTCAAAACTGTTTCTCTTAAGATGTCAGCTGGCTACTGACCGGTATTGGGGAGGCTGTCTGTATCTTGGTGTGGCCATATAGCTTTGTGGTCATATAGCTTTTGTGACCATATAGCTTTGTGGCCATATGGCTTTGTGACCATATAGCTTTGTGACCGTATAGCTTTGTGACCATATAGCTTTGTGACCGTATAGCTTTGTGACCATATAGCTTCGTGATCGTATAGCTTTGTGACCATATAGCTTTGTGACCATATAGCTTTGTGGCCATATAGCTTTGTGGCCATATAGCTTTGTGCCATATAGCTTTGTGACCATATAGCTTTGTGACCATATAGCTTTGTGCCATATAGCTTTGTGGCCATATAGCTTTGTGGCCATATAGCTTTGTGGCCATATAGCTTTGTGACCATATATAGCTTTGTGACCATATAGCTTTGTGACCATATAGCTTTGTGGCCATATGGCTTTGTGACCATATAGCTTTTGACCGTATAGCTTTGTGACCATATAGCTTTGTGACCGTATAGCTTTGTGACCATATAGCTTTGTGACCATATAGCTTCGTGACCGTATAGCTTTGTGACCGTATAGTTTTGTGACCATATAGCTTTGTGACCATATAGCTTCGTGACCGTATAGCTTTGTGACCATATAGCTTTGTGACCATATAGCTTTGTGACCATATAGCTTTGTGGCCATATAGCTTTGTGGCCATATAGCTTTGTGACCATATAACTTTGTGACCATATAGCTTTGTGACCATGTAGCTTTGTGACCATATAGCTTTGTGACCATGTAGCTTTGTGGCCATGTAGCTTTGTGACCATATAGCTTTGTGACCATACAGCTTTGTGACCACATGGCTTTGTGACCATATAGCTTTGTGACCTTGTAGCTTTGTGACCTTGTAGCTTTGTCACCGTATAGCTTTGTGACCGTATAGCTTTGTGACCATATAGCTTTGTGACCATATAGCTTTGTGGCCATGTACCTTTGTGACCATATAGCTTTGTGACCTTGTAGCTTTGTGACCATACAGCTTTGTGACCACATGGCTTTGTGACCATATAGCTTTGTGACCATATAGTTTTGTGACCGTATAGCTTTGTGACCGTATAGCTTTGTGACCATATAGCTTTGTGACCATATAGCTTTGTGACCTTGTAGCTTTGTGACCATAAAGCTTTGTGGCCATACAGCTTTATGACCTTATAGCTTTGTGACCATACAGCTTTGTGACCATACAGCTTTGTGACCTTATAACTTTGTGACCATATAGATTTGTGACCATACAGCTTTGTACCATATAGCTTTGTGGCCATATAGCTTTGTGACCATACAGCTTTGTGACCATATAGCTTTGTGACCATACAGCTTTGTGACCATACAGCTTTGTGGCCATATAGCTTTGTGACCATACAGCTTTGTGACCATATAGCTTTGTGACCTTATAGCTTTGTGACCATACAGCTTTGTGACCATACAGCTTTGTGACCATACAGCTTTGTGACCTTATAGCTTTGTGACCATATAGATTTGTGACCATACAGCTTTGTGACCATACAGCTTTGTGACCTTATAGCTTTGTGACCATACAGCTTTGTGGCCATATAGATTTGTGACCGTACAGCTTTGTGGCCATATAGATTTGTGACCATACAGCTTTGTGACCATACAGCTTTGTGACCTTATAGCTTTGTGACCATATAGCTTTGTGACCATACAGCTTTGTGACCATACAGCTTTGTGACCTTATAGCTTTGTGACCATACAGCTTTGTGGCCATATAGATTTGTGACCGTACAGCTTTGTGGCCATATAGATTTGTGACCATACAGCTTTGTGGCCATACAGCTTTGTGACCATACAGCTTTGTGGCCATATAGATTTGTGACCATACAGCTTTGTGGTCATATAGCTTTGTGGCCATATAGATTTGTGACCATACAGCTTTGTGACCATACAACTTTGTGGTCATATAGCTTTGTGATCATATAGCTTTGTGACCATACAGCTTTGTGACCATACAACTTTGTGTTCATATAGCTTTGTGATCATATAGCTTCCCTGAATGCAGGCAGGCGTGTTTGTTGTGCTGGTAGTGGTGGTGGTGAGGTTTTCCATCGAGATACAGTCGCGCTGAGACTTTTTGCAGACGAACGAGAACAGCATCATATAAAGACTTCATTCAGCCCTTTTGGTTCCGACAAAGTCTTAGTCGGAGCTAAGGGTTAACAAAAATCTTAGTGTGAACAAAAGTCTTTGTGTGATACTTTTTCTGGTTTGTCTGCCGTCTGAGACTAAAAGGGATCAACAAAGTCTTTTTGTGGTGCTATTTGTGTTCGGTAGCAAGAAGATTACAGATCCATTCAGGAAATTGAAAGACTTGGACAAGATTGGGGTAGCGGATAGTGAATGATTATTTCCGTGGTCGTTTCTTTTCATTCTGTTTTGGGGTATGAGGGATTTCACAGTAAACAAGCACACAGTGAGCAGCTTTGATGCAGCAGCATTAACTGCGAAATGGCTGTTTTAATTAGACTCCTGCACATGTCGAAGATGAACGAATTTAACTTGAGACACAAAACGATCGAATCTGACATGAAAGACAAAATGACCAGAAGAAAGATTTTGCGTGACAAATCAAAACATTGAACACATTTACGCAGATATTCGTCTTTCTTCTTTGCCCAGTAGTCTCAGATAAAGGCTTGTGAGCAACCAATCTTACCGTCCATTTTTACCATTTCCAGCTGCTTGTGACACCCCCCCCCCCTCTCTCTCTCTCTTGGGGATGTCGGGGGCTCTTTCAGTATAAATAGTATCCCCACCTTCTGGAAATTCTGTGCTAGAGTTTTCCTCTTTTCTGTCACTCTCTTTGTTTCTGTCTTGTTCCTTTGCTTTCTGTCCTTTCTTTCTGTCATTTTCTGCCTTGCTGATCCATTTCACCTGTATGTGTTCGATAAAGTCTTCCGTACTTTCTCTCAGGACTGATGATTGGGTACAGGTATTAAGTGTTTTGGTTCTAGGGAAATGAGATATGCGAAAGCACTTTTAGGTAATTTGGACCCCTTTTTATGTATGTTTAAGTGTCATTAATTATGTTTAAATTTATATTCAGGTATGTTTTAAATCCCCTGTGTGATGAATGAGACGGCGTGGTCAACGCCAAGGGCATCTACTTAGACTATGTGCGCGAATGCATTGGTACGTGCGCTTAAAATTAATTTTCTTTTCTCTTTCCTTGTTGAAGTATTGTGCGTGTTTTTGTTGTTGTTGTTTATTTTTAAAGGTTATAGCCCTGATATGGCTCTACGCAGTCGACTGGGCTTTAAGCAAAAATAACAATAACAAGAACTCCTCGTCCGTTATGGCTAAATCACCACACAGACTGAAGTACCCGACGCCCATCTGTATGCAAACCCTTCTCGCCGTGTTAGGGGAGGTAAGAGCCAGGTCACTGATTGGAGCTAGGGGGCTGTTTGTATGGGCGCGGAGAGGGCTTTGTGTGGATATGAAATCAGCGGAAGCTGGGGCCTGGTGGAAATGTCAAGGGGGGTTAACCAGGTCATTGGTGATGCTGTTCCCGTTCATTGGCAGGACTTCTACAGACAGAAGCCCTTCATTCATTAACAAGGTCTCTGCTTTCAGACAAGGACGCCGCTACATTCTAACAGTGCATACACTCCCACAGAGTGGTTTTTTTTCCTTAGTAGTCTGAGGTAAAGAGTTGTGAACATTTCGCATGCCTCCATCGTGGATTTTGAATAAGTCAGGGAGCCTCGATTTGTTTGCCTGGGATATTCCAGCTAAACAGATATATCATAGAACTTGGGCTGTACATCGACCACACTGACGGACACACAGAGTGCCAAAGCACTAAAACTGTTTAGGGGCTGTGTATGTGCATCAGTCATGTTGATGCCTACAGTATACCCCTCACCTGTCTCACCTGTCGGCGTCACCAGTTTCGGTGTTGGCCACTGCACATCTGGATGCCACTATCTCCCTCCAGGCCGTTCTGTCTTGACTTTTGTGGACGATTTCTTGAATATTTAGGCCACTGATGTTGGTTATGTTCTGGATGTATGAGATTTTTTAATTTTTTTTTTATTTTTGTTTTTCTTTAGGTCTGCCTTTCTTCCTTTTTGCCACTGTTTTTCCTTGAAAGATGATTGCCCTGAGGTCCGTGTTCTTGTTGCGTGACACATGGCCAGTGTATTTTAGTCTTCTCTTTTTCATGTCTGCTAGTAGTTTTCTGGTGGTATCAAGTTCTTCCAGACACTTTCATTAGTTCTTCTGTTTGTATACATACACATTTAAAAAGAAACTAATACAGAGGATTTTGCACAAAGTTACAATGATGGATTGAAATAACACGAGGGCTGTGCACCTTGATGCATACAGTATGCCTAAGCATTATACACAGCACTTGGCATTGGTCACAATGATGGATTGAAATAACACGAGGGCTGTGCACCTTGATGCATACTGTATGGCTAAGCATTATACACAGCACTTGGCACTGGTCACAATGATGGATTGAAATAACACGAGGGCTGTGCACCTTGATGCATACTGTATGGCTAAGCATTATACATAGCACTTGGCATTGGTCACAATGATGGATTGAAATAACACGAGGGCTGTGCACCTTGATGCATACTGTATGGCTAAGCATTATACACAGCACTTGGCACTGGTCACAATGATGGATTGAAATAACACGAGGGCTGTGCACCTTGATGCATACTGTATGGCTAAGCATTATACACAGCACTTGGCACTGGTCACAATGATGGATTGAAATAACACGAGGGCTGTGCACCTTGATGCATACTGTATGGCTAAGCATTATACACAGCACTTGGCACTGGTCACATTGATGGATACGGTGTCATGAAGCTCAGAAATTATGTACAGGAGACTGTGCACTGGTTGCATTGATGGATACAGTACGCCCAACTCCTCATGGGCTAGATATAAATAGAAAGACAGACAGACAGACAGACATGGTTAGATAGATAGATATTTTTGAATGTATAGAACGTTGGTTCCCTAAGCAAAAAGACGGCATGGATTTGTATGTAGGTAAAAGCAGGGCTATAAACCAGTCATAATGATGAATACAACACACAAATTCAAGTTCATATTGCTTATAGCCCAGCCGACTAGTAGAGCCATATCAGGGCTAACACCACGTCAAAAACGACAGTTCAGTTCATACTACATATAGGGACTATGCACCATCAGTAGTGATGGATATACGATTGATACTATAAAATAAAGTAAAAGTAAAATAAAGTAGAATAAAATAAAATAAAATATTGTAAAATATGATAATATAAACTGAAATAGAATAGAATTTTTTTTTTAATGTAAATGCTATGTGTCAATCAGAATGAAGAGAAAAAACACGGTTATGTTTCCTTTGCCAGGAATGAGACGATGCAGAGTTTGGGTTTTTTGTTTGTTTATTTGTTTTGTTTTATTTTGTTTGTTTCTGCGCCAACCAAGTAGACCTGACGGATAGGTGATCGTAAGGTCTAGACAGCATATAATGATTATGCACGGTCACAATAATGGATATGGCATTGTGGCGGTGTTCCACGTCAAGTCGCCGGAACAAAAGCCAGGAACAACAGGCTTTTGTGTTTCTTTGATCCCGCACAGGTAACTCGGTGATAGAATGGGAGTATTGATTGGGTGTCGCCTACCTTCGGAAGATCTATAATAATATATAATCACACTGCCGTAGCTGCTGTCTTTTATTTCATACAGCGCAGGAGGCTGTGCATCGATCAGAGTGATTGATACCATGTCCCTGAGGGTAACAACAGTTCAGTTCAGGAGCAGGGACCAGACGTAAAGCAGTACAGAAGCTATGCGTCAGTCAAATACGCTTTTTAAAAAAAAAATTTTTTTTATTAGTGTTCCAAGGAAATGTTGTTTTCTCATTTTTTGGGTACTTTTTTAAAACTTTTTTTATTCATCGTTTGCTTCAAAGCAAACGGACATCTAACACACAATGTGGCATCGAAAAATGACCCACCCACCCCCACTCCCGAAAAAAAGAAAATGTATACACATAATTATGAAAAGACAGTGTTGATATATGAACTCCATATAGCGTACAGAATATACATAATGATATTTTATACGTTGGAAGTTTAAAAATGAGCATCAAGATCTAAGCACATGTCAACATTTTTTTATGAATTTGTTTCACAAATAATATCTTTTTGCAGAACAATAATCAAACATCAAAGAACAATGTGATAACAGAAATGATATCAAGTTATACATGTAAGACAAGTAATGTTCTTATAGAAACAATCTATATCTTACAAAATGTATAAGACAAAATTCTAAGTAGTGATGCTTTTATTGTGCACATCAAGATTCAAGAACATGTCTTGGAAAAAAAATCTGTTTTCTACGGAGAGAACATTGACTTATACTTGTTCCACTGAGCATTAAAAATGGGCAAGTGATGTTTCTTTGAGCATGGATACAACAGCACAGGGGCTTTACGTTACGAATCATATTGATAGATTTATGATTGTAAGGAACAGACATCAGCACAAGGGATTTGTGCCACAAATCATTTTGATAGATACAAGATTTCAGGGAGCAGACAGCAGCTTTGGGACTATGCAAGAAACCATATTGATGGATACAGGACTGCAAGGAATAGCAGTTCAAGGGCTTTGTGCTATAAACCATATTGATGGATACAGGATTGCAAGGATACCACAGCACAGAGGATTCGTGGTAACAAATCGTATGAACGGATACAGCATTGTATGTATACAACAGTACAGAGGCTTTGCGCTACAAATCATATTGATGAATACAGGACTGTAAGGATACAACAGCACAGGGGCTTTGTGCTATAAATTGTCTTTATCGATACAGGATTGTAAGCACACAACGTTATGGAGGCTTCGTGCTAACAAATGGTATTGATTGATACAGGATTGCAAGTATACAACAGCACAAAGGCTTTGTGCTACAAACCATAATGAGTAAGGATTGCAAGAAGTAGGACAGTACTTCAGGGGCTTTGCGCTACAGACCATAGTGATGAGTTCGGGGTTCCAAGAATACAACAGTACAAGGGCTTTATGCTACAAATCATAGTGATGAGTTCAGGTTCCAAGAATGCAACAGTACAAGGGCTTTATGCTACAAATCATAGTGATGAGTTCAGGTTCCAAGAATACAACAGTACAGGGGCTTTGTGCTACAAATCATAGTGATGAGTTCAGGTTCCAAGAATACAACAGTACAAGGGCTTTGTGCTACAAATCATAGTGATGAGTTCAGGTTGCAAGAACACAACAGTACAGGGGCTTTGTGCTACAAATCATAGTGATGAGTTCAGGTTCCAAGAATACAACAGTACAAGGGCTTTGTGCTACAAATCATAGTGATGAGTTCAGGGTTGCAAGAACACAACAGTACAAGGGCTTTGTGCTACAAATCATAGTGATGAGTTCAGGTTCCAAGAATACAACAGTACAAGGGCTTTGTGCTACAAATCATAGTGGTAGGTTCAGGATTGCAAGAACACGAGAACAGAACAGTACAGGGCTTTGTGCTACAAATCATAGTGATGAGTTCAGGGTTGCAAGAACACAACAGTACAAGGGCTTTGTGCTACAAATCATAGTGATGAGTTCAGGGTTGCAAGAATACAACAGTACAAGGGCTTTGTGCTACAAATCATAGTGATGAGTTCAGGTTCCAAGAACACAACAGTACAAGGGCTTTATGCTACAAATCATAGTGATGAGTTCAGGTTCCAAGAATACAACAGTACAAGGGCTTTGTGCTACAAATCATAGTGATGAGTTCAGGTTCCAAGAATACAACAGTACAGGGGCTTTGTGCTACAAATCATAGTGATGAGTTCAGGTTCCAAGAATACAACAGTACAAGGACTTTGTGCTACAAATCATAGTGATGAGTTCAGGTTCCAAGAATACAACAGTACAAGAGGTTTGTGCTACAAATCATAGTGGTAGGTTCAGGATTGCAAGAACACAAGAACAGAACAGTACAGGGGCTTTGTGCTACAAATCATAGTGATGAGTTCAGGTTCCAAGAACACAACAGTACAAGGGCTTTGTGCTACAAATCATAGTGATGAGTTCAGGTTCCAAGAATACAACAGTACAAGGGCTTTGTGCTACAAATCATAGTGATGAGTTCAGGGTTGCAAGAACACAACAGTACAAGGGCTTTGTGCTACAAATCATAGTGATGGGTTCAGAATTGCAAGAACACAACAGTACAAGGGCTTTGAGCTACAAATCATAGTGATGAGTTCAGGTTCCAAGAATACAACAGTACAAGGGCTTTGTGCTACAAATCATAGTGATGAGTTCAGGTTCCAAGAATACAACAGTACAAGGGCTTTGTGCTACAAATCATAGTGATGAGTTCAGGTTCCAAGAATACAACAGTACAGGGGCTTTGTGCTACAAATCATAGTGATGAGTTCAGGGTTGCAAGAATACAACAGTACAAGGGCTTTGTGCTACAAATCATAGTGATGAGTTCAGGTTCCAAGAATACAACAGTACAAGAGGTTTGTGCTACAAATCATAGTGGTAGGTTCAGGATTGCAAGAACACAAGAACAGAACAGTACAGGGGCTTTGTGCTACAAATCATAGTGATGAGTTCAGGTTCCAAGAACACAACAGTACAAGGGCTTTGTGCTACAAATCATAGTGATGAGTTCAGGTTCCAAGAATACAACAGTACAAGGGCTTTGTGCTACAAATCATAGTGATGAGTTCAGGGTTGCAAGAACACAACAGTACAAGGGCTTTGTGCTACAAATCATAGTGATGGGTTCAGAATTGCAAGAACACAACAGTACAAGGGCTTTGAGCTACAAATCATAGTGGTGGGTTCAGAATTGCAAGAACACAACAGTACAAGGGCTTTGTGCTACAAATCATAGTGGTGGGTTCAGAATTGCAGGAATACGTCAGTACAAAGGCTTTGTGCTACAAATCATAGTGGTGGGTTCAGGATTGCAAGAACGCAACAGTACAGGGGCTTTGTGCTACAAATCATAGTGGTGGGTACAGAATTGCAAGAACGCAACAGTACAGGGGCTTTGAGCTACAAATGGTATTGATGGATACAGGATCGCAAGGATAGCGCAGCACAGGGGCTTCGTGTTACAAGCATAATAGGATTGCAAGTAGACAACATCAGAGGGGCTTGTGCTACAGACGTTTCTGAAGGACACGTTTTTTTGCAAAGATACAACAGCACTAGGACTTTGTGTTACAAATCATGTCAATGTCTACAGGATTACAAGCAGTAGACAATAGTACAGGGTTTTGTGCTGCAAATTGTACTGATAGGTACAGGATTGCAAGGATACAATAGCACAGGGGCTTCGTACTACAAACATACAAGATGGCAAATAGACAACAGGACAAAGGCTTGAGCAAGATACAGCAGCGCTAGGGTTTTGTGTTAAAACCGTGTTGATGGATACAGGATTACAAGCAGTAGACC
>JAPXFY010000017.1:26630086-26635086 GCA_030674185.1 Monoplex corrugatus | reverse complement strand
TGTTCTGTAAGCGAAAGCTCTGAAGATTGTCTCTTACGTGAAAGCTCTGAGTGTCTGAAAATGGCTCTTACAGCGAACGCTTGAAGATTGTCTCTTGCATGAATTGGATTGTCTTTGTCAGTGAAAGCTTGAAGATTGCCTCTTACAGCGAAAGCTCTGAAGATTGTCTCTTACATCGAAAGCTCTGAAGATTGTCTCGCTTGGGATATTGTCTCTTACAGTGAAAGCTCTGAAGATTGTCTCTTACATCGAAAGCTCTGAATATTGTTTCCTGTAGCGAAAGCTCTGAAGATTGTCTCTTGCAGCGAAAGCGCTGAAGATTGTTACTTACAGCGAAAGTTCTGAAGACTGTCTTTTACAGCGAAAGCTCTGAAGACTAGCTCTTACAGCAAAAGCTCTGGATATTGTCTCTTACAGCGAAAGCTTTGAAGATTGTCTCTTACAGCGAAAGCTCTGAAGATTGTTTCTTACAGCGAAAGCTCTGAAGATTGTCTTTACAGCGAAAGCTTTGAAGATTGTCTCTTACAGCAAAAGCTCTGGATATTGTCTCTTACAGCAAAAGCTCTGAAGATTGTTTCTTACAGCGAAAGCTCTGAAGATTGTCTTTACAGCGAAAGCTCTGAAGACTGGCTCTTACAGCGAAAGCTCTGAAGACTGGCTCTTACAGCGAAAGCTCTGAAGACTGGCTCTTACAGCGAAAGCTCTGAAGATTGTCTTTTACAGCGAAAGCTCTGAATATTGTTTCCTGTAGCGAAAGCTCTGAAGATTGTCTCTTACCGTGAAAGCTCTGAGTGTCTGAAAATGGCCTCTTACAGCGAAAGCGCTGAAGATTGTCTCTTGCCATGAAGGATTGTCTTTGTCAGTGAAAGCTTTGAAGATTGCCTCTTATAGTGAAAGATCTGAGGATTGTCTCTGACAAACGAACGCTCTCTTTACGTAAAAACACACCAGAATTCGCTGCGACCCTTTTCTTTCTGCAAGATGGGACTACACATTTTTGGGATAACTCGGAAATTTTACTCTTTGGCCTGAAACCAGAAGCAGCTGTCCTGAAGAGCTCTTCGCTCTTCTTCACGCTTGTTGGGTGTTTCTAGAGGACGTGAGGATCGATACAGCTTAAAGTTTGTTTATGAGGGATTCTTGGCACTCGGACAGTTCCGTATGCGCTCTACCCAAACCTGCCAGTAATTATACGGCTGATTCCTTGAATATACTAGAAATAGAAAGCAAAGGTAAGGGGCTGAAACTAAACAGCAGGAAGACTGAAGTCATGGTGATCAGTAAAAAACATGAAATCCCCTCATGCAAAATAACAGCAAATGGCACAACCTTGACACAGGTTAATAAGTTCAAATACCTGGGAACGATCATTTCATCAGACGGCAGATGCACATCAGAAATAGCCAGCAGAATCGGCCAAGCCAAAACAGCATTCAAGAAGATGACAAGCATTCTTACCAACAAGTGCCTATCAATTAACATCAGGAAGCGAGTTCTTGAATGTTATATAGAACTAATACTGTTGTATGGATGTGAGGCGTGGACAGTCAACAAGCAAAGCCAGAACAAGATTGAGGCAGCCGAGATGTGGTTTCTAAGAAGAATGTTGAGAGTTCCATAGACAGCAAAGAAAACAAACGAGACAGTCTTGATGGAGGCAGACACAAGTAGATCATTCATAAGGAAGATTAGGAAAAGACAGGCAACATTTATAGGCCATTTTATGAGGAAGGGGGATTTGGAGCACCTGGTCACAGTTGGAAAGCTGGAGGGAAAGAGAGCACCAGGTAAACCCAGGGAGAAAATGCTGGACGGACTTGCAGAGTGGCTGGGGACGAGGAGGGTGGGGGAGATGCTAGGGGTAACGAGAGAAAGAGACAGATGGAAGTCCATGATCGCCAACGCCATGTGGCAGGGCACCTAATGATGATGATGACTCCTTGAGCCTGCTCAAAACCTTATGAGCTGGCCAAGTCTCGAAATGGAGATAAAGAGGGAACGGGACCTGTGAAACATTTCAATCATCATCAGCATCATCATCATGTGCCCTGCCGCATGGCTTTGGCGATCATGGCCCTCCATACGAATCTATCCCTTGTCGCTGCCAGTACATCTCCCACCTTGTCTGTCCTCAGCCACTCTGCAAGTCCGTCGAATATTTTCTCCCTGGGTCTACCTGGTGCTCTTTTTTCCCCTCCAGCCTTCCTGGTGTGACCAGGTGTTGTAATTTCTCGTGCCTCATAAAATGTCCTATAAATGTTGCTTGTTTGTTTGTTTTTTCCTAATCTTTTTCATAAATGTTCTCTTGTTTCTGCCTCCTTCAAGACTTGTCTGGTTTGTTTACTTTGCTTTGTACACCACCTGAATGATTGGAAGCGATAGACTGGGTTACAAACAGGTCAGTTTTTACGTTGTAGGCTGGGATTGAACTCGAGACATCAGGTCTTTCAACAGATTCAGGCCAGCCTGTTTAAAATAGACCTCTGGCTTGTCCGAAGGTCGAATGCACGAGTCCTTTGTGTTATCAGCAAGTTGCCTCTAACCAAGTGAGTTAACGGGTGGTAAAATATGGACAATCACACAGACACACACACAGACATACAGACACACAGACGCTAACCAAGTGAGTTAACGGGTGGTAAAATATGGACAATCACACACAGACACACACACAGACACACAGACGCGCGCGCGTGCACACACACACACACACACACACACACACACTCTCTCTCTCTCTCTCTCTCTGTATGTCTGTCTGTCTCTCTCTCTCTCTTCTCTCTCTCTCTCTCTCTCTCTCTCTCTCTCTTTGTCTCTTTCGCATACACATGCACACACACACACACACACACCTCAGAATCTATCCCTGAAATACACACGCCTCAGAATGATCTCTGGTTTAATTCTCCAATCACCTTAGAAGAGCTAAAAAACACAATACTGTTTCTACACAACAAAACGAGTTCGATAGGTATTGATGCAGTTTCGACTGAAATGATTAAACATCTCCCTGAAAACTATCTTATTTTCCTACACAAAATTTTGCAGAAATGCTGGGTTAACGGAACTGTACCACAAATCTGGCAAAAGTCTATAGTTATACCGATATTAAAAGCAGGAAAATCGAAAACTGATAAAAACAGTTACAGACCCATTGCTTTGACGTCTCACACGAGCAAACTAATGGAAAGATTGATCTTAAACAGACTTTTACACTACTGTGATAAAAATAACGTTATTCCGGTAAACCAGGCGGGTTTTAGAAAAGGGAGATCCGCAGTTGAACACCTGGTTAAACTTACGACTCAGATCAAACAACAGTTTGCCCGCAGAAAAAGTGTTTTAGCTACTTTCTTTGATGTAAAAAAAGCTTACGATCAAGTTTGGCATAAACGTTTATTGTTCAAGCTAAAATCTGTTGGTTTATCTGGCAATATGTACAATTACATTAAATCTTTTTTAGCTAATAGAACAATACAGGCTAGAGTGGGAGCTAGTTATTCTACTTCACGGCACCTCGACATGGGGATTCCACAAGGTTCAGTGATAGCACCTATTTTATTTAATATCCTTATACAGGATCTTCCTAAAGCTTTTTCAAATCGTGTTGTTTTAGTACAGTATGCTGATGATATATGCACTTGGATGAATATCACTTTAAAAAAGACAACTCCACAGAGAACACGGAATTACATCAGGAAATTGTATCAAATTGATCTTGATAATCTTGGAAACTATATGTTAGAAAATGGTCTGTCGCTGTCGGCAGAAAAGACTAACATGATGCTGTTTGATCCTGGTGGTAACTCAAATAACTTGCCTACTTTCAAATTGCTTGGTGAAGTGTTAAATTACAAACAGGTCGTAAAATTTCTGGGAGTTTACATCACTTCGAAATTAAGCTGGAATGTTCATTTTGATTATATTTTAACAAAAGCACGAAAAACCTTAAATTTTCTAAAGATAATAAGCAAATTACCCTGGGGAATGGATACAAATATACTGATTCATCTGTCAACAGCGCTGGTCAGGTTTAAATTATCCTACGCGCAAGAAGTTTTTTTCAATGCACCTAAATATTTACTAAAAAAGATTCAGAACTTGGACTGCAAAAGTCTTAAAATTGCACTAGGTGTACCAACTCATGCTTCTACTCTGGAAACGTACAAAGTTGCTGGAAATCTACCTCTAAACAACCATCGTGAGCTAGCTACAGCAAAGTTTGCAATTAGAACTACTTCACAGGCGAATAATTTTGTGAACAAAGAAATTAAAATCAGGTCTGATATTGACTTTCCAAAACGAGCAAAAAACATTTCATCACAAATTACAACCGCAACTTACATATCTGACCTGATCAAACAATCCAGCATAACTATGGATGAAATAGCCGAAAAACCAATGTTAACGCCTATCCCTACATGGGAAATGCTAAAGGCCACGTTTGATCTCGATTATGCAGACGTTAAAAAAGATGATAATGTCAACATTACGCTATCCACAGCTTGTGAACACATCGATGAAAAGTACCGTACCCACCTCCACATTTTTACTGATGGGTCAGTCTTAGCAAATCAGAGCGCTGGAGCAGCGTTTTATGTTCCAAAATTTAACATTAAAAAGTCTTTTTTCATTGGGGCAAATGTATCTATATATACAGCAGAATTGGTCGCTGTTGTTCAAGCGTTGCATTATTTAATAAGCCTTCGGCCTGTGCCTTTCAAAGTAGTTCTGTTTGTTGATTCAAAATCTGTATTATATGCCTTACAGTCTTTTGATACAGACACAAGACCTGATTTAATAATTGAGGCAAATCATCTAATACACTGTTTAAAGATAAATGGCTCGGAAATCAGTTTATGCTGGGTGCCTTCTCACGTTGGTCTTCACGGCAACAACGTAGTTGACAGAGCAGCTAAATCCGGTGCACTCCGTTTTGAAAATTCCATAGAATTACATGTTAACACCTCGGTAAAAGAAGCTTACAACTCGCTAGAATT
>JAPXFY010000017.1:26607586-26625086 GCA_030674185.1 Monoplex corrugatus | reverse complement strand
TGCAGGAAGCTGGTGGATAGGGCGAGGGAGTCAAAAGGTTAAGTTTTTGCAGCTGGCAGATAGGGTGCGGGAGTCAAAGGGTTAAAAGTAATTAATATGCGATCGGGCAACAAGAAAAAAATATATAATCCAAACCATCAGATGAACAAATTAGAGGTTGGCAGACGACAAGCTCAGAAGCAAATTTCGCCGCAACAAAGTAAAAACAGCTGTAGAGCAAACGAAACTGAGAGAGACAAACTGGCGTGCTAGCCAAGTGGGTAGAACGTCGGAATTGCAATTGAAAGGTTTGGATTCGATCCTTCCTGGGTACCTCTCGCCTGGTGGGTAAAGAGTTGAGATTTTTTTTCCCGATCTCTCAAGCAAACATGTGTACAGCAGACCTGTTTGTACAAGCCTAACTTCCCCCCCCCTCCCTTCGTTTGTGTGTACGCACGCAGAACATCATCTATGCACGTTATAGACCCTTTAAGATGTCTCAGTGTCCGGTGGCTCGTAAGGGGGCCAGGCCGCATCCAGGTCATGACTCCTGGATGTCTTCAGCCGTCGCCATTTCTGAGAGAGAGAGGGGTGGGGGGAGAAAAGAGAGAGAGGGGGGGGAGGGAGAGAGACGATAGACAGACAGACAGAGAGAAGTAGCATGAAGACAGAAAATCTGCGCAGCTGTAATGTACATGCCTCCTTTGTTGATTAAAAAAAATAAAATAAAATTTTAAAAAAAGAAAGAAAACCTGTACGTGTTAAGTGGAATACAAATAGCAATTTACTCCTGTTCTCACGTTTCGTTCTATTCTTGTTTGCAAACGGGCGGAAAAGGAGAGGCTGTTGGTATCACTTGACCAGATCGTTTTTCCTCTCCAGTGTTTTATGCTTACGTGGGCATTGTGGCGTTTTTGGCCCTGGTGACAAATGAGAGGAGGGTGCAAATGTAATTAGGAAGCTGGCATGTGGGTTGTGCGCGTTGTGTCCAGTGCTCATTGACTATGGACAGCTGACAGACAGCGTGTTGGCCTCTTGATTGCGACCAGTGGTTTAGTTTGTGATTGTGAACAGGAGGACGGGGGGGGGGGGGGGAGAGAGAGAGAGGCAGAGACGGAGAGAGGGAGAGTATGTGGCACAGAAAGAGAGAGAATGTGGCAGTGAGAGAGAGAGAGAGAGAGAGAGAGAGAATGTGGCAGTGAGAGAGAGAGAGAAAGAGAGAGAGAAAATGTGGCAGAGAGAGAGTATTTGAGTGTGGTCTGTGCGTGTGTATGTGTGTGCGCGTGCTTGTGTGTGTGTGTGTGTGTGTTGTCTGTCTGTCTGTCTGTCTTTGTCTGTGCCTGTGTATGTACGTGCGTGTGTGCGTTACGGTTTTTCTCGGATGCGTATATGCGCGTTGGTTTTTGCCCACACTGTGCAGACGGTAAGTTCCTGCACAGTCTGCATACTCCGTCTTCGGTGGGCGTACATACATACAAGCTATGTGTTTGCATGTTTTCATAAGCCAGTCACCTACATGACCTGCAGGATCTTTTAATGTACATAGTTTGTATACTTCGTGCGTATATCCATGAAGGGGGTTTAGGTACATGGCACACATGGTGGCCTGAGCGATCGGAAAAATCGTCACCATCTACCACCACTAGACGGATTTGACTTGGCAGATCGACTCCAAGACCTTTCCAGTGCGCGCGCCCGAGAGACAGAGAGAGAGAGAGACAGACAGACAGACAGCGAAAGAGAGAGACAGACAGAGAGAATGGAATCCAGGACTTTTCCACTGCTCGCCCCCGAGAGAGAGAGGGGGAGGGGGAGGAGGGGAGAGAGAGAGAGGGAGGGAGGAATGGAGACAGACAAAACAGAGAAAGAAAGAGAGAGTTCAGACTTCAGACTTGAGAAATTTTATTCAAGAGAGGCCATAGCCCCTGCTGAAGGGGTGCTTATAAGGAAGATGAAATAACCAGACAGTATATTATTATATAAGATTAACAACCAACAACAAACTAAACTGTGTGTTGCTATAAAGCAAGTGTCTTGATTTTCGCTGCTTTAAGCAGGAACAAACCAAAATTCTTAGTATAATCGAAACGAGTTGAACACATGAACAAACACAGTTTGGGCTCCATAATACTTTTGAGGGATATAAATCTTGAGCGGATTTCATCGAAAGCTGGACAACACAGGATAAAATGTATTTCGTCTTCTTCAGCTTGCAGACATAAAGGGGGGGGGGGGTGGAGGAGACAGACAGACAGACAGACAGAGAGAGACAGAGAGAGCATGAGTTCAGATGTGTTATACAGGGGAAAGGGGAGGACGGGGAGGGGGGTTACGTTAAGCCATCTTCTACTAATTTACGCTTTGGGGCTCCCGTTAGGAAACCTTATATTGGCTTATTATTTTTCTTATCTGTCAGCCAAGACATCGGCAATTTCTTTGAAAAAAGAAGGAACAAAGATAAGAGGAGGGGAGCGAAAGAGAGAGAGAAAGAGAGAGATAGAGAGAGAGAGAGAGAAAGAGAGAGAGAGAGAAGAGAGAGAGAAGAGAGAGAAGAGATAGAGAGAAAGAGAGAGGAGAGAAGAGAGGAAGAGAAGAGAGAGAGAAAGAGAGAGAGAGAGAAGAGAGAAGAGAGAGAGAGAGAGAAGAGAGAGAGAAAGAGAGAGAGAAAGAGAGGTAGGTTGGGGATAGAGAGAGATTTTATTAAGATAAATATACGTTCTAGAGGGATGAGGAGGGGTTGTTTTGTTACGTGTAGACACTCTTCTGCCAGTGTTCGTGATGAGATTTCTTGTGAAGCCTTAACTTTTTGTGTGTTTGTTTCCTTTTTTTTTATTTTTTTTTTTACCTTTGCTCATCTTCTGCATGCACCACTTAGATGTTGTTATTTACCTCACGCTGCTCATATCAGGTTTTGCAAACACACTCCCAATTTGCACCAGAACTGAGGTCTTCTTTAGAGCAGGGGCATGTAGGACCACATAGTCTGAGGTCTTTTTTTTCCTTCTTCTCCTTCTTCACATTTATGGGACATTTTATAAGGAAAGGGGAATTAGATAGAGCACCTGGTCACAACAGTTACGCTGGAGGGAAAGAGAACACAGGTAAACCCAGTGAGAAAATATTGGACGGACTAATACTTTGCAGGGTGGCTGAAGACGGAGAGGGTGATGGGAGATAACAAATAATAATAATAATTACAATATTTATATAGCGCAAAATCTTGATAGAAAAATCAAATCTAAGCGCTGAACATACACATACGCACGCGCGCACACACACGCACACACACACTCACACATGGCTATAAATGAGGAAAATGAATAAAAGCAATGGAAAATTATAGAGAGCATATTATATACAACTATATATTACAATGTGATTCCACTCCGAGCGGAGACAGGCTACATAGGGGGATGAGTGAGGTCAGGATTTTATGCAGAGGAGAAAAGGTGAGTTTTGAGAGCGGACTTGAAGGAGACAAAAGTAGGTTGCTGACGGACTGAGAGAGGAAGTTTGTTCCAGGAGAGTGGACCAGAAACAGAGAAGGCTCGTGGACCGTAGGTATTGAGCTTAGTGCGTGGAAAGCGAAAAGTCAGGGGATCGGAAGCAGAGCGGAGGGTACGTGAGGGAACATAGATCTCAAGTAGGCTTGACAGGTAATCGGGGGCTGCGTTATTGAGGCTTTTGTAGCACATGGTGTCTAGTTTGTACTGTATGGCTTTGATACAGGGAGCCAGTGAAGTTGTGCCAGGAGAGGAGAAATGTGCTCAGCTTTTTTCTTTTTGAGTACAAGGCGTGCAGCATTGTTTTGAATGCGCTGTAGGATGTGGATGGTGGAGGCAGGAAGACCAGACAGGAGTGAATTGCAATAGTCAATGCGAGACATTATGAAGGAGAGAACGAGTTTTGCAGTTGTTTCAACAGAGATCAGGCTTATACGATGGAGGTGATAGTAGCAAGATCTGGCAGTTTGAGAAACAAAGTTGTTCATGGAGAGGGTAGAGTCAAGGTAGACACCAAGGTTTTTAGCTGAGTCAGAAATTGGGACTGATGTGTTACATAATGAGAGAGAAAGAGGAGGCAGCTGAGAAAGTTTCTGACGAGTGCCAAGATGTACTTGCAGCAACAGGAGATGGGTACGTGTGGAGGGCAATGATCGCCAGCGCTGTTCGGCAGGGCACATGATGATGATGATGATAATGATGATAATGATGATGATGATGATGACGACGACGATTACAATGACGACGACGACGACGACGATGCTGATGGAGAATGGGGATGGTGATGACGATGCTACGGAGGTCTGTTTTAAGTTTGAGACTGTGTGATAGGCTTGGACCCAACGCTTACATTCAAAATACATGCTGGCGTCATCCAAGTCCTGGAGATACAAACACCTGCGGTATTGATTAGGAAATTTGAGCAACACCCTCAATGGCGCACCCGTAAAGTGGACGAGAGAGAGAGAGAGAGAGAGAGAAACAGAGAGAGAGAGAGAGAGAGAGAGAGAGAGAGAGAGAGAGATAAGAGAAGAAATGAAATGAAATGAAAGAAAACATTTTCCGGGCGATGTAGATTTTAGCACATAAGCCGACTTACATATCTGCTGTTGCTAATCTACAAATATTAAAACAGACAGACAGAGTGAGCGAGGGGGAGAGAAGAAGAAGAAGGAGGGGGGGGGGGAAGAAGAAGAAAAAGAAGAAGAAAACAAGAAAGAGAAGAAGAAGAAGAAAGAAGAAATTTAATAAAACATTACTTTCCTTCCTGTAGATATTATCACATAAAGCTTACTTACATATTTGCCGTTGTTAATCTTTTCTATTTTGTTGTTGTTTTTATTAAATTAACACATCATAATATACTACGAGAGAGAGAGAGACACAGAAAAAGAGAAAGAAAGAGAGAAAGAAAGAGAGAGAAGAAATGAAATAAAACATTCTTTTCCAGCCTATAGGTATTAATTAGTACATAATTCTACTTACATATTTGCCATTGTTAATCTAGTTATGTTAACACATATTAATATACTTATATATATATATATATATATAAGAGAGAGAGAGGACAGAGAGACAGAGAGAGAGACAGAGACAGACGGGGGGGGGGGGGTTGCATTCACATAAATCTACAGGCGAGAAGGATGGTGAGATGAGGTGAGGTGAGGTGAGGGGTGTTATTGTTTCATTGGGTTTGGACACAGTGGCAGGTGAAGGCGAGGCTGTGTCGGTCATGTAAGTTTTCCTGATACTGTTGGGGTTTCAGATGCCGTGTGAGTGTTCCCCCCTGTGCTTTATTAACAAAGGAGAGCATTGATTAAGTTTGATTGTTGTTTTTAGCTTTTCTTTTCCTTTGTAACTAGGGGAACATTGATTACTTTGGACCGTCGTGGCGTCTGAGTGTGTGCGCGTGCGTACGTGCGTGCGTGTGTACATGTACGTGCGCGCGTGCGTGAGCATACACGCGCTCGAAAATCTGTAACTAGTTTCTGCATTCGGTCTGACTTGGCTTAACCCTTTTGACTCCTGCACCCTGTCCTACCAGCATCCTGCCTCATCAACCATGCTAGCAAAGCAAAAACTTGACCCTTTGACTCCCTCGTCCTATCCACCAGCTTCCTGCAGAAAGCTGGCGGGTAAGGTGAGGGAGTCTAAGGGTTAAGTTTTTGCAGTTGGTGGAACGAGTGCAGGAGTCAAAGGGTTGAAATTAAATTTCGCCGATGAACAGCCGAGAATCCCGTTCACATTTTCAATCGATGTAACTTAGTGGAATGTAAAGTTTGTACAAGAGGAACTCGTTGCACTCGGTTCACTCCATATGCGCTCCTCCTAATCTGGTTTCTGGAAGATTCCTTGAGCATGCGCGAAAGCAGATGCGCTGACAAGAACTTGAAGTGGATGTTTGGGAGGAGTGGGGAGGGGGGGGGTAGGGAAAGAGGATCTATGAAACGCTGACTGACAACACCAGAAAGAATTGAGCATTAAGATGGGGAGCTAAGAAGCTAGGTTGTGTGTGTGGTGTGTGTGTGTGTGTGTGTGTGTGTGTGTGTGTGTGTGTGTGTGTGTGTGTGTGTGTGTGTGTGTTTGTTTTGTTGTGTACGTGTGTTTGTGTGTGTATGTGTTGTGTGTGTCTGCGTTTGTGTGTGTGTGTGTGTTGTATGTAGCGATCTGGGATTAAACTTGAGGATCAGATCTTGAATCCCCGGCTCATTACCAATAGCCAGCCTTCCTGCATAAACAGTGGGTCATACTCATTATACGTATTATTAACCCTTTGATTCCAATTCCCACACCTGTCCACCAGCACCCTGCACAGTCAATCATGATTCCAGAACAAAAACGTAACCCTCTGATTCCTCACCCCTATCCACCAGCTTACATATTTGTCGTTGTTAATCTGTTTTATTAACACGTCATAGTGTACTACGAGAGAGGGGGAGAGAGAGAGAGAGAGAGAGAGAGAGGCTTCACCTATTCACACCTTCTTCCCATCCAACAGTTCCTTGCCTACAACAAGACAAGACATACGCAGATTTTCGGCCAACTGGCCTTTGTCAATAGTAAGATCACAAACAAACAAACACCAGATACAAAAAGTAGAGAAAAAGACTGAAACATCCCTGCTGCTCCGTCCAGTGTGAGAAAAGAAACGATTCATTTTCTCACACTGGACGGAGCAGCATGGAAATTTCAGGGGGGGGGGGTCTCCTACTTTTTGTATCTGGTGTTTGTTTGTTGGCCGAAAATCTGCGTATGTCTTGTCTTGTTGTATTAAGTACGCGTTCTTATTCCTTTTTTTCCCTTTTTTTTTCCTTTTTTTTTTTCGTGGTTTTTCTGGTTCCTTTTGCTTGAACACGGGCAGTCATATTTGTTTTGGAAGTCAAAACAAGACGAAACAAACAAGAAACAAGGCATGACAAAACAAAAGGCAAAAACTAGGCCCCTACATCGTGTATGGTGAATTTCACAAAATAGGTCACACCAAGAAAGGGAAAGCGATCTCATTGCTGTCTTTCTTAGTTCCTTCCGTCTGGTTATGTCCAGTGGACGCGAACCAAACGTCACATCGAGTCCTTGTTGACATAGTTTGTCTGCAGACAAACGAGACTCACGCCATAGCTCACCTTTGATTCTCTCTCTCTCTGTCTCTGTCTGTTGTCTGTCCTTCTCTCTCTCTCTCTCTCTCTCTCTCCTCTCTCTTCTCTCTCTCTCGTGGGGAATGGGGTTAGGGGAAGGAAGAAGAAGAAGGGCGTTGATGGAGACGGGGCTGTAAGAACAGTTGGAGAGCCAGAAATATCCTCGGTCACATCTTGATGGCGGGGTGACTGCTGTCACACCAGTGACGCCGTCTCTGTCTCTGTCTCTGTCTCTGTCTCTGTCTCTGTCTGTCTCTGTCTGTCTCTCTCTCTCTTTCTGTCTGTCTGTCTCTGTTTTTGTGTGTCTTTCTCTTTCTCTCTGTCTGTCTCTCTCTCTCGCTGTCTCTCTCTCTCGCTGTCTCTCTCTCTCTCTTTCTCTCTCTCTCTCTCTCGTTTCTGACGTGGTGTTAGCCCTGATATGGCTGTAGTAGCCGGCTGGGCTATAAGCAGTATGAACTCTCTCTCTCTCTCTCTCTCTCTCTCTCTCTCTCTGTATCTATCCATCTGTCTACCTATCTCTCACTGGGCTGCTGGAGAGGGCTTTAGCTCTTTCACTCCCTCACCCTGTCCACCAGCTTCATGCAGAAGTACTCAGATCACCACTCAGGGCGGAGTGGAGGAGTTATGGCTGTTCTCAGAGGTATTCATTGCGCCTGGGTCAGTTCCATGTATGCCACACCCAAGTCTGCCAGCAATCACCTCGCAGACTCCCTGAGCCTGCGCAAAACCCCATGTGTTGTCAGAGTCTTGAAATGGGGAGAGGGAAAGAGAGTGACCTGTGACCCAAGCTGACACCACCAGAATGATGGGAACATTCAGATGGGCAGGAGACAGACAAGTCTAACAAGAAACACCTCAATGGGACAGGAAGAAAAAGGAGGCAGTCCCTTTGCTCTCTATGTGGAACGCTGACAGATCCATGACTAGTGCGCGTGCACCGCAATTACAGAACGTCATCGTTGACAGACAGGGCTTACGCCTCAATTTGCCATAGGATTTCTCTCCGTTGGAGTCGGCCCCATCGCCTTCCTACACATCTGTCCCTTGCTCTCAGGGAAATTTCAGCAGATGGGGACACTACAGTGTACTTATACTGAAAGAGGCCCCTGCGTCTCCACAGGGATAAGAGAGAGAGAGGTGGGAAGCAGACAGTAAGAGAGACAGACAGACAAAGACAAGGGGGAGAGAGAGACAGAGAGAAAGAGAGATGAGGATTGGAGCATGTGGGTGGGAAGGGGGGGGGGGGCTTAGAGGGTCCCGTTGACGTGTACACCACACAGACACCTGATCGATAGACAGTCTTCTTAACCAGCTGTACAAACAACGGGACTGTCCAAGGCAATATCGCCGAAATTTCGCAAGCGGAATCGAATTGTTCATTGAGGTGGTTGTAGGGCCTACTGTTTACTCGATCAGTCTAATTTTGTCAGTGATTGCCATTAGAGATTCCATCTAGGTGATTGTACTTTATACCAGTCTAATTTTCTCACTGATTGTCATTAGTGATTCCATCAAGGTGACTGTACTTTTACCCGTCTAATTTTCTCAGTGACTGTCATTAGTGATTCCATCTAGGTGTCTGTACTTTTTACCGTCTAATTTTCTCAGTGATTGTCATTTGTGATTCCATCTAGGTGACTGTACTTTTACCCGTCTAATTTTCTCAGTGATTGTCGTTAATGATTCCATCTAGGTGACTGTACTTTTACCCGTCTAATTTTCTCAGTGATTGTCTGTAATGATTCCATCTAGGTGACTGTACTTTTACCCGTCTAATTTTCTCAGTGATTGTCGTTAATGATTCCATCTAGGTGACTGTACTTTTACCCGTCTAATTTTCTCAGTGATTGTCTTTAATGATTCCATCTAGGTGACTGTACTTTTACCCGTCTAATTTTCTCAGTGATTGTCTTTAATGATTCCATCTAGGTAAGTATTGTCTTTAATGATTCCATCTAGGTGACTGTACTTTTACCCGTCTAATTTTCTCAGTGATTGTCGTTAATGATTCCATCTAGGTGACTGTACTTTTACCCGTCTAATTTTCTCAGTGATTGTCTTTAATGATTCCATCTAGGTGACTGTACTTTTACCCGTCTAATTTTCTCAGTGATTGTCGTTAATGATTCCATCTAGGTGACTGTACTTTTACCCGTCTAATTTTCTCAGTGATTGTCTTTAATGATTCCATCTAGGTGACTGTACTTTTACCCGTCTAATTTTCTCAGTGATTGTCTTTAATGATTCCATCTAGGTAAGTATTGTCTTTAATGATTCCATCTAGGTGACTGTACTTTTACCCGTCTAATTTTCTCAGTGATTGTCGTTAATGATTCCATCTAGGTGACTGTACTTTTACCCGTCTAATTTTCTCAGTGATTGTCTTTAATGATTCCATCTAGGTGACTGTACTTTTACCCGTCTAATTTTCTCAGTGATTGTCTTTAATGATTCCATCTAGGGGATTGTACTTTTACCCGTCTAATTTTCTCAGTGATTGTCGTTAATGATTCCATCTAGGTGACTGTACTTTTACCCGTCTAATTTTCTCAGTGATTGTCATTTGTGATTCCATCTAGGTGGCTGTACTTTTACCCGTCTAATTTTCTCAGTGATTGTCGTTATTGATTCCATCTAGGTGGCTGTACTTTTACCCGTCTAATTTTCTCAGTGATTGTCGTTATTGATTCCATCTAGGTGATTGTACTTTTTAGCAGTCTGATTTTCTCAGTGATTGTCTCTAATGTTTTCATCTAGGTGATTGTACTTTTTACGCGATCAGTCATATTTTCTCAGTGATTGTCGTTAATGATTCCATCTAGGTGACTGTACTTTATAGCAGTCTGATTTTCTCAGTGATTGTCTCTAATGTTTTCATCTAGGTGATTGTACTTTTTACGCGATCAGTCATATTTTCTTAGTGATTGTCGTTAATGATTCCATCTAGGTGACTGTACTTTATAGCAGTCTGATTTTCTCAGTGATTGTCATTGATGATTCCGTCTAGGTCATTGTACTGTTTACGCGATCAGTCTGATTTTCTCAATGATTGTCATTAAATGATTAATGATTCTATTTATATGAACATTTGGAATTACTAGTCTTGCTGTTGTGTGGCAAAAAATGAGTTAGAAATCAGTAGATATGGTAATACAGTTGATATTGAAAAATGATAAAATGATGTTATTTGTATGTGAGTGAGATTATCTATGTAACAGCGCAGTGAGTCGAACTGAGAATAGCACTATACAAAAGCTATTTTTTATTATTATTATTATTATTATTATTGTTATTATTTATCAGTGCTGTGAATACATCCTACGAACCTTCAAACACGTCCATATTAGGGTACCTCATTTTAGTTAAGCCGAAAACGGCTATACACTTTTTAGCATTCCTATTTGTCTCGGTTGTGTGTATGCATATTGATTTTTCCCCCATCTGTGTGTAGATGACATGTTGCTGCGCAGTCGGTATTTTCTGTCTTTGGTGGGCGTGCATGCTGAGTGGGTGTCTTCGTGTTTCCATAAACACCTAGACACTAACATGTCTTACAGGATCTTGAACATGCATTTCTGGTTTCTTCGTTGTACACACACGAAGGGGATTTGTGCAGACACTCACAGGTTTGCACACATGCTGACCTAAGAGATTCCCCCGTGGGGATGCCGGGGGCTCTTTCAGTATAAATAGTATCCCCACCTTCTGGACATTCTGTGCTAGAAATTTCCTCTTTTCTGTCACTCTCTTTGTTTCTGCCTTGTTGCCTTGCTTTCTGTCATTTCTACTTATTTTCTGCCTTAATGGTCCATTCAGCTGTATTTTTTCGATAAAGTCTTACGTACTTTTTCTTCGGATTGATAATTGGGTACATGTATTAGGTGCGTTTTTGGTTCAAGGGAGGTGACATGTGCAGAAGCAAGTTTAGGTTTTTTTTGTTTTTGTTTTTATATATGTTTTGGTGTCCTTATGTATACTTGTATTTGTATTCAGGTGTTTTTTTTTAAATCTCCCCTGTGCGATAAATCGGACGGAGTGGTCCTGCGCCGGGGGCATGTCCTTTGATTGTGTGCGCGAATGCATTGATGTGTGTACTTAGTTTTCTTTTCTTTTTTTTTTTTTTTTTTTCCTGTTGAAGTTTTGTGTGTTTTGAAGCGGGTATAGCCCTGATATGGCTCTACGCTGTCGGCTGGGCTTTAAACAACAATAAAAGAAAAAGAAAAAGACCTAGGAGATCGAAAAAATCTCCACCCCTTTACCCACCAGGTGGGAGATAACCCTGACAGGATGGAACCCATACCTTCTCATTGGATAACCCTGACAGGATGGAACCCATACCTTCTGATTGGAAGTATGAGATCTTACCCACTGGGCTACCACGCCCATCAAGGCTACAAATAGATCTACAGGGGTATACTGGCACTATGGTTCTACTGAGTTATTACCAGTATACCCTTTTTGACAAATAGGCTTAAAATCCAAAACAAGTGTGACTGCCCACGTTCAAGCAAACAGGAACCAGGAAAAAAAAAAACACACGGGAAAAAAAAAAAAAGAATAAGAACGCGTATTTAATACAACCAGACAAGAGAAGGGCAAATTTTCGGCCAACTGACCTTTGACAAGCATAAGATCACAAACGGACAAACACCAAATACACAAATTAGGAGAAAAAGACTGAAACTTCCCTGCTGCTTCATCCAGTTGAGAAAAGGTAAATACGCATTCTGATTCTTTTTTATTATTTTTTTTTTTCGTGTTTTTTTTTTTCTGATTCCACAATTGGCTTGGTTGGCACAGAGGTAGAGATCCCACCTTCCAGTCCGATAGTATAGGTTCAAGTCTGGCTGAAAACAAAAGTCATGCAACTTCTACTCCACACGTGTGTGAAAGAGTACCAGGGCATTGTTCAGGGTTGGGGAAGGTAAAGAAAGTAAGAAGATGAGGTAGGCACCATTGTCATGTTGTTGGCGGTGAGAAAAGTTGATATAATTGCCACCTCACTTCTCTACGACGTCAAACCCACCCCTACCCCACCCCCCATGGGGATGCATGGGGCTCTTTCAGTATAAATAGTATCCCCACCTTCTCGAAATTCTGTGCTGGAAATTTCCTCTTTTTTGTCACTCTCTTTGTTTCTGCCTTGTTCCTTTGCTTTCTGTCATTTCTTTCTATCATTTTCTGCCTTGCTGGTCCGTTCACCTGTATGTGTTTGACGAAGTCTTAATATTTTAAGTGCATTTTTGGCTCTGGGGAAATGAGATATGCGGAAGCAGCTTTAGGTAAGTTAGGTCCGTCTTTATGTTTAATGACCTTAGTTATGTATAAATTTGTATTTAGGTATGTTTTTTTTAAAATCCCCTATATGATAAATTGGACTGAGTGATCAATACTAGGGTTATCTCTTTAGATGGTGTGAGCGAGTGCATTGATACGTGTACTTAATTTTCTTTCCTTTTTTTTCCAGTTGAAGTTTTGTGTATGTTTTGAAACAGGTTGTAGCCCTGATATGGCTCTACGCAGTCGATTGGGCTTTAACCCTTTGACTTCCACATCCCATCCACCAACTTTAAATTTTCATCCTTTGACTCCCTCACTGCACCCTATCCACCAGCTTCTTGCAGCGACCTGCAAGAAGCTGGTGGGTCGATATCGTGGGGGAGTCAAAGGGTTAAGTTTTTTTACTTTGCAAGCGTGGTTGACCATGCAGGAAGCTGGTGAAAAGGGTGAGGGAGTCAAAGGGTGTTTTATTACTTTGCTAGCATGGTTGACCATGCAGGAAGCTGGTGGACAGGGTGCAGGAGTCAAAGGGTTAAACAAAAATTACAGTAGCGGTAACAATAATATCCCACAGAAATAAAACTGACCTGGTCAGATTTGGCGTGGCGACGTGAATGCTTGTGGCCTGTTACGAGAGCTATTGACCTAGCTGTCGTGGGGTGCTGGCTGGACCCTGACTGGTAGGGGATCTGGGGGGGGGGGGGGGGGGCAGAAGGGGTATGGGGTAGGGGTTAGAAGGATGGGTGGAGGGTGGAGGGTACAAAGACGAGGAGGAGTATTGAAGCAGAAGAAGCGGGAGGAGTGTAGAGGGGTGTAGAGGGTCCTATTGACGTGTAGACGCCACAGACACTTGATCGATTGGCGGACACTCTTCTTCTTCCTCGGCAGACGACGAGGGACTTGGCGGGGGGTGGGGGGGGGGGGGGATAACAGGACACTTCACAAGCGGAATCGAATTTCTCTGGGGGTGATTGCAGTTCTCACGAGAATAGTCCGATGTTGTAACCCGTTTATTCTCAAGGTTACCGTTGTTATAGAATCTTGGAGTACTTACTCCGTAGTCTTGACTTTCTCTCTCATCTGTGGTGCGACGTGGGTGTGTTATGTTACGGAAGTGAAATTAGGAAAAAATGGTCAGACAGATTTTTGTTTGTTTGTTATTGTTATTTTTCTTTATAGCCCAGTCGACTGCGTAGAGCCATATCAGGGCTATAACCGTTTCAAAACATATACAATACTTTAACAGGAAGAAAAGGAAATTTAAGTACACGTATCAATGCATTCGCGCGCATGTCTAAGGAGATGTCTCTGGCATTGACCACCCGTCCAATTTATCACACAGGAGATTTTTTTTTTAAAAAAACATACCCGAATATATATTTAATGACACTAAAACATCTAAAAACGGACCTTAATTACCTATAAAGTTGATTAGCATTATTAACAATAAGTAAGAATGAGTTGCATCAAGTACTGATAATTCTGATTTCACACTGCTGTGATAACTCTCTTCCCTAGATACCTTCAGTTGCTTTTTTAAGCCAAAAGATTTTTTTTTTTTTTTTATTATTCAACCACTCCAAGATACCGCCATAAGATGCATCGTAGGAATGAATTTACGCTTATCCCTAGAATGTTAAAACTGTTCTTGTGAAAGTTCAATGTACCTTTTCGGAAAATTAGTACAACAACCATATTGACTAATCCTCCCCTCCCCCTCCTCTCTCTCTCTCTCTCTATCTTCCCCTCTCCCTCTTTACTTCCTACTAATTTCTTCCCTCTCTTTTCTAATCCCCACCCTCATCCTTTTTTTTTTTTTTCTGTCCAGTCTCGTTTTCTGTTTTGTACCATTTATTTTTCGTGTGTCAGATTTCCTTTGCTGTTCTTGCTCATTTACATTTTTTCACAGTTTGTCTCAGTAAGCCAGAGAAGGAGGAAGAGGTTGAATCAGTAAGAGTCATTGGGGGGGGGGGGGGGGGTAATAAAACGGTTTCTCTGTTTCTTTATAGAGGTTGACAGCCGACAGTTAAACAACAGTTTGGCGGCAGTGCTACTCAGTGTTGATATTAGACTATTTACATTCTTTTTCTTTCCTCAAGTTTTTCTTTTTTCTTTTTCTTAGTATACGTTGATTCACATGTTTATTGCTATAAGTATTTTGCAAAATTATTGTATTTAGCATTAAAAATACGAGAGATTTTCTGCGATTGAAGCGTTTATTTGATGCGATATGTTAACTGATTATTGCCTCTTTTGTTGTACGGCTTGTTAGGCGTTCTTTCTTTCTTTTACTTTACTGACGAATGTTTCACCCTTTCGGAAGGCCAGTGGCCATACAAATTAAATCAGCGTGGGTTTGAAAGCCTTTCCAGCTCCGCCAATCGTCGTCTATCACATCTTTGCAGGAGATGGACGGTCCTTAGTTCTCCCATTGGTGCCTTGATCAGTCTCTGCATGCGTGTCTGTCTGCATCGTTTCTGTCTGTCTCTCTATCTACCCTCGTTCCTCTGTCTGTCTCTGTCTCTCTCTCTGTCTCTCTCTGTCTCTGTCTCTTTCTCTTTCTCTCCCTCCCTCCCTCCCGCTCTCTGTCTCTTTCTGTCTCTCTCTCTCTCTCTTCTCTCTCTCTCTCTCTATCTATCTATCTATCTATATCATCATCATCATTAGGTGCCCTGCCGCATGGCGTTGGCGATCATGGACTTCCATCTGTCTCTATCTCTGTTGCCCGTAGCATCTCCCCCACCCTCCTCGTCCCCAGCCACTCTGCAAGTCCGTCCAGCATTTTCTCCCTGGATCTACCCGGTGCTCTCTTTCCCTCCAGCTTTCCCGTTGTGACCAGGTGTTCCAAATCCCCCTTCCTCATAAAATGGCCTATAAATGTTGCCTGTCTTTTCCTAATCTTCCTTATGAATGATCTTGTGTCTGCCTCCATCAAGACTGTCTCGTTTGTTTTCTTTGCTGTCTATGGAACTCTCAACATTCTTCTTAGAAACCACATCTCGGCTGCCTCAATCTTGTTCTGGCTTTGTTTGTTGACTGTTCACGCCTCGCAACCGGACAACAGTATTGGTTCTATATAACATTCAAGAGCTCTCTTCCTGATGTTAATTGACAGGCATTTGTTGGTAAGAATGCTTGTCATCTTCTTGAATGCTGTTTTGGCTTGGCCGAATTCTGCCGGCTATTTCTGATGTGTATCTGTCGTCTGATGAAATGATCGTTCCCAGGTATTTGAATTTATCAACCTGTGTCAAGGTTGTGCCATTTGCTGTTATTTTGCATGAGGGGATTTCATGTTTTTTACTGATCACCATGACTTCAGTCTTCTTGCTGTTTAGTTCCGGCCCCTTTCCTTTGCTTTCTATTTCTAGTATATTCACAAGGTTTTGTAGGTCTCTTTCACTTTCTGCAATTAACATGGTGTCATCTGCGTATCGAATGTTGTTTATCATTTTTCCTCCAACCTTTAATCCAGGGTCTTCTTCTAGGTTTCTCATAATGTTTTCGCTATAAACAGATCTGGTGACAAAACACAACCCTGTCTGACTCCTCTTTTGATGTTTTGGAAAGAGCTTACATTGTTTTCTATTCTCATTGCAGCTGTTTGTTCCCAGAACATATTTCTGATTATTCGTAGATCTTTTCCATCAATATTATATATATATATATATATATATATATATATATATATATATATATATATATATATATATATATATATATATATATAACACGCGCAGCACACACCACATTCGCGCGCGCGCGCGCACACACACACACACACACACACACACACACCACACACACACACAACACACACACACACACACACACACACACACACACACACACACACACACACACACACACACAACACACACCACCCCAACAACCACACCACACCCACACTCACTCACACTTTTTCAGACAGATCTCCGTATCTACTCTGTGACTTTCTGCCCTCCAAAGTCTTCCCAATTGTCTCCTACATGTCTTTGCTGTGATCGTTCTATTTCAGTGAATGTTTATAATCATGTCTGTCTGTCACTGTCTCGCTGCACTCTGTGTCTGTATCTCTCCCAAAACTTAAATCTTCAGTCATTGTCTGTCTGCCATCTGTCTGTCTGTCTATATGTATGTATGGTATGTATATATGTATGTATGTATGCCTGCCTGCTGCCTGCCTGCTTGTCTGTCTATCTGTTTGTCACTCTCTCTCCTGATTTGAACTTTTCAGCACGTCTGTCTCTCTTCTGTCTGTATCTCTCCCCTCTCTCTCTCTCTCTCTCTCTCTCTTTTCTCTCTCTCTCTCTCTCTCTCTCTCTCTCTCTCTCTTCTCTCTCGTCTCTGTTCCATTCTCATTGTCATCACGTTCTCCCAACGATGATATCTACGTCATTGTTGCTGTCTGTGTGTGTATATATATATATATCTCCTCTCGCTTCTATTCTCTTTCTATTTCTTTCTGTCTTGCTCTCCAATGATGATGTCTGTCTTTTTCTCGCTCTGTCTGTTTTCACCCTTCTCTTTTCCATTCTCTTTCTCTTTTTCTCTCGCTTTTCCAACGATGATGTGTTTCATATTTTCCATCCCCATCTCTCGTGTCAGAACTCATGATGCATTTCAGGCGATGCACGGCAAATGTTGTAAATGATGATGACGTAAACTGTGTAATTATGACGTTAACGACGATGTCCAGTGATTTGTTATGAGGTGCCCTGCTCTTTACGACCTCAGAGAAGGAATGATTCCTCAGACTGTGAACTCTCCGCAAGAAGAGAGATGCTTAAACTTCGTTCAACCACAAAAAAAAAAAGAAAGTAATACAAAAAATTTTGGATCAATTTTGAAAAAGGTAAACGAGATTTCATGGATGCCCGTATATTTGTGCATTCCTTTTATGTGTAAAGCGTACTTGTCAATTTTAGTTTTGGTGTGGATGTCTGAATGTTTTCGACGAGTTAATGTTTACAAGATTTTCTCAAATTTTTGGTTGAAATTTGTTTGTGTGTTTTTACACCCTTTTATAAAGGATTTATGGCTTAAATGAATAAATCATCTTAAATCTCCACATCTCTGTCCTTCCCTTGAGCATATCTCTCC
>JAPXFY010000017.1:26587586-26602586 GCA_030674185.1 Monoplex corrugatus | reverse complement strand
TAATTGATTATAGGTGGCAGGAATGGAACGAACATACTCAAAATAGTCAGAGGTATAACATATACAGTACTTTTTCTGGCATGCATGATTTGAAACCCTATTTAAAGATAGATATGGATAGACATCTAAAATATACAATGACACGATTTAGGTTAGGTATATCGGAAATCACACTTCATTATTTTAGATACAGAGCACATAGTGATCGTGATCTATTATGTCCATTGTGCAAAATATCAAAAGAAGATGAAATACATTTTGTATTATGTTGTCCAGCACTCCATTCTATTCGTGAGAAATACATCAGCTCAAAATATTATAGACAACCTTCCTTATTTAAATTTATTTTATTGATGTCATCAACTTCTAGTAAAGTTGTTCGAAATTTAGCTTTATTTCTATTCAAAGCATTTAAGTTTAGAGATACAGCAATTTCTTGAGTCTTTTTAGAATTAATTCTACCCAACGGATGCAAGGCTCGAACATGAATAGAATGTTTGTATCTTATGTTCTTTTCGCTTATTTGTTATGCTTTTGTACAAAATATTTCAAATTAGAAATATGGTTATTGCTTTGTTAATGTTTATATGATTGTGAGAATGCGTAATTATGTGTATCCCCCTTCTAAGGGGCTGTGGCCTATATGAATAAACCATCTGAAATCTGAAGTTGAAGTCTGAAGTCTCTCACACACACACACACCTCTCTCTCTTTCTTTCTCTGTCTCTGTCGTTCTCTCTATCTCTCTCTCTCTTTCTTTCTCTGTCTCTGTCGTTCTCTCTTTCTCTCTCTCTCTTTTCTTTCTCTCTCTCTCTCTCTCTGTCTCGCTCGCTCTCTGTCTCTCTCTCTCTGTTTCTTTCTCTTTTTTTGTTTTGTTTTGTTTATAGTAGTAGTTTGAACTCAGACTTGCCAGTCAGTTGTTCGTTGCGTTGGCCGGCTTTTGCTTGTTTGTTTGTTTGTTTGTTTCCTTTATAAGTCCCTGTTTCGTGGGAGGGCGATTTTAATAAGTCCCTTTTTAGAGGAAAATGGAATGAAATAAGAGACATGAAAATGTTCCATTTTTCTCGAAGAAAGAGGAGTCATTATCAAACGTTCTGATTCTCGTGTGTGTGTGTGGTGTGTGTGTGTGTGTGTGTGTGTGTGTGTGTGTGTGTGTGTGTGTGTGTGTCTGTCTCTGTCTCTCTCTTTCTCTCTGTCTCTCTCTCTCACTCTCTCCCCTTCCCTCTCTCTCCTTTTCCCCCTTTCCACTCCCTGCGTCTCTTCCATTGTGTCTCTAAGAATGTCTCAGCTGTTAGTGCATGAAATTCGTTCGTGCGCGTGTGTGTTCCTTCTCTGGTTTTACTCAAATTCATCGGCACACTCGATTTGTCCCATGTGTGGTTCAGAGGCAGAAGATGAAATGCATTTTTTGTTTGTTTGCAAGTCGTATGAAAGTATACGACAAAAATGCATGATCTTTGATGAGGGCATTTCGAGTCAAAGGGTCATTACCAGAATACTCATGACTGAAGATGAAAAATATCAAAAATCCCTCACGAAATTTATCGCCCTTGCTTAGGAAAGTCGGAGAAAGAAAACAACACAGTAATAAATTAATGTAAGTTTATCTCCAGTGACGATATCACTTTATACTGTTCTTATGTTTATTTGCCGGATTTGGGTCTTCCTCTTACTTAAATGACTAATTACGTCGGGTGGTCAACTGTTTCTTCAACTTTTTGTTCAACTTTTTAAATTAATGTAAGTTTATCTCCAGTGAAGATATCACTTTATACTGTTCTTATGTTTATTTGCCGGATTTGGGTCTTCCTCTTACTTATATGACTAATTACGTCGGGTGGTCAATTGTTTCTTTAACTTTTTGTTCAACTTTTTGTTCAACTTTTTTCCTTCAAATTTTGTCTTCATCATTAGGAAAAAAATTCAAATGGATGTAATGTCATTCATGACTAATATAATAATATACAATATTTTATATAGCGCAAAATCTTGATAAAATCAAATCTAAGCGCTGAAACAGACACACACGCACGCACGCACGCACACGCACGCACGCACGCGCGCGTGCGCGCACGCACACACACACACACACACGCACACGCACACGGCTATAAATGGGGAGAAAGAATAAAAGCAATGGAAAATTATAGAGAGCATATTATATACAATTATATATTACAATGTGATTCCCCTCCGAGTGGAGACAGGCTGCAGAGGGGATTGAGTGAGGTCAGGATTTTATGCAGAGGAGAAAAGGTGAGTTTTGAGAGCGGACTTGAAGGAGACAAAAGTAGGTTGCTGACGGACTGAGAGAGGAAGTTTGTTCCAGGAAAGTGGACCAGAAACAGAGAAGGCTCGTGGACCATAGGTATTGAGCTTAGTGCGTGGAAAGCGAAAAGTCAGAGGATCGGAGGCAGAGCGGAGGGTACGTGAGGGAACATAGATCTCAAGTAGGCTTGACAGGTAATCGGGGGCTGCGTTATTGAGGCTTTTGTAGCACATGGTGTCTAGTTTGTACTGTATGCGCTTTGATACAGGGAGCCAGTGAAGTTGTGCCAGGAGAGGAGATATGTGGTCAGCTTTTTTCTTTTTAGTACAAGGCGTGCAGCATTGTTTTGAATGCGCTGCAGGATGTGAATGGTGGAGGCAGGAAGACCAGACAGGAGTGAATTGCAATAGTCAATGCGAGACATTATGAAGGAGAGAACGAGTTTTGCAGTTGTTTCAACAGAGAGATACTTCCTGATCAGGCTTATACGATGGAGGTGATAGTAGCAAGATCTGGCAGTTTGAGAAACAAAGTTGTTCATGGAGAGGGTAGAGTCAATGCAGACACCAAGGTTTTTAGCTGAATCAGAAATTGGGACTGATATGTTACATAATGGGAGAGAAAGGAGGCAGCTGAGAAAGTTTCTGACGGGTGCCAATGAGGATAGCTTCTGTCTTGTCATCATTAAGCTGAAGTTTGTTGAACGTCATCCAGTTCTTAATGTCCGAGTAACACTCAGTGGTGCGAGTCAAGAGGCGCTGTATATTGTCTGGTGTGTCACTGTCTAGAAGTTGGCTGTCATCAGCATAGAAGTGGTCTTTTATAGAGTGGGAGTTGATGATGGTGGACAGGGGGGAGGTGTAAAGAGTGAAAAGAACAGGGCCAAGGACAGATCCTTGTACCATTGTGGCACACCACAGGTCAGGTATGCAGGTTGAGAGTAAGTGCCATTAATGAGAACAGTTTGTTTTCTGACTATATTTGTAAATCTTTATTTCGCGAAAACGTCGCCGTAAAATTTAATGACTTTGTTTTATGCTCCTTGCCACAAGGACAAAAATGTCCATGGCAATAAACCATTTTCAGTTTCAGTTTCAGTTTCTCTCTCTCTCTCTCTCTCTCTCTCTCTCTCTCTCTCTCTCTCTCTCGTCTCTCTCTCTCTCTCTCGTCTATCTCTCTTTTCTCTCTCTCTCTCTCGTCTCTCTTTCTCTCTCTCTCTCTCTCTCTCTCTCGTCTCTCTCTCTCTCTCTCTCTCTCTCTCTCTCTCTCTCTCTCTCTCTCTCTCTCTCCCTCCCTCCCTCCTTCCCCGTTTCCACTCCTTCCGACTTTTCCATTGTGTCACTAAAAATGTCTCAGCTGTTAGTGCGTGAAAATTGTTTCTGCGCGTGTGTTCCTCTGTGTGTGTGGTGTGTGTTTTGTGTGTGTGTGTGTGTGTGTGTGTGTGTGTGTGTGTGTGTGTGTGTGTGTGCGCGCGCGCGTTTCCGTGTATGTGTGCGTGTCTCTCTCTCCTCTCTCTCTCTCTCACTCTCTCTCTCTCTCTCTATCTGTGTGTGTGTGTGCGTGAGACAGATAGACAGACAGACAGACAGAGGACAGAGATAGACACAAAGAGACAGATGCAGAGAGACAGAGAGTCGTGTGTCTCGGAACCGTATGGCGTGCACATATTCTATTGGCGGTGTGTGGGTGAGTGTGTTAAGATTAGCACAGCGTCGGGGGCTGAAACAGTTGCACAGAAACAGTAATCTCTTTGCTGTCCTTGCGCAAGACTTTTGCGTTTTTGTATGTTTGTTTGTTCTTGTTTCTTTGTGTGTGTGTGTGTTTGTATTGTGTGTATGTGTGTGTGTCTGTCTGTGTGTGTTGTGTTGTGTGTGTGTGTGGTGTGTGTGTGTTTGTATTGTGTGTTTGTGTTGTGTGTGTGTGTGTGTGTGTGTGTGTGTGTGTGTGTGTGTGTGTGTGTTGTGTGTGTGTGTGTGTGTATGTGTTCGTTCGTTATTTGTTCTAACGCCTGTTCACATAATTATGTGCTTTTAGACGTGTGTGTGTGTACGTGTGTGTGTGTGTGTGTGTGTGTGTGTGTGTGTGTGCGCGCGCGCGTGTTTCTGTGTATGTGTTCTTTTGTGTGTGTGTATGTGTGTTCTTGTGCGTGCGTGTGTTTGTGTGTGTGTGTGTGTGAGGGAATGCATTACTCGGGTATTGCCTCATCTTTCCTCCACAGTCAGGCACTGAGACTGAGACAACGATTTTGTTAGTGTGTCGTTCGTCGGGCATCAATTGATCGCCTGATGTTCAAATGTCCACGGAGTGGTGAGGTATTAAAACCACGCAAGCCATCATCCCTGTTCACAGCTGTTTCAGCGAAATCGTTCATTCGTAATATTACACCCGAGCGCTTTTTTAAACATATTTTTAAAAATTTTTTTACATGTTTGAAATAAGTTGACGTGTGTTTCGTGCGATTTGATTACTACGACATTGAGTTTTGACAAACCTTTGTCTTTAAATCGGCCTCCATCGTCAAAAAGGTTTTTTTAATTTTTTTTTTATTGACATTACTTGTTCTTCTTGTTCTTGTCCTTCGTCTTCTTGTTCTTCTTGTTCTTGTGCTTCTTTTTCTTCTTCTTCTTGTTCTTGTGCTTCTTTTCTTCTTCTTTCTTCTTCTTCTTCTTCTTCTTCCTTCTTCTTCTTCGCATTCTTCTTCATTCTTCCTTCTTCTTCTTCGCATTCTTCTTCTTCTTCGCATTTCTTCTTCGCATTCTTCTTCTTCTTCGCATTCTTCTTCTTCTTCGCATTCTTCTTCTTCTTCGCATTCTTCGCATTCTTCTTGCATTCTTCTTCTTCGCATTCTCTTCGCATTCTTCTTCTTCTTCGCATTTCTTCTTCGCATTCTTCTTCTTCGCATTCTTTTCTTGCTTCTTCTTTCCTTCTTCGTCGTTCTTCTTCTTCTTCGTCTCTCTCTCGTCTTTTACTTTGCCTTTCTTCATCTTCTTCTCTTCTTCATCTTTCATCATCATCACTTCTTCTCCTCCTTCCTCTCTTCTCTTCTTCTTTCCTTCTCCTCATTCTCCTCTCCTCCTCCTTCTCCTCCTCCTCCCGTGAATCCGTGAATAGTCATTGGAGCGCCGCACGAAAGATTATGGTTTGTTTAACTTGCTCTGTAATGTTGTTAGCAGTGTTTCAGTCATAGTTGTTTGGTTGTTGTTGTTGTTGTTGTTGTTGTTTTTCTGTTTTCCCGTCCGTCTCCCTCGCTCAACAAGTTCCCTGAAGGACTGATTTAGCAAGGCCTCTAGACCTTGTTACATGGCCATACCTACATAGTTTTCTTTTCTTAACTGATGTCAGAAGATCATAATCATGATCCAGTGTGCTACCTGATGGTTTGGCACACTTGTTCATCGGTGATATGATCAGTGTAGCATCATCATCATCAGGGGCCTTGCCACATGGCGTTGGCGATTATGGACTTCCATCTGTCTCTATCTCTTGTTGCCTCAAGCACCTCTTCCACCCTCTTTGTCCTCAGCCACTCTGCAAGTCCGTCTAGTATCTTCTCCCTGGGTCTACCTGGTGCTCTCTTCCCCTCCAGCTTTCCCGTCGTGACCAGGTGCTCCAACCCCCCCCCCCCCTTTTATTTTTCCTCATAAAATGGCCTACAAATGTTGCCTGTTTTTTTTTCCTAATTTTCCTTATGAATGATCTTCTTGTGTCTGCCTCCATCAAGACTGTCTGATCAGTGTATGTGATGTTTAATATCTTGCTGTAACGCCTCTTTTTCATGGCTTCGATTCGCCTTTACAAATCTGCCGTAAGGTTCCATGTACAATTGCACCGACTTCAAAAACCCCAATTTGAAAACAAACATAATCAGTTGTTTTCAAAGTCGAAGTATGTGAAATTGTTGTCGATTTTTAACATTTTTGTTTTGTTATGTTTTGTTGTTGTTGTTTTCTTTTGTTTTGTTTTTTGGTTTGTTTTTTATTGTTATTATTTGTTGGCAATGTTTTCGTAAGTGTATGTAGCCTTGACATTCAGCACTGGTGTTTACCAGGAGATGGTCTGTGTTTTCGTCACATGAGCTAAAAACAAGAATAAGAATTAATGATTCATCCAGTGTCATGGGGTGATCGGCAGGATTCGAAAATAAAATAAAATGAGATGAAATAAAATAAGATAAAACAAACTAAAATGAAGTAAATTGAAAATGAAATAAGATAAAATAAATAAAATAAAATAAAATAAAATAAAATAGATTGAAAAAAAGGGTGGCACAGCCAGCGCTCTGCAGAATGCTGGATAAAATAAAATGAAATAAAGTAAATAAAATAGATTTAAAAAAAAAAAGGGTGGCACAGCCAGCGTTCTGCAGAATGCTGGGAATTCCGTTTGTTGCGCTTTTATGGTGTGTGTGTGTGTGTGTGTGTGTGTGCGCGCGCGCGCGCGTGCATGTGTGTGTGCATGCGTGCGTGTGTGTGTGCTGAATGTTCAAAGGTTTCTCTCAGATCCCTATTGGACAGCAAAAGCAGGTTATATATTATCATGTCCATCATCAGAACCGTGTGGGGTTTTTTTTGTTTTTTGTTTTGAATTCTCATATGTTTGTCTCCTCCTAAAACTTATGTCAGAAGGTATCTTGATTTTCAGACGACGAGTGCTTTTTACCCTTTGAATCCCTCACCCTATGCACCAGCCACAAACATTTAACCCTTTCACTCCTTCACACTGTCTGCCATGTTTGTGCTAGAGTGATAAGTGAAAGGGGTCATATTTTTGCTTTGCTGCCATGGCTGATAGTGCAGAAAACAGGAGTGTATGGTGTATGGCTGATAGTGCTAGAGAAAACAGGAGTGTATGGTGTATGGCTGATAGTGCAGAAAACAGGAGTGTATGGTGAGGAAGTCAGAGAGCTAGGAAGCTGAGGGAACAAATCAACGTATGTGTGTTGCATGGGAACACACTTTGATTTTCCATTATTTATGAATCAGAGTGTTTCGAATTAGTATAGAAAAGTTGTCATTGTTAACGCGTGTGATATAGTTTGCGCTGCAGATATATTTATTGTCTTCAACACTGAACAACAATGTCCTTGCATTAATGCTTGGAAGAAAATTAACCAGTATCTCAGTGTATTTAATTTTCTTTTCCAGAATTTTTTTCTACTAATTTAAATCTATATTCAGGTGTTGTTTTTTTTTAACCCCCCTGTGTGCTAAATTGGAGTGGTCAACGTCGGGGGGGGGGGGGGGGGCGTTTCCTTAGATTATGTGCGCGAATGCGTTGATATATGTACTCAATTTTCTTTCTTTTTCTTTTTTCTTTTTCTTTTTTTTTTCCTGTTGACGTATTGTGTATGTTTTGAGACGGTTATAGCCCTGATATGGCTCTACCCAGTCGGCTTGACTTTTAAAAAAATAACATTAAAAAAAAAAGCAAGAGAAACGAGGTGTTGTTGTTATGAGTTGTTTACAGCCATGATACGACTCAGCCTAGTCTGCACGGCTTGAAACGGTAATAAGAACAATAATCAAAACGACTCTCCCAAAGACACGCTCTAAAATCCAGCTTCTTGAGGCTCTGATGGACACTATAGCTTACTATTCCAGTTAATTAAGGTCACCCACCCAGTTGGGGGGGGGGGGGGGGGGCGGGCGGGGGGCGGATGTCTCCCGTATCATTCTGTCAGTTCTAATTACTCATCATCATCATTCTCCTGCCCGTGATGGGCGTAGAGGAGAGATGAGAGACACTCTTGAAGCCAGCCGTCGCCAACCGGTCCTGTCCTCCGCCTGTCGCACCAGCGTGGGGCCATCCAACCTGGTCCATTCTTTGATGTTGTCCATCCAGCATTTGGCTTGTCGTCCCTTTCGTCTGCCGCCTCCCAGTGTACCCTGGAGGACCGTTTTGGGCAGTGAGTTGTGGCGTGTGGACATGCCCGAACCACGACAGCTTCCTGTTCTTGACTGTTGCCAGGAGGGGTTCTTGTGGGCCTGCGAGTGTTGTTATTTGGCTCCACACAAAGTCGTTTGTCTTCCGATCTTGCCAAGAGATCCCGAGCAAGCGCCTGAAGCATTTAGTTTCAAACGTCTGGATTCTCTTGGTGGTCTCTGCTGTCATGGTCCAGCTCTCGCATCCATACAGCAGGATGGGGAGCACCAGGGACTTGTACAGCTTTATCTTCGATGGAAAGCCGATCTCTCTGCTCTTCCAGATCTTGTTTAGCTTTACCATTGCTGCTGTTGCGATCGCTAGTCTGGTCTTGATTTCTGTTGTAGAGCGACCGTCTTTGGTGAGAGTGGCGCCAAGGTATTTGAAAGCGTCCACTTCTTCAAGCTGTTGCCCGTTCATGTAGATTTCAGCATGGGTGTTGGTTGTGCTGTTGACCAGGACTTTGCTTTTTTCTGTGCTCACTTCCATTCCGTGTGCACCTGCACTTTCTTCCAGTCTCATGGTCAGGTCTTGTAGTTCTTCGTTGCTGCCTCCCATCAGGTCGATGTCATCTGCGAACCTCAGGTTGTTGATGGTTCTTCCTCCGATGGAGACAGTGGAGTGGAAGTCATGGAGGGCTTCACGCATGATGTTCTCCAGGAAGAGATTGAACAGCACGGGAGAGAGTAGGCAGCCTTGACGGACTCCAACTGTGGTCTTGAAGTAGTCCCCTATCTGGTTGTTGAGGAGAACTGCGCTGCTGGCAGTGTTATACAGCGCCTGGATGGTTTGGACGAGACCTTCCTCTATGCCAAACTTTCTTAGCACCTGCCACAAACCCTTATGCCACACCCTGTCGAATGCTTTTTTAAAGTCTATGAAGTTGTGGAACAGGTCTCTCTGATGCTGCAGATGTTTCTCCATCATTATCCGGCAGGTGAAGATCTGTTCTACTGTGCTTCTGCCCGCCCTAAATCCAGCTTGTTCTTCCGCAAGGTGTTCTTCCGCTTCTTTCTTCAGTCGATTCAATATGACTCTGAGCATGATCTTGCTGGTGTGGCTAATGAGACTTATTGTTCTGTAGTTCTGGCATTGGCGCATATTTCCCTTTTTGGGCAGGGGGATGATGAGTGATTGAGTCCATTCTGTGGGCCACTGTTTTGTCTCCCAGATCTTCTGACAAATCGATGTTACACGAGTGACCAAATCATTCCCTCCATGTTTGAGCAGCTCTGCTGGGATATTGTCTGCTCCAGGTGATTTCCCTGCTGGTAGGCTGCGGATGGCTTCTTCCACTTCTTCTCTCATCACTGGTAGCGGTGAGGATTCCCTCAATGGTGTTGAGTCCCCTGATACAAACTGTCATCTGGCTGTATTGGGTAGTTGTATAGTTCTTGGCAGTACTGCGTCCATCTGTTCAGAACAGCGGAGCTTTCTGTCAGCAGCTCGCCTGAGGTATCCTCGATGACTGACGATCTGTTTTGCTGCGTCTTGGTAAGGTTTTTCAGTGTGGTGAAGGCATGTTTGCTGTTTCCTTTTTTCATGCCTTTCTCGATGTTCTCACACTGGTTGTTGATCCATTGTTCTTTGGCTTCAATCATTTTCTTCTTTACAAGGTTGTTGGTTTTACGATACTGTGCGGCTTCTTCAGGGCTGGAGTTTTTCGTCTTCTTCAGTGATCTTCTGTTGTCGCAGAGGTCAAGGATGTCATTTGAGATCCATGCTTGGTGTTTCTTCCTCTGTCGCCCCAGTACCTCCTCTGCTGTTTCGCGGACTGCCTCACCAAAGTTGTTTGTGAGGTCGTTGATGTCGCTGTCCAGGAAGTTGAGTGCCGCGAACCGCCCCCCGAGCTGTGCCTGGAATGCCTCTTCTATCTCTGGATCTTTTAGCTTTTCCAGGTCAAACTTGATGCGTGGCTGCGCAGCTTGGTACTTCTTTTTCAATTTGATCTTCATTGTGAGCAGCACGAGGTCGTGGTCGCTGCCTATATCAGCTCCAGGGTATGTCCTCGTCTTTGCTTTATTAATGCTTGATTTGAAGCGCCGCGGTGTGAGGACAAAGTCGATCTGGTTGTGAGTCTTTCCGTTCGGCGCATGCCAGGTTGTTCTTCTTGACAGTTTGTGGGGGTAGAGGGTGTTGGCAATGGTGAGCCGTTGGGTGCAGGCAAACTCCAGAAGGCGAAGTCCCCTGTCATTAGTTTCCCCTGTGCCAAATTGACCCACTGTTCCAGCCCAGTTTTTGTAGGCATCTGGGCCGACTTTGGCGTTGAAGTCCCCCTGAACTATGATGATGTCTTTCCTGGGGGCTTTTCCGATGGTGTCTTCTATTTTCTCATAGAATTCTTCAACCACCTGGTCTTCGTGGCTGGTAGTTGGAGCATACACTTGTATGATGGTGATGTTCTTTGGTTTGGCTGACACCCGAATGCTGATGATTCTGCTGTTGACAGGCGTGCAGCTCATGATGCATCCAATGACTTCTTTGCGTACGATGAAAGCTACGCCATTTTCATGTAGTGACTCTTCGCCACTGTACCACATCTTGTGTCCTTCCTCTGTGATTGCTTCTCCGAAGCCTGTCCATCTTACTTCCGATATACCCACAATGTCCCATTGGTAGCGTCTCAGCTCGTGTTCTAGTTCTTTTACTTTGCCGCACTGATGGAGTGTACGGACATTCCAGGTTCCAATGGTAGCTTTTTCCGTTGGCAGTTTGAATGATGTCTTTGCCCCAGTAGCTGACTTTTCACTTCCACCCTGGTGCTTGTCAGTGGTAAGCGCGGTCGTTTGTAACCCGGGCCCCGACCGATCCGGTATGTTGTTGGCTATAGTGTCTCTCATATCTTTTCTGTGGGCTTAGGTTAATCCTTGGTGGCGCCAATCCCCTCTCCAAGTCTCCTGCTGTGACAGGTAGTACTGGGCTACAGCTTGCCAGTAGCAGACCTATTTGTCTGACCTGACTCTAATTACTAGCAGTGCTCAGATCATTTCCAGTACTACTTTGATTCCAAGACTATGCCTTAGTATAGAGTTGGGGGTGGGAAGAAGAAGCTCTTAACCCTTTGACTACCGCACTCTATCCACCATCTGCAAAAAAAATTAACCCTTTGATTCCCTCACCCTATCCACCAGCTTCCTGCAGGAAGCTGGTGGATAGGGTGAGGGAGTCAGAGGGTTAAGTTTTTATACTTAGCTAGCATGGTTGACAATGCAGAATGCTTATAAACAGGGCGCGGGAGTCGAAGGGGTTAATCATCCATTTTACCCCCAACACGTCACTGCTTCGCGTCTCCCACGGTATGTCTTGTGTTCCGTGTGGCTTTTTCTCTTGTCTCCTCGTTATCTGCTGGACGTGTCAATTTAACGGACTCTGCTTTCATGTTTCCCGTCTGGGCAATGTGAGACTGGAGTGCCAGCCTCCTGTCAGCTTCTGTCAAGGGGGTCAGTGTGTGGCGGAAATTGGCTTGCCTACCCACGGAAATTGGCTTGTCTACCCCACAGAAATCGGCTCGTCTACCCACGGAAATTGGCTTGTCTACCCCACAGAAATTGGCTTGTCTACACGGACGGAAATTCAGCTGTCTACCCCACGGAAATTTATTTGTCTACCTACGGAAATTAAACTGTCTACCTACGGAAATTTAGTTGTCCACTCGCGGAAATGTACTTGCTCCCCACGGAATTCACATGTTTACCCGCGGACACTTACGTGTCTACCCACGGAAATTCGTTTGTATACCCTTGGAAAATTCACTTGTCTACCCACGGAAATTTACTCGTCTACCTACTGAAATTCGCTTGTCTTCCTGCAGGTATTCGTTTGTCTACCCACGTGAAGTTCACTTGTCTACCCACGGAAATTCACTTGTCTACCCACGGAAATTCACTTGTTTACCCAAGGAAACTTTCTTGTCTACCCACGGAAATTCGCTTGATTACCCCCACAGAAATGTGCTTGTTTACCCACAGGAAGTTCACCTGGCTACCCACAGAAATTCATTTGTCTACCCACGGGAATTGACTTGTCTTTCCACGGAAATTCACGTGTTTACCTATGGAAACTTTGTTGTCTACCCACGGAAATTTGTTCGTTTACCCACAGAAATTCGCTAGACTACCCACAGAAATTCGCTTGTCTACCCTCAGGAAGTTCACTAGTCTACCCACAAAAATTCGCTTGTCAACCCACAGGAAGTTTACTTGTCTACCCAGAGCTTTTTCTTCGCGTCCCAAGTCAGTAGTGAATAACTGAACTGAAGACGGCAGACACACATTAGAAATATCCAGCAGAAGTGGCCAAGCTAAAACAGCATTCAAGGAAATGAAAAGCGTTCTTACCAACAATTGCCTATCAGTTAACATATCAGGAAGACAGTTCTTCGGTGTTACACAGAATCAAAACAGTTTAACGGTTCCGAAGCCTGAATAATCGACATGCAAAGTCAAAACAAGACTGAGGCAGCTGAAATGTGGTTTCTGAAAAAAGAATATTTAAGAGTTCCATGGACAGCAAGGAAACATACGAGGCAGTCTTGATAGAGGCAAACACAAAAAAGAACACCAGTGTAGAAGATCAGGAAAAGACAAGCAACATGTATAGGACGTTTTATGAGGCAAGAATAATTTGAGCTCCTAGTCACAGCAGGAAAGTTAGAGGGGGGGGGGGGGGGAAGAGCACCAGGCAAACACAGAGAGAAAATACTAGACAGTTTTACAGAGTGGACGAGGACAAAAAAGGGTAGGAGATATATTTACGGCGACAAAAGATAAGATTCGTATGGCGAGCCATGGTCGTCAGCGCCATGCGGCATAACACATGATGATGATGATGATGATGGATGATGATGATGATGATGATGATGATGATGATGATGATGGCTTGCACACAGAATCAGAAAGACTCAAACTCTTGCCTGTAGATACCTATGCGTTCAGCTGCCTGGTAGAGAAGCTGAGCGCTCGGGTGCGAAAAACGTTTCGTTAACTAATGTTCAAACCATCAGGCTTCTACGCTACATTTCCTTTTGTTCGCAGTGGTGATTAAGCCCCACGACTCTCCCCTTCTCTCTGTGCATGGTGTTGTGTGTGTGTGTGTGTGTGTGTGTGTGTGTGTGTTGTGTGTGTGTGTGTGTGTGTGTGTGTGTGTGTGTGTGTGTGTGTGTGTGTGTGTGTGTGTGTGTGTGTGTGTGTGTGTGTGTGTGTGTATGTATGTATGTCCGTACGTAGTATGTATATGTATGTGTATAAAGTCCCATAGAGGAAGGCGGGTGCACCGCCGAAAATTTGGGAAAATTTTACGTCGGCTTGTTGATTTTTTCTGTTCACATCCTGCTTCATATATATTGTAGATAAACCAAAGAAACAAGACAACAAACTAGAGTTTTGAGCCCAGTACTTCGGCCAGTGGCCTTCTTCAGGGGACTGTTTATTCAGGAATATATATAATATACATTATATATATATATATATGTGTGTGTGTGTGTGTGTGTGTGTGTGTGTGTGTGTGTGTGTGTGATGTGTGTGATACATGTATGTATGTATGTATGTATGCATGTATGTATGTATGTATATGTATGTATGTACGTACGTATATGTATGCGTGCGTGTGTGTGGTGTGTGTGTATGTTTGTGTACGTGTGGGTGGATGCGTTTGTGTGTGGGGGTAGGTGCGTTTGTGTATGTGTGCGCATGTTTGTGTGTGTATGTGTCTGTGTGTGTGCATTTTGTGTGTGTGTATGCTTGTGTGTGCGCATGCGTGTTGTATTTGTACGTGTGCGTGAGCGCGTGCGTGTGTGTATGCGTGCATGTTCGCGAATACGCGCACGTGTCTCTGCGTGTCTGCTTATGCAAGGTTGTACGCGCAGGCGTGCCTTGCCTGTGATTGCGCGCGTGCTTGCATGTGAGCACATGTGTGCGCATACGTCTTTGTGGACAGAAAATAACGACCAGTCATTTACTTTATTGCATTAGTATAAAGCGACTCATTCCGTTACTTTCTACTCACACGATTTCCGACATATTTGAATCATCATTATTAACATACGAATTTTTTGTTAGCCTGTCAAAAAGTCCAATAGTTCAATATTTGTAAGTCGTTCATCTTCCTGTTCATGGTTACAGTTAGCTAGTTTATTGTAAATATTTGTTGTAGTATGCTACTTCATTTGTTATGTTTACGCTCCCCTCTGACATTTGCCTTGTCCTCGCTCCCTACTTGTTTTTCACATGGTTTTAGCCCGAATATGTTTTTTGATGCTCGAGTGGGCTATAAGTAATATGAATTTGAACTTAAATTTTATTGATTTATTTTTTGAACCGTGAATAAATACACATGAACATTAAATTTTTTTTTAAAATGTGCACTTGCCCTTCCTGTTTCTATTCCCCTTCCCCACATCGCTTTTTTTACGTACTAATTTTTTCATTTATTCAATTGTTTATTTACTTATTTATTTGTTTATCATTGTTATCATTGTTATTAGCATTATTATTGTTTTATTTATTTATTTGCTTTTTTGTTGTTGTTTATTTGTCTAAAATCACTTAATAAGTGAATAGATATTAAACCAATGACCACCACCACGTGGGCCTGGCCCCTGCACCGGTGAATGAACGTTTCAGCGTTGGTGCGAAATGAAAGCTCGGAGACGGAGATCAAAGCTCCTGCTGTGTTTGTGCATGCACATAGATGTGCATGTCTGAGGGCTTTTCTGAGAAGGTCCTCCTGCCTTCCTCCGTTGCCTGTCCTCCCCACCTGATAAAATGATTGATTTGCAGGTGGGCAGCTACCTGTCACCTTTATGGGCCGGT
>JAPXFY010000017.1:26450086-26580086 GCA_030674185.1 Monoplex corrugatus | reverse complement strand
ACAGCCTCCCCGCAAGCAAAACAAAAACAAACAAAACAAAAAAAGCATGTTCATTGAATATGTCAGAAAAAAAGAAGACATTTCATTGATTAGCTAGCGGAAAAATGCAAGTTCCTTGATTAATCAGCCAGCCAACAAAAAAAAATTAAAAAAGAATAAAAAAGAGAAAAAAACATATTCATTGATCAGCTGAGAAAAATGCATATGTATTGATTGTGGATAATGTTGTGTGTTGGCAGGGTCCATCAACACTGCAGCACTCAAGCCTCCGGAACCTCAGCTGCCTACGTAAGTTGAATGATGGACTGTTCTTCTTGTTCTTTTTCTGGGGTCGCTTGCTTGGCTGGTTAGTTGGTTGGTTGATTGATTGGCTGATTGGTTGGTTGGTTGATGGGTTGGTTGGTCTGTCGGTTAGTCATATTGGTTGGTGGCATGCTGTCTTTGACGTGTTAAGTTATTTTGTGTCAAGAATTTCAAATGTATTGTCCCACCCACTATTCCATCTATCCGCCCCTTTCCGAGCAAGATTGGTGTGTATTTTTTGTTTGTTTGTTTGTTTGTGTGTGTGTTTATTGTGTGTTTATGTGTGTGTGTCTTTCTGCCCCCCCCCCCCCCTATTTGTTTATTGATGTTGTTGTTTAAATAGGGTTTTATTTCATATCATAGAGTGAGAAGTGAGAGTCTGCTTCTAAAGTGTGTTAGCAAAATTCCTTTTTTCACTATTTCTGGATGGTTCTTTACCAGGCCGTTGTGGGGTCACGAATGTGCATGGTTTTGAAGTCATGGCGCCAAGGTCAAGGTCACACAAGTCAAAGAAGTGTCTTAAATCAGCACTTTTTTGAGAAAGATGTGTCTGCAGCACTTTCTTTGGAACCTGTGATAATATTTATATTTATACCCTGTTTTCACTTTGGTGACTGTCTGCCATTGTCCTCGATTCTCAGTATGTTTCTTTCAACTTGTGCTTCTTCAAGACTGTGACCTTGCCGAGCACAAAATGGTTTCCTTCTATTTTTTTTTTTTTTTTTTTCGTTTGTTTTTTTGTTTTTCTTTTCTTTTCTTTCTTTTTCTTTTCTTTTTTGTTGTTGTTTTTGTATGAATGGAATATTTTAGAATGGCTTGACCATTTTGTCTTGTATTTTATTTCATTTTATCTTGTTTGTATGTTTTCTTTTCTATTGCAAATATGTTTTCCTAGTTTCCTTTCTTTTTCTTTTTCTTTTTTTTATTTTTTATTTATTTTTTTCTTCTCCATCCCTCCCTTTTTTTAATCTTGTGCAGACAGAAATGTGTCGAATGTCTCGTGGTTGTGTATTCCTTTTTTGTTTTCATGTTCTGCTTGTTTATTTTCCGTCGGGTTTCGGGGGTGGGGGGTGGGGGTGGGGGGGGGGGACGGCGAGAGCTCTTTCAGAATATATAGTATCTCCACTTTCTGGAAATCTTGTGCTTGAAATTTCCTCTTTTGTGTCACTCTCTTTGTTTCTGCCTTGCTCCTTTGCTTTCTGCCATTTCTTCCTTATCATTTTCTGCCTTGCTGGTCCATTCATCTGTATGTGTTCTCTAAAGCCGTAATACTTTCTCATTCGATTGATAATTAAGTGCATGCATTAAGTGCATTTTTGGCTCTAAGGAAAGATGATACGCAGAAGCACTTTTAGGTACTTTAGGCCCGTTTATGTTTTCATATTCGTGTTCATATTCATTTCTTTTTGTCACAGTGGATTTACCGTGTCAAACTCGGGTTCATATTCATGTTTATATTTATTTATTTTTGTCACAGTGGATTTACCATGTCAAACTCGGGTTCATATTCATGTTTATATTTATTTCTTTTTGTCACAGTGGATTTACCGTGTCAAACTCGGGTTCATATTCATGTTTATATTTATTTATTTATTTTTGTCACAGTGGATTTACCGTGTCAAACTCGGGTTCATATTCATGTTTATATTTATTTGTATATTTTTGTCACAGTGGATTTACCGTGTCAAACTCGGGTTCATATTCATGTTTATATTTATTTCTTTTTGTCACAATGGATTTACCGTGTCAAACTCGGGTTCATATTCATGTTTATATTTATTTCTTTTTGTCATAGTGGATTTACCGTGTCAAACTCGGGTTCATATTCATGTTTATATTTATTTGTATATTTTTGTCACAGTGGATTTACCGTGTCAAACTCGGGTTCATATTCATGTTTATATTTATTTCTTTTTGTCACAATGGATTTACCGTGTCAAACTCGGGTTCATATTCATGTTTATATTTATTTCTTTTTGTCATAGTGGATTTACCGTGTCAAACTCGGGTTCATATTCATGTTCATATTTATTTCTTTTTGTCACAGTGGATTTACCGTGTCAAACTGGGGTTCATATTCATGTTTATATTTATTTATTTTTGTCACAGTGGATTTACCATGTCAAACTGGGGTTCATATTCATGTTTATATTTATTTATTTATTTTTGTCAGTGGATTTACCGTGTCAAACTGGGGTTCATATTCATGTTTTTATTTAATTCTTTTTGTCACAGTGGATTCGGGCTGCTCTCCCCGTTGAGAGCACATGGCAGCAGTGCATCACCACCTTTCCTTTTTTTCTGTTCTTGTTTTTCTTTCTTTCTTTCTTTCTTTCTTTTCTATAGATGTTTTTGTATTTTCACTTATGTTTACATTTGTATTCATATTTTTTTAAACCACGTGCTGATGAATTGGACAGAGTGGTCATGTTTAGATTATGTTCGCGAATGCATTGGTACATGTATGTGTTTGATTTTCTTTTCCGGGTGTTTTTTTTTTTTTCTTCCTGTGAGGTACCACGTACTTTTCCAGATTGTTAATCCCTGATATGGCTCTGCGCAGTCGGTTGGGCTTTAAGCAACAATAAGAATTAAAGAAAAATTGTTTATTTTTCTGCCGTTCTTTCCTCTTTTCTTGTATATATATTTTGTTTATTCAGAACAAGATTTCGCTGATTAGTCCATTCGAATGGATTGTGTCATAGCAAGATTTAGATGACTCGTCCATTTCAATAGACCATGTGATAGCAAAGACGTGTGTGATTAGTCCGTTCCAGTGGATAGTGTGATAGCAAAGATTTGGGTGAATAGTCCATTCTGTGGATAGTGTGATAGCAAAGGTTTGGGTGGATAGTCCATTCTGTGGATAGTGTGATAGCAAAGGTTTGGGTGGATAGTCCATTCTGTGGATAGTGTGATAGCAAAGGTTTGGGTGGATAGTCCATTCTGTGGATAGTGTGATAGCAAAGGTTTGGGTGGATAGTCCATTCTGTGGATAGTGTGATAGCAAAGGTTTGGGTGGATAGTCCATTCTGTGGATAGTGTAATAGCAAAGGTTTGGGTGGATAGTCCATTCTGTGGATAGTGTTATAGCAAAGGTTTGGGTGGATAGTCCATTCTGTGGATAGTGTGATAGGAAAGGTTTGGGTGAATAATTCATTTCACAGATAGTGTAATAGCAACGGTTTGGGTGAAGTCTATTCTGTGTATGGTGTGATAGGCAAGATTTGTGTTAATAGGCCATTCCATAGATATTATATTAGCAAAGATTGGTGAATAGTCCATGCGTGGATAGTTTGATTGCAGTTTTGGGTGAATTGTTCATACCATGGATAGTGTGACAGCATAGTTTTGGGGGAATAGTTCATTCCATAGATAGTATGGTACCAAAGGTCTGGATAATTCATCCATTCAATGAACAGAATAGATAGTGAGATTGTAAAGATCTGGACGATTCATCCATTCCATGGACAGAGTGATAGCAGAGAGTTGGGAGAATTGCTTATTCCAACAGGTAGTGTGATAGCAAAGACTTTGGAGAGCAGTCCATTCCCTTGGATCGTGTGACCACGTAGTTCCAGCTTAAGCGTTAGGGACAGGGACAGGGGAAAGGTGTTCAGATACACCCCCAGGCAGTGTTCGTTTTGTTCCCTCTTTATCTGACGCTCCCACCCACTTGTCCTGTCTGAGTTTATTTAATGCCATTTTATTCACTTTGACACGAACGGTGATTTCTCTTCTGTCTTTGGGAAGATTTTGACCGTACAGGCACGTGATGAAGCGATGAACGTGTCGTTCTGAATAATAATGTCCAGATATCGGGACTGAGTGGTCTTTGAGGGATGAGGGAAGTGTCACTTACCACAGTAAGGTGGCGCAAGCGCCAGTGATGAATGTGTCGGTTTGATTGCAAAATGCCAGGAAAGGGCAGGAGGTAGGTGGGGGGGGGGGGGGGGGAGGTTGTCACCTACAACAATGAGGCAGCACAAAAGGCAGTGTTGAAGTGTTTGTGTGAAACAAAAATGGTTCAGTTTTACGAGGTTGTCCCGATAGACAGCAGTCTGGGCCGTGGACGCTGGACACTGTTTTTTCCTGTTATGTAAAAGAAAACAAAAGAGACATTCTTGAAGGTGGCAGACACAAGAAGAACATTCATGAAGATTGGGAAAAGACAAGCAACATTTAAAGGACATATTATGAGGAAAGAGAAATTAAAGCACCTAGTCACAGCAGGAAAACTGGAGGGAAAGAGCGAGCACCAGGTAGACCCAGGGAGAAAATAATGGACGGATTTGCAGGGTGGCTGAAGACAGAGAGAATGGGAGATGTACTTGCAGCGACAAGGGACAGATTGGTACGAAGAGCCATGATCGCCAACGCCTTGCAGCAGGGCACATGATGATGGTGATATAAAAGGCAGTAGCCGAATGGCCTCCAGTGGCCTTTTCCAGCTTCCTTCTGTCTCAGAACTGACTGACTGTCGTGTCTGCTACCTGGAGCTTCGTCGCATTGGTTCTGTTTACCGTCATTTCTGCGAGGATGCCATCAAAACAGTTATTTCTGCTTTTGTTCTTTCCAGACTGGATTACTTTAATTCTGTTTTTGCTGACTGCGCACAGCACCTTCTTTTCTAATTTCGGAAAGTATAAAACAATGCAGCTGGACTAATCTTCAGATGATGTGAATCCATTCACGTCGCTCCCTTGTTTCTTTCTCTTCACTGACTGCCCATCGCAAAACGAATTAATTATAACCTGGCTCTGCTGTGTTTTAAATCCCTGAATGGTCTGGCTTCTTTTTATCTTGCCGGTCTTCTTCACTTCTACACTTCATCAACGACAGTTGCACTCCTCATCTGATACCACTCTCTTTACACGGCCCGTCAGCATGGGAAAAGTTCCTCTGTCACCCTGCAGTTCTGATTTTCTGTCATCGTTCAAATCCTATCCGAAATCTTGAAAACTACTCTTTTTCACGTCTTCGTAAACAGTCCTTTTATTATCCCTCTCCTGCTACCCTGGCCTGCTCTCTCTCTCTCTCTCTCTCTCTCTCTCTCTCTCTCTCTCTCTGTGTGCGTGCGCACGAGCGCGCGCCCGCGCGTGAGTGTATATGGGTGCGTGTGTGTGTGTGTGGGTGTGTGAAAAAGATTTTGGTTTGCCTAAACCTAGACAAATTATTGGCCTGAATGTAGGAACACTGTTCTGATATTTTTTTGTTTGTTTGCATTATGTAGTACTGATAAAATGGATGATTGTTCATTATATATGATTTGAATATGTTCGACTATTCAAGGAATGGATGTTCGATATTTTTTTGATTATGCGTGAAGAATTTGCGCACATACAAAGAGTGGATTATGTGTCGCACTACTGGAAAATTGTTATCCCCCTTGTCAAAAGACCTTTTCGGGTAATGACAATAAACAGTTTCAGTTTCAGTTTTCTCTGTCTTTCTCTCTCTCTCTCTCTCCTCTCTCTCTCTCCTCTCTCTCTCTCTCTCTCTTTATTTTTTTTATTTTTTTGCTATAGTAGAAAATAATCACAAATGAAACGAAAATCTTTTCTTTTTTTTTTTTTGTCTGTAGAAATCAAACATCGTTCTTGGTTTTAATAGTGTAATAGATGATTATAAGAAAAATTATAAGAAATGAACAGATCTTTCTTGGCTGTGATAGAGATTATGATATACATGTATGTATACACACACACACACACACACACACATATATATATATATATATGTGTGTGTGTGTGTGTGTGTGTGTGTGTGTGTATATATATATATATATGTGTGTGTGTGTGTGTGTGTGTGTGTGTATAAGCTAATCTTTTTGCCACTAAGATACCCAGTGCCTCTGATCAGGATAAAGAAGGACATCCTGCCTGACCAGGGAAGCATGCCAGTTTGTCACAGGCCCAGTTTGTCACAGGCCCAGTTTGTCACTCTATCTTCGGCCTGCACCAAGAGGTCTGGCAGGGTCTGGGTCATGTCCGTCCACTCTTTGATGTTGTCGAACCAGCTCTTTCTTTGTCGTCCTCGCTTGCGCCCACCCTCGACTGTGCCCTGCATGATGGAAGTTATCACTGACACTCTCAAAAACAGTAAATGAATGATTGATTGATTGTATGAATAGAATTTTATTTTTCAATTGTTTTTAACCAAAGAACATTCATTGTTGAAATTTTTACAGGGTAATTTGCTTTGATTTGCATACAAAAAGGAAGAAATTTTGAACAACACAAGCTGAACTGACATTTTAGAGGGACTATCTGTACACCACCAATTCGAACCCGGTTTCGAACCCGCCCAAGCCTACACTTGGTGCAGGCCGAAGATAGGGTAGGGTAGCATGGAGGTAGCAAGTAGTCTACCCACTGTGACAAACTGGGCCTGTGACAAACTGGGCCTGTGACAAACTGGGCAGCCCCCCCCTGAACAGTACCGAAACATTTGTGACTATTCAGCTTCAAAACGGCAGTCAGTGGCTGGCTGTCAGGCTGAAACCTTACTCTTACCTCGGTCACATCTGTCACTTATAACGAAAATCTGTGCTCGGTTCACATGCACTGATTTGACACCTGACGCTGAGACTGGACGGAAATAGAGTCGCACGACATGGCAAGAGATGTGCTGCCTTGTAATGTAATATAATTTGTCACGTATTCGGCGTGTGCTCCGTGTTTGGCTGCCTCCCCCACACCCTCCCTGTCTCTCTTCTTCCATCCCTCCCTCTCAAACACACACACACACGCACACACACATACACACACACACACACATACACACACACACACACACACTCCTCTTTCTCTGTCTCTCTGTCTGTCACTCACTCTTTCTCTCTCTGTCTCTCTCTCTTCCTCTCTCTCTCTCTTTCTCTGTCTCTCTCTCTTCCTCTCTCTTCCTCTCTTCTCCTCGCCTCTCTCTCTCTTTCTCTCTCTCTCTCTCTCTCTCTCTCCACACACACACACACACACACACACGCACACACAGATAAACGGGGTTCTAGTATCCCAGCAACCTAAAATGAATAATACACTTGCCAGGGAATAGATCAAAAGAAATAAACAGACCTGTTTCACCTGTAATAGACGATTATTCAAACTGATCTTTTCGCCTCTAAGAACACCTGGCGCCTTTGATCAGAATAAGGATGGACACCTTGAACAGCCCCCCAAACACCTGCGGCTCTCAGGCTGAGAGTGTACTTTAACCCTTAATTAATCACACGGTTCTTTTTATAGCGAGGCTCTGTGCTCCGTGATGTGACACCAGACACTGAGACAGGATGGAAACAAAAGACAGACTTGTGGCGTGGCAAGAGACGGTGTTACATTGTAGTGTAATATAATCTTGTACTCAGTATGTTCTTCGTTTCTGTGTAACCCCCCCCCCACACACACACACACACACACACACACAAACACACACGCACACACACACACACTCACACACATGCACACACACTCACAAACACACACACACACACACACACACACAACACACACACACACAACACACACACACACACACACACACACACACACACACACTCACACACACACACACACACACCACGCACTCACATCCTCTTTTCTGTCTGTCTGTCTGTTTGTCTCTCTCTCTCTCTCTTTTTTTTACACACACACACACACACTCACACAAATACACACACTCACACACATACACACACACACACACACACACTCACGCACATACACACACACACATACACACACACTCGCACACATACACACACACACATACACACACACTCGCACACACACACTCACACACACACATACACACACACACACACACACACACACACACACACACACACACACACACACACACTCACTCACTCACTCACACACACACATACACACGGCGCGCACGCACACACACGCGCGCATTTCATTTTTTTTTAATTTGATATACACTTTTTCTTTTTTCTAATACCACTTGTGTGGACAGACATTAAACTGAAGAACATAGGCACGTGGGCACACACACACACACACATACGCACACACATATACACCCACCTACACCTTTCCAGGGAGTACGTGTTGGTTGAAATGGCTGAAATAAAAAAAAAGATATACAGGGGGGTGCAAAAGTAGGTATACAGTAAGTATCACATCATTATTACGAGGGGCACACATTATGTTTTGCAACCTAGACGAACTAATGACGTCACTACTTTGTTTTTTTTACATTACGTCATAGACCAATTTCGTAATACTTGTGACAAAAATTTTTACTTGATTCCGTACAACCATTGTCATTCCATGCGACAAAATGTCCGGTAAGGGTGACGGGTCTTCTACCAGCAGTGCTGACCTTTCGCGAAGGGATTTTCGAGCTATGATGTATTATGACTACTGCCAAGGAAAATCTTTTCAAGAGTGCTTTCAAAGTTTAAAACACTGTTTTGGAGATCAATCTCCGTCCAAAGCCATTGTTTTCAGTGGTTCAGACAGTTCATGTCTGGAGCGAGAACGTTGGAAGACGATGACCGTTGTGGTCGAATGGCAACGACCGTTACCCCAGAAAACGTCTCTAGGGTAGAGTCCCTGATTAAGAAGGACCCAAAAATGACATACGCTGAAATACAGGATATCATGAAGATTTCATCGGGAAGTCTCACTCGCATTCTTCACGACTGCCTTGGCGTAAAGGAAACGTTGTGCCCGTTGGGTGTCCCATAACCTGAGTGAAGAGCAGAAGCAGGGTAGGGTGGACTGGTGCACCCACATGCTGAGAAAATTTGACGGAGGAAGGTCTCCTCGCGTTTGGGACATCGTAACAGGAGACGAAACCTGGGTATACCAATACGACCCCGAGACGAAGCAACAATCGGCGGTGTGGGTCTTCCCAGATGAGAACCCACCTGTGAAATTCAAAAGAAACAGAAGTGCTTCCAAACAAATGATAGCGTGTTTCTTTGCAAAATTCGGCCACGTTGCCACCATACCGCTTGAGGACAGAAAGACGGTTACGGTTGACTGGTATGTCAACCACTGTTTGCCTAAAGTCTTCCAGGCATGGTGTAAACGGCGTCCCCGAACGGGTCCGTGATCTACTGCTCCATCATGACAATGCCAGCGCGCACGCAGCAGCTGTAACTCTGGACTTTCTAGCCGCCAATGATGTTCAGCTGGTCACCCACCCACCATATTCACCTGACTTAGCCCCCTGTGACTGGTTTTTGTTCCCTTCCGTCAAAAGGCAGCTGAAGGGAAAGCAGTTTCAGAACGCCGAAGATGCCCGAGCTTTCTTCGAGGGCGTCATTTTGGACATACCCGGTCAACGTGGTCTGGTGTCATAGACAGCTGGTTTGAGAGGATGGTCAAATGTGTACAGGCTGAGGGGGGTTTCTTCGAAAAACTGGAGTAGACAGAGAGGTTCTAAGTGTTGTTGAAAAACCAGATTGCAAAACATAATGAGTGACCCTCGTATAATGCTTAATTCATTAAAATTATTAGCACATTAAGTTAGTTCGCCTGATCTAACCCCTATGGACTTCTTTTTGGAGGGATATGTAAAGGAAAGGGTTTTCGCACGCAGGCCGCGCACTGTTAATGACATGATTCAGTTCGTCTTGCAGGCTTGTCAAGAAATTGATGCTGATCAAGATCTTTGTGCTAGAGTGTGCATGTGTCCGCTCTCGATTAGAGGAGTGTGTGAATACCGACGGCAAGCAGTCTGAGTATCTGAGGGATTAAGGCTGTGCTTGTGATTACATGTATATGCAATATTCATTTGTTTGTATAATAAATGCAATGAATATAGCACGTGTTTTCTTTTTTCATAAGTGTATACCTACTTTTGCACCCCCCTGTATAACTGATGCACTCGGTATCTCCCCTCACAGATCAGATACAAGGAACAGAAATGAACAGTCTGATTGAAACGAACAGAGGCCCAGTGGAAATGCAGAAACAAGCGCAGCACTATCCATTCATACACAAGTAAATAACCTGATTCAATTTCGTTTTAGAGAGGGCGTTGGCAGGGAGAGGTGTCAAGGATGAGATGGCAAACGAAGACTTGCTGTGCTTGGTTAAAGAAGAAGGAAGGAAGGAAGGAAGGAAGGAAGAAAGAAAGAAAGAAAGAAAGAAAGAAAGAGAGAAAGAAGAAGAAGGAGAGAGAGAAGAGAGGAGGAGGAGAAGAAGAAGGAGAAGGGGGAATGAGGAGCAGGAGGATGAAGAGGAGGAGGCGGAAGAGAAGAAGACGAAGAAGAAGAAAGAAAGAAGAAGAAGAAAGAAAGAAAGAAGAAGAAGACAAGAAAAAGAAAAGAAAGAAAGAAAAAATCACCGCTATCCAGCCATAGTAATAATGCTCATTTCGTAAGAGTACAAACATTATTACAGAAAAATCCAGTTTTTGTTCTTTTGGGGGTTATTCTGACCTCCAAGAAGCTTCAGTTGAAATGAAAACTGACTTGAATTAAGATAGTGGTAGTCTGTCACTCTAGTCAAAATGTAATTTATAATGTCGTCAAAAATTCCAGCTATAGTGATAATGTTCATTTCATAAGAGTACAAGCACTATTACAGAAAAGTAAATCCAGTTTTTGTTCTTTTCAGGGTTATTCAGACCTCCAAGAAGCTTCACTTGGAATAAAAATGGACTTGAAGTGGGACTGTGGTAGTCTGTCACAGAAGTAAAAATGTAATTTAAAATATCGTCAAATATTCCAGCTGTAGTGATCATGCTCATTTCATAAGAGTACAAACATTATTACAGAAAAATAAATCCAGTTTTTGTTCTTCTCAAGGTCACTCTGACCTCCAGGAAGTTTAATTGAAATGAAAATTGACTTGAAGTAGGAAATTGATAGTCTGTCACAGGAATAAAAATGTAATTAAAATATCGTCAAAAATTCCAGAAAAAAACGTTAGGCGTTGCTCACACACCTTCCTCCAGCAATGCCGAGTTCAGGTACTCTTTTTGGTCCATGTGACCTTGACCTTGGCGTCATGACTTCCAAAGTACCCATTCGCGACTTCTCAATAATCTGCATGTTTAAACCAACCAAACTTGGTACAGAGCCATTCAGAAATTAGCTGAGAAAGTCCTGCTTATTCGTTTGTGTCACAGAAAGACGGACATACACACACACGCACGCACGCGCTTGTGCACACACACACACACACACACACACACACACACACACACACACACACACACACACATATATATATATATATATATATATATATATATACACACACACACCACACACACACACTCCTGTCAGTGGTACTGGCCTATATGAAACATTGTCTCCTTTTTCTTAAAAAAAAATCCAACTGAAAAATGACAATAAAAGCACACACACACGCGCACACACACCACACACACACACACACACACACACACACACACACACACACACACACACACACACACACACACACACACACACACACACACACTCCTCTCTCTGTATTGATCCATATAAAACATGTTCTCCTTTTTATTAAAAAAAAGAAAAAAACAGCCAACCAAAACGACAATAAAAACATCATTATCATCATCAACAACAACAGCAGCAGCAAAACAACAACAACAACAACAACAACAAAATATATGACAGAACTGAACGACTTCTACAGATGAAGCTGTTTCTCGTAGATGAATGATAAGACTGACAGAAATGAAGCACGTCGTTCAACTTGTACTTTTCCGAGCTGACAAAGATATGGTTGTTTTAAGTCGAAGCAGAATGAGATGTCATTGAAAATTATTGTTAACTCGTCCACTCCCTCGCTGAAAATTATTGTTAACTCTTCCACTCCCTCGCTGAAAATTATTGTTAAGCTTCCACTCCCTCGCTGAAAATTATTAACTCTTCCACTCCCTCGCTGAAAATTATTAATTAACTCTTCCACTCCCTCGCTGAAAATTATTGTTAACTCTTCCACTCCCTCGCTGAAAATTATTAACTCTTCCACTCCCTCGCTGAAAATTATTAACTTTTCCACTCCCTCGTCCTTTCCAGCTTCTTTCTGCAGGAGGCTGATGGATTAGGGTGAGGGAGTGAAAAGGGTTACGGAGACGTGAAACAGAAGTAGCAGGAAGGAGGGAAAACGGAAACGTCGGTTGAAAACACGGTTACGTTTCTTGGGCAGCAGGTGTGACCAGGAGGTCGAAAATTGTTGTTATAAGATAACAGGTTGGCCGTGTTGTGTGACACGCCGAGCTTCAACTGATAAAGCTGAAAACGTACTTTTCTTTTTCTTTTTTGTTTTTGTTTTTTTTTGTGGCCAATGCTTCCATTACTCTTACTCCTCCCCCCCCCCTTTTTTTTTTTTTGTGGCCAATGCTTCCATTACTCTCACTCCTTCCCTTTTTTTTCTTTTTTTTTTAAAGTTGCCAATGCCTCCATTACTCTCACTCCTTCCCCTCTTCCATTTTCTTGCCACCCTTTTCTTGATGTCTTTTATCTCTGTTTTAGTGGGTGGTCTGTGCAATTAAAGGCCAGCTCCTCGATAACACAAGAGCGATCTATTCAAATAGTGTGCTGTAATATAAGGACCCCAAGAGAACTTTCCATCTTATTTCTATCAACTCCCAAGATCCGACAAGGATAGGTTCTATTACCGCCCCTTTTCATCATCCACATGGACACAACTACTCAAGAGCCAGAACCCCCCGTGGAGATTCCGGGGGGCTCTTTCAGTATAAATAGTATTCCCACCTTCTGGAAATGCTGTGCTTGAAATTTCCTCATTTCTGTCGCTCTCTTTTGTTTCTGCCTTATTCCTTTGCTTTCTGTCATTTCTGCCTGTCATTCTCTGCTTTCCTACCTTCTGGAAATTCTGTGCTTGAAAATTTCTCACTTCTTTCTTTCTGTATTTCTGCCTGTCATTCTCTGCTTTCCTCTTCTGAATTCTGTGCTTGAAATTTCCTCATTTCTGTCGCTCTCTTTTGTTTCTGCCTTATTCCTTTGCTTTCTGTCATTTCTGCCTGTCATTCTCTGCTTTCCTACCTTCTGGAAATTCTGTGCTTGAAATTTCCTCATTTCTGTCACTCTCTTTGTTTCTGCCTTATTCCTTTGCTTTCTGTCATTTCTGCCTGTCATTCTCTGCTTTCCTACCTTCTGGAAATTCTGTGCTTGAAATTTCCTCATTTCTGTCGCTCTCTTTTGTTTCTGCCTTATTCCTTTGCTTTCTGTCATTTCTGCCTGTCATTCTCTGCTTTCCTACCTTCTGGAAATTCTGTGCTTGAAATTTCCTCATTTCTGTCACTCTCTTTGTTTCTGCCTTATTCTTTTGCTTTCTGTCATTTCTGCCTATCATTTTCTGCCTTGCTGGTCCATTCACCGGTATGTTCTATAAAGTCTTACGTTCGTTCTCTTAGGGTTGATAATTGGGTACATCTATTGAGCGCAATTTTGGCTCTGGGGACATGAGATATGCAGAAGCAGTTTTAGGTAATCTGGGCCCGTTTAGTGTCCTTAGTTATGTTTAAATTTGTATTCAGGTATGTTTTTTTTAATCCCTTTTGCGATAAATTGGACGGAATGGTCAACGCCATGGGCATCTCCTTAGATTATTGTGAGCGAATGCATTGATATGTGTACTTAATTTTGTTTTGCCTTAATTTTAAACCTGTTGAAATATGGTATATGTTTTGACACGGTTATATCCCTGATAAGGCTCTACGCAGTCGGCTGGGTTTTAAACAACAATAACAATAACAGCAATAAGAGCCAGAAACTCTCAGTGAACTCTTGTTCGGGTGATGACCAGGTGATCGTGAACATTGACAAAACATTACTGGGAAAAAACAAACAAAAACAAAACCCATAGCCGTGAAAACTGTGACGTGAAAATCAGCACCAAGCTGGGCAGAGGTCGAGTCAGTCAGTCAGAGGAACATCTGACAAGTTGGGCATAAAAATCAGAGGGTAAAATCGCCACCCAGTTTTAGAAATATAGGTAAATGGGAAGAGTAGTTTAAAAAAGAGGGAAACTTGGACAGATAAAATGAGACTAGGTCCATAAGGTAAAGGCCATGAGTTATCACCTTTGTCACATTCTAAAACACCCAAACATCCCTCTGGAAACAAAATCTAAGCTTATCAGTATAATCTGTGTACCCACACTCACTTGCTATTGCCAGATTTGGTCTTAGGACAAAATCCTTGTGAAAAAGATCACATCATGCCGATACATACATACATGCATACACACATACATACAGACAGACAGACGTACGTACAAACGTACATACATACATGCATACATACATACACATAATACATGCATACATACATACATACATGCATACATACATACACATAATACATGCATACTTGCATACATACATACATACATACATACATACATACATACATACATACATACATACATACATACATACATACATACGCTCGTCTAAAAGCTCGTATGTGAATAAACGTTAAAAGAAATAACGAACGAACATACATACATACATACATACATACATACATACATACATACATACATACATACATACGATACATACATACATACATACATACATACAGACAGACAGACGTACGCACGTACATATATACATACATACATACGTACATGCGTGCATACGTACGTACGTACATACATACGTACGTACATGCCTACGTGCATGCATGCATACATACATACGTACATGCATACATACATACGTACATGCATACATACATACATACATACATACATACATACATACATACATACATACATACATACATACATACATACATACATACATACTTACAAATGTGTGTGCGTCTGTCTGTCTGTCTGTCTGTCTAGTCTGTCTGTCTGTCTGTGTGCCTGTATGTCTGTCTGTGTCTGAGTCTGTGTCTGTGTCTGTCTGTCTTATCCATTACGTCTTTTGCTGGAAAATGGTGATTTTTTTTACCAAGCAAGGTAACAATAGCGAAGACAGGAAAATGGCGGAAAAGTGATTAGTCTCCTCGTCACCTAGCAACGCTGCGTCATCGCTCGTTCCCTATAGTCATAGAGTGTATGTTGTTAAAAATATCAGAATATACACACGTATTTATAGCGTAGAAACGAAAGTCCTTAAAGTCCATTTTGTGTATGTGTGTGTCTGTGTGTGTGTGTGTGTGTGTGTGTGTGTGTCTGTCTGTCTGTCTGTCTGTCTGTCTGTCTGTATCTGTGTATGTTTGTGTGTGTTGTGTATGTGTATACGTGTGTGTGTCTGTGCGTGTGTATGTGTGTCTGTATGTGTGCGTATGTGTGTGTGTACTTGTGTGTGTACGTGTGTGTGTGTACGTGTGTCTGTGTGTGTACGTATGTTTCTGTGTGTGTCTGTGTGTGTGTATGTCTCTCTCTCTCTCTCTCTCTCTCTCTCTCTCTCTCTCTCTCTCTCTCTCTCTCTCTCTCTGTTGTGTGTTTTCGAACTTCAAAACTCTTTATTACTCAATCATAGTAGCATTAGGTCCCACTGGACCTGTCTTACAGCCAGTCTTTGCTATTCTACTTATATAAGTGTTGAGAAACAGATAGACCATAGCACGTACAATATCAAACAGATTATAAAGATGAATATTGTAATGAAACATTGACTTTTCTGTACGTCATTTGGCCAAGCGCTTGACGAAAGCATGAAAAACAAAGGTTGATACATTTAAACCAAATATATGTCAGCTCATAAAATGATAACAACAACAAGAACAAGAACATAGAAATTATAGTAATAGTAACAATGATATAGATTTTTGTTAAAAAATAAAAGTGAATGGACAAAAGAGTAACTTACAGACATAAACTTAACCCAAAAAAAAATTAATTTAAAAAAAGACTAACTTACCGACATAAACTTAACCCTTTGATTTCCGCACCCTATCCACCAACGGCAGAAACAACCTTTTGACCTTCTCACCCTATCCACCAGCTTCCTGCAGGAAGCTGGTGGATAGGATGACGGAGTCAAAGGGTTAAGTTTTTGCTTTTGCTAGCATGGTTGACAATACAGGATGCTGGTGGGCAGGGTGCGGGAATCAAAGCGTTAAAGGAAAGGAAGAAAGAAAGCAAGTATTAATAAGAACCAGAAAGGGAGGGGATGGATTTCAAGTGGTGCCTCGCGGGAGAGAGTAAGGCTAGGGGAGTTAACCCTAAAAAAAACCGATGGAAGGCAAGGGGAAACCACCATCGTAGTTTTGCCCAGGAAAACCATGGACAGGATGTTGGAAGTCCATGGTCGCCAACGCCATGCGGTAGGGCACCTGATGATGATGATGATGATGATGCCTCGCTGTTCAGGTCTGCATGAGTTTCCCAAAGATGTTGTTCCAGAGCTTCTTCGTCCACTGTGAGTGTTCCTGATTTGGGCTGCTCTAATCGCTTCCTGGCGAACTGGAAGCGGTCTCTGAAGAAGCAGGCTTGGGTCGCCTTCTTTTTCTTCCTTCTGCTCCTTGCTGATTTTGCTTTGTTCAGGGCGCTGTGCTTCGCTTTCAGGTCTTTCCATAGTTTCTCTAACACTCGTATCTCAAATTCTGAACGATCCTTCATTTATTTCCTCGGGAATCTTTTTCTTCTGTCGGATATCCTCCATTTTACGCTGGTGTCTTGATTTCTGAGGAGGAGTTTTCACATTTGTTTTTTGTTTTCTTTTCTTTTGTTTTTGGTTTTGTTTGTTTGTTTTTGTTGTTGTATTTTTTTTACTTTTGTTGTTTTGTTTTTTTTTACTCCATAGGTATCCCTACATTTTGCACAGATTAATTCCGAATGTGGCTAGTTTGTGTTCCAGCGTGCTCTTTCCTATCAGCACATTCAGTTTGGGGGCTATTTCTATATCCAGCCTCTCCCATTCCTCTTTTGCACTTGCAGGTGGCAAGTTCAGTTTCTGGCACTTAGCATCAACAGCCTGTACAATTTTTTTTTCCGTCTGAGCCATCAGTGTGGACGTCCTTGGTACTGTGGTTTTTGCTTACTGGCCTTGGTTTTCCGACGTTTTATCTGCTGGCGCAGTGTGCTGCTGTTTGTTCATCAGTCTTGGCATAGTTCTTTTTAGTCCTGTGGATCTTCATGCCGCGTTTGGTAGAGAATCTCCTCTCACAAACTCACGGAAATTCAATTTGTCACATACTCATGGTCCGCTGTGGATTTCCACTGAGTGTGTGTGTGTGTGTGTGTGTGTGTGTGTGTGTGTGTGTGTGTGTGTGTGTGTGTGTGTGTGTGTGTGTGTGTGTGTGGTGTGTACACGTGTACACGTGTACACACACACACACTTTACCACACTCGCTCACAAACACACTCTTTCCTGCCTCCCCCCTACCCCATTTTCTTTTCCACATGCGCCTGTGCGCGCGCAGACACACACACACACACACATTCTCTCTCTCTCTCTCTCTCTCTCTCTCTCTCTCTCTCTCTCTCTCTCTCTCTCTCACTTAAACACATATACACGCATACACACTTCCCTGCCCCACGCCCCCATTTCCACATGCGCGTGCGCGCGCGCACACACGTACACATATACATAACACACACACTCTCTCTCTCTCCCCCTCTCCCTCCCGCCTCTCTCTCCTTCTCTCTGTCCCTCTCTTTCCCACTCCTACCCGCACGTACACACACACACTGCTACACAGAGCCTGTCTGTGAGCCACACGCTGCTTTTTGCATGAGGGAGTAAACAAGAAGATAGCGTAGTGTGCAATGATAACGGACTGATTGTGTGAAGTTGATTTCCCCCCCACTGCACACGATCAGTGTTCCACCTCCATAAAAAATCATAAATTCAGCTGCAGGTTCGCTCCGTAAATCAAAACGGAGAAGCATGATAATTGCAGATGTGAAAACATGGCAGCGGGTAATGGTTTTGTGCACAACTGTCATGTTCAACGGCAGTATATTATTGTCAGTTGTGCTGTATTATGTAACAAAGAAGACATCTGTTGTATAATCTTCTCTCTACAGTTTATTTCTTTGAATCATTTTGTTGGTTTGTTGAGTATGAACCAGAAGAACAAGCAAACCAAATCAAGCGTGTATTCAACACAACAAGACAAGACAAGCGCAAACTTTCGGCCAACCGGCCTTTGTCAAGCGCGAATGCATGGTCACAAACAGACCACAAACAACGGATAATAAAAAGAGGACTAAAAATTTCCCTGCCGCCTCGTCCAGTGGATAAAAAGGGACCAAAATGTTTTGGATTTTGTTGAGTATGTTCATAATAACAAGTCTTTGGATGTGACAAGTTGGCTGTGTGGTATATGAGGTGCTTTTTCGAGACGTAGCTTGTTGGTTTTTTTTAGTAGTTTCATAATAAGTCTTTCAGTGTGGTAACTTGGCTGAGTGGTCTAACTAAGGTGCTTTTCAAGACATTGTCAGCGCGTAGGGTATTGTGTTGGCTCAGGGAGTACGGCAAATAAATGTTGGCAGAGTTTGGGTGGAGCGCATATGGAATTGTCCCAGTGCGATGAATCCCTCTTGAACAAACTCCAAAGGTGCTGGTTTAAGGCACCAGTCTCTGTGGAGGTCTAGGTTCGTATCCCACCGCTGCCAGTTTTGTTTGTTTGCTTGTTTGCTTGCTTGCTTGCTTGCTTGATTTGGGTTTGGGTGGGTGGGTTGGTTGGTTGGTTTTGGTTTGGGTGGGTGGGTGCGTGGGTCGGTGGTTGGGTAGTTGGTCTGGGTTTGGGTGGGTGAGTAGGTCGGTTGGTTTGTTGGGTAACCGGTTGATGGTTTGGTCGGTTTTGGTTGGTTGGTAGGATGGATGGTTGGTTGGTTTGGTTTGGTTTGTTGGTTTGTTTGGTTTGGTTTGGTTTGGTTGGTTAGTTGGTTGGTTGGATGAATGGCTGCTTATTTGGTTGGTTGGTTGGTTGGTTGGTTTTGGTTTGGGTGGGTAAGTTGGTTGGTTGGTTGGCTGGCTGGCTGGCTGGCTGGTTGGCTGGCTGGTTGGTTGGCTGGTTGGTTGGTTGGTTGGCTGGTTGATTGGTTGGCTGGTTGCTTGGTTGCTTGGTTGGTTGGCTGGTCATCTCAGGTGGTTAGAACGCAGTGCTGATAATGCAGGGATTGCGGGTTCGACCCTCAGGCAGGCCACACATTTTATTGGAAATTGCAGGTGGAGTGAGTGATACATTCCGTTACATTATAGCCTACATTGATTTCGTGACACATTGATAGCAGGACAGACATAGGGGTTTGTTCAAGAGAGATTCATGGCACTGGGACTATTCCATATGTGCTCCACCCAAATCTGCCAGTAATTATCTGACAGACTCCGTGAGTCTGTGCAAGACCTTATGCGCTGGCAAGGTCTTGAATAAGGTGGGGGACGGGAGGGAGAAGGGACTATGAAACGCTAAGCTGACGCCACTATGTCCGTGGGGATGCCTGGGACTCTTTCAGTATAGATAGTATCCCCCCCCCCCCCACCTTCCGGAAATTTTGTGCTAGAACTGTCCTCCTCTTTTCTGTCACTCTCTTTGTTTCTTTCTTCCTGTTTTGCATTCTGTCATTTCTTCCTATCGTTTTCTGCCTTGCTGGTCCATTCACCTGTATGTGTTCGCTAAAGTCTTACGTACTTTCTCTTAGGATTGACAGTTAGGTGCATGTACTGTTGTGTTTTTTGTTTTGTTTTTGTTGTTTTGTTTGTTTGTTTTGTTTTGTTTGTTGTTGTTTGTTTGTGTTTTGCCCTAGGGAAATGAGATATGCGGGAGCAATTTTAGGCAATTTAGGCCGTTTCTGTATATGTTTTAGTGTCCTTAGTTATGTTTGTATTCAGGTATGTTTTTTAAATCCTCTGGACTGAGTGGTCAACACCAGAGGCATGTCCTTATATTATGTGCGCGAATGCATTGATATGTGTACTTAATTTTCTTTCTTTTTTTTTTTTTTTCCCTGTTGGAGTATCGTGTATGTTTTGAAACGGGCATAGCCCTAATATGGCTCAACGCAGTCGGCTGGGCTTAAAATATCAATAACAATAACAATAAAAAGGCATAGAACCCATACATTGGACAGAACCTCAAGATATTTTCATCAACTAGGGCTTATACACAAGTAGATCACTCATAATGAAGATTAGGAAAAGACAGGCAACATTTATAGGCCATTTTATGAGGAAGGGGGATTTGGAGCACCTGTCACAACGGGAAAGCTGGAGGGAAAGAGAGCACCAGGTAGACCCAGGGAGAGAATGCTGGACGGACTTGCAGAGTGGCTGGGGATGAGGAGGGTGGGGGAGATGCTAGGAGCAACGAGAGATAGAGATGGTTGGAAGTCCATGGTCGCCAACGCCATGCGGCAGGGCACCTGATGATGATGATGATGATGATGAGGGCTTATACACAGGCTTCGGTATGCACTATGGTCATTTTGAATCTTCTCCTTCACATGGCAACTGTGGTGTCACTGCATATGGAATCTTTTTTTTTTTTTTTTTTTTTTTGAGCACGGAGACGTCATCTTAAGAAATTTAAATCAACTCAGTGTCGCCTGTTTGGATCAGTATTTGATATCTTGATTTTACCTCCAGTTCACGACATAAAGACAGGACTGTTTGCAGCCCGCCTTAATTAATGTTCCTGTCATTCTGGGGGGTATCAGCGTAAAATCTTATCAGCGTAAAATGTTATGCAGAATAATACTTGGCACTGTTTGTGCTTAGGGACATATTAGAATGGATTAACCAGTTCCAAGGGTTGTTGAGTTCTGTAGGTGCATGCTGGTTTTGGACAAGATGTGCTGCAAGTTACTCTTTATCTTTCTTGTAGATTAGTCACAACTTCACCTCTTCTACCAGCCCATTAACAAAATGTACACACAGCAGCAGCAGCAACAGCACAAGCAACAAAAATTACGAAACTACACAGAACAAAACAAAGCAAACCATCTAACAATTATCAGCAAACACTGTCACCACCAAACAATGAATGAGACGTGAGCAAGCAGCAAAACTTCCATCAAATTAGAGAGAATTGGAGTGTGTGTGTATAGTGTGTGTGTGGTGTGTGTGTGTGTGTGTGTGTGTGTGTGTGTGTGTGTGTGCGCGCGTGTCTCTGTCTGTCTGTCTGTCTCTATCTCTGTCTGTCTCTGTCTCTGTCTCTCTTTCTCTCTCTGTCTCTGTCTCTGTCTCTCTTTCTCTCTATCTCCTCCCCCCCCCCCCTCTTTCTCTCTGTCTCTTTCTCCTTCTCTTTATCTCTCTGTCTGTCTGTCTGTCTGTCTTTGTGTGTGTGTGTGTGTGTTGTTTTGTGCATGTGTGAGTGAGAGAGAGTGTGTGCGTGTGTGTGTGTGTGCGCGCGCGTGTGTGCGTGTATCTGATTGTGCAAGTGTTTGCATGCGAGTAATATGCGTGCGTGCGAGACTGAGTGAGTGAGTGAGACATAGACAATGACATGTGTGTGTGTGTGTGTGTGTGTGGTGTGTGTGTGTGTGTGTCTGTGTGTGTGTGTGTCTGGTGTGTGTGTGTGTGTCTTCGTTACAGGTACGACTGGTTCCAGAGCAATAAAATGGTGACTCTGGCTGTGTACACACGCTGGAAAAAGATCCACCCAGACCACGTCACCATCGACAAAACCAACAAGACCCTCAGGGTGGCCGTCTCCATAGAGAAGCACATCTTTAAAATCCACTTAGGTGACTGTTTAGCTTTTATCTTGCATTGTGTGTATATGAAACGTGTGAGTGGTTTTGTCTATCATAGATATGTATATCTTGGTTTGTGTGTATATGAAACGTGTGAGTGTTTTTAGTCTATCATAGATATGTATATCTTGGTTTGTGTGTATATGAAACGTGTGAGTGTTTTTGTCTATCATAGATATGTATATCTTGCATTGTGTGTATATGAAACGTGTGAGTGTTTTTGTCTATCATAGTTACGTATATCATAGATTGTGTGTATTTGGGATGTGTGAGAGTTTTTGTCTGTCATAGATATGTATATCTTACATTGTGTGTATATGAAACGTGTGAGTGTTTTTGTCTATCATAGATATGTATATCTTGCATTGTGTGTATATGAAACGTGTGAGTGGTTTTGTCTATCATAGATATGTATATCTTGCATTGTGTGTATATGAAATGTGTGAGTGTTTTTGTCTATCATAGATGTGTATATCTTGCATTGTGTGTATATGAAATGTGTGAGTGTTTTTGTCTATCATAGATATGTATATCTTACATTGTGTGTATATGAAACGTGTGAGTGTTTTTGTCTATCATAGTTATGTATATCTTGCATTGTGTGTATATGAAACGTGTGAGTGTTTTTAGTCTATCATAGATATGTATATCTTGCATTGTGTGTATATGAAACGTGTGAGTGTTTTTGTCTGTCATAGATATGTATAATCTTGCATTGTGTGTATATGAAACGTGTGAGTGTTTTTTAGTCTATCATAGATATGTATATCTTGCATTGTGTGTATATGAAACGTGTGAGTGTTTTTGTCTATCATAGATATGTATATCTTACATTGTGTGTATATGAAACGTGTGAGTGTTTTTGTCTATCATAGTTATGTATATCTTAGATTGTGTGTATTTGGATGTGTGAGTGTTTTTGTCTGTCATAGATATGTATATCTTGGTTTGTGTGTATTTGGGATGTGTGAGTGTTTTTGTATATCATATTATATCCTGGATTGTGTGTATTTGGGATGTGTGAGTGTTTTTGTCTTCTATTATATCTTGGTTGTGTGTTTTGGGATGTGTGAGTGTTTTTGATATATCTTGATTGTGGTATTTGGGTGTGTGAGGTTTTGTATATATAATTTTGGTGTATTGGTGGTGTGTTTTGTATATCTATATATCTTGGTTGTGTTTTTGGATGTGTGATGTTTTTGTATTCGTATTATATCTTGGATTTGTGTATTTGGGATTGTGAGTGTTTTTGTATATCATATTATATCTTGTTGGTGTATTGGATGTGTGAGTGTTTTGTATATCTATTATATCTTGGATTGTGTATTGGAGTGTGAGTGTTTTTGTATATCATATTATTCTGGATTGTGTGTATTTGGGAGTGTGAGTGTTTTTGTATATCATTATATCTTGGTTGGTGTATTTGGATGTGTGAGTGTTTTTGTATATCGTATTATATCTTGGATTGTGTGGTATATTGGATGTGTGAGGTGTTTTTGTATATCTATTATATCTTGATTGTGTGTATTTGGGATGTGTGAGTGTTTTTGTATATCTATTATATCTTGGATTGTGTGTATTTGGGATGTGTGAGTGTTTTTGTATATCATATTATATCTTGGTTGGTGTATTTGGATGTGTGAGTGTTTTTGTATATCGTATTATATCTGGATTGTGTGTTTTGGGATGTGTGAGTGTTTTTGTATATCATATTATATCTTGGATTGTGTATTTGGGATGTGTGAGTGTTTTTGTATATCGTATTATATCCTGGATTTGTGGTTTGGGATGTGTGAGTGTTTTTGTATATCTATTATATCTTGGATTGTGTGTATTTGGGATTGTGAGTGTTTTTGATATCGTATTATATCTGGATTGTGTGTTTGGGATGTGTGAGTGTTTTTGTATACATATTAATCTTGGTTGGTGTATTTGGATGTTGAGTGTTTTTGTATATCATATTATATCTTGGTTGGTGTATTTGGGATGTGTGAGTGTTTTGTATATCATATTATATCTTGGTTGTGTGTATTTGGGATGTGTGAGTGTTTTGTATATCTATTATATCTGGTTGTGTGTATTTGGGATGTGTGAGTGTTTTTGTATATCATATTATATCTTGGGTTGGTGTATTTGGGATGTGTGAGTGTTTTTGTATATCATATTATATCTGGATTGTGTGTCGTTTGGGTGTGTGAGTGTTTTTTGTATATCATATTATTCTTGGTTGTGTGTATTTGGATGTGTGAGTGTTTTTGTATTCGTATTATATCTTGATTGTGTGTGTTTGGATGTGTGAGTGTTTTTGTATATCTATTATATCTTGGTTGGTGTATTGGATGTGTGAGTGTTTTTGTATATCTATTATATCTGGTTGTGTGTTTGGATTGTGAGTGTTTTTGTATATCTATTATATCTTGGATTGTGTGTGTTTGGGATGTGTGAGTGTTTTGTATATCGTATTATATCTTGGATTGTGTGTATTTGGGATGTGTGAGTGTTTTTGTATATCTATTATATCTTGGATTGTGTGTATTTGGGATGTGTGAGTGTTTTGTATATCTTAATATGTATTTGTGTGATGTTTTGGGATGTGTGAGTGTTTTTGTATCGTATATACTGGATTGTGTGATTTGGTGTTAGTGTTTTTGTATATCTATTATATCTTGGATTGTGTGTATTTGGGATGTGTGAGTGTTTTTGTATATCATATTATATCTTGGATTGTGTGTATTTGGGATGTGTGAGTGTTTTTGTATATCATAATATATCTTGGATTGTGTGTATTTGGGAGTGTGAGTGTTTTTGTATATCGTATTATATCTTGGGTTGGTGTATTTGGGATGTGTGAGTGTTTTTGTATATCGTATTATATCTTGGTTGCGTGTATTTGGGATGTGTGAGTGTTTTTATATCGTATTATATCCTGGATTGTGTGCGTTTGGGATGTGTGAGTGTTTTTGTATATCATATTATATCTTGGATTGTGTGTATTTGGGATGTGTGAGTGTTTTTGTATATCGTATTATATCTGGATTGTGTGTATTTGGGATGTGTGAGTGTTTTTGTATATCATATTATATCTTGGTTGCGTGTATTTGGATGTGTGAGTGTTTTTGTATATCGTATTATATCCTGGATTGTGTGCGTTTGGGATGTGTGAGTGTTTTTGTATATCATATTATATCTTGGTTGTGTGTATTTGGGATGTGTGAGTGTTTTTGTATATCGTATTATATCCTGGTTGTGTGTGTTTGGGATGTGTGAGTGTTTTTGTATATCGTATTATATCTTGGGTTGGTGTATTTGGAATGTGTGAGTGTTTTTGTATATCGTATTATATCCTGGTTTGTGTGCTTTGGGATGTGTGAGTGTTTTTGTATATCATATTATATCTTGGGTTGTGTGTATTTGGGATGTGTGAGTGTTTTTGTATATCATATTATATCTTGGTGTGCGTGTATTTGGGATGTGTGAGTGTTTTTGTATATCATATTATATCTTGGGTTGTGTGTATTTGGGATGTGTGAGTGTTTTTGTATATCATATTATATCTTGGGTTGTGTGTATTTGGGATGTGTGAGTGTTTTTGTATATCATATTATATCTTGGTTGTGTGTATTTGGGATGTGTGAGTGTTTTTGTATATCATATTATATCTTGGGTTGCGTGTATTTGGGATGTGTGAGTGTTTTTGTATATCATATTATATCTTGGGTTGTGTGTATTTGGGATGTGTGAGTGTTTTTGTATATCATAATAGTATCTTGGGTTGTGTGTATTTGGGATGTGTGAGTGTTTTTGTATATCTAGATATTATATCTTGGGTTGTGTGTATTTGGGATGTGTGAGTGTTTTTGTATTCTATTATATCTTGGGATTGTGTGTATTTGGGATGTGTGAGTGTTTTTGTATATCGTATTATATCTTGGATTGTGTGTATTTGGGATGTGTGAGTGTTTTTGTATATCATATTATATCTTGGTTGTGTGTATTTGGGATGTGTGAGTGTTTTTGTATATCATATTATATCTTGGATTGTGTGTATTTGGGATGTGTGAGTGTTTTTGTATATCATATTATATCTTGGGTTGTGTGTATTTGGGATGTGTGAGTGTTTTTGTATGTCGTATTATATCTTGGATTGTGTGTTTTGGGATGTGTGAGTGTTTTTGTATATCTATTATATCTTGGATTGTGTGTATTTGGGATGTGTGAGTGTTTTTGTATATCATATTATATCTTGGATTGTGTGTATTTGGGATGTGTGAGTGTTTTGTATATCGTGATATTATATCTTGGATTGTGTGTTTTGGGATGTGTGAGTGTTTTTGTATATCGTATTATATCTTTGGATTGTGTGTATTTGGGATGTGTGAGTGTTTTTGTATATCATATTATATCTTGGATTGTGTGTATTTGGGAGTGTGAGTGTTTTTGTATATCATATTATATCTTGGGTTGTGTGTATTTGGGATGTGTGAGTGTTTTTGTATATCGTATTATATCCTGGATTGTGTGCGTTTGGGATGTGTGAGTGTTTTTGTATATCATATTATATCTTGGATTGTGTGTATTTGGGATGTGTGAGTGTTTTTGTATATCGTATTATATCCTGGATTGTGTGTGTTTGGGATGTGTGAGTGTTTTTGTATATCGTATTATATCCTGGATTGTGTGTATTTGGGATGTGTGAGTGTTTTTGTATATCGTATTATATACCTGGATTGTGTGTATTTGGGATGTGTGAGTGTTTTTGTGTATCATGTTATATCTTGGATTGTGTGTATTTGGGATGTGTGAGTGTTTCTGTATATCGTATTGTATCTGATTGTGTGCGTTTGGGATGTGTGAGTGTTTTTGTGTATCATGTTATATCCTGGATTGTGTGTATTTGGGATGTGTGAGTATTTTTGTGTATCATGTTATATCCTGGATTGTGTGTATTTGGGATGTGTGAGTGTTTTTGTATATCATATTATATCTTGGTTTATGTGTATTTGGGATGTGTGAGTGTTTTGTATATCATATTATATCTTGGGTTGCGTGTATTTGGGATGTGTGAGTGTTTTGTATATCTTAGATATGTATGTCTTGGATTGTGTGTATTTGGGATGTGTGAGTGTTTTTGTATATCATATTATATCTTGGTTTGTGTGTATTTGGGATGTGTGAGTGTTTTTGTATATCATATTATATCTTGGTTGTGTGTATTTGGGATGTGTGAGTTTTTGTCTATCATAAATATGTATATCTTGGATTGTGTGTATTTGGGATGTATGAGTGTTTTTGTATATTTTAGGTATGTATGTCTTGGTTGTGTGTATTTGGGATGTGTGAGTGTTTTTGTATATCATATATATATATCTTGGATTGTGTGCATTTGGGATATGTGAGTGTTTTTGTATATCATATTATATCTTGGGTTGTGTGTATTTGGGATATGTGAGTGTTTTTGTATATCATATCATATCTTGGATTGTGTGCATTTGGGATGTGTGAGTGTTTTTGTATATCATAGATATGTATATCTTGGATTGTGTGTTTTGGGGATGTGAGCGTGTGTTTGTATATCAGATATGTATATCTTCGAATGTGTGTATTTGGGATGTGTGTATTTGGGATGTGAGTGTTTTGTATATCATAGATATGTACATCTTGTAATGTATGTATTTGGGATATGTGATTGTGTTTGTGTATTGTAGATACGTAATAATAATAATTACAATATTTATATAGCGCAAAATCTTGATAAAATCAAATCTAAGCGCTGAAGCAGACACACACGCAGGCACGCACGCCCGCACACACACGCACGCACACACACAGACACACACACACACACACACACACACACACACACACCCACACACACGCATGGCTATAAATGGGGAGAAAGAATAAAAGCAATAAAAGCAAGAATAAAAGCAATGGAAAATTATAGAGAGCATAGCATACAATTATATATTATAACCATGTGATTCCCTCGGAGCGGAGACAGGCTGCAGAGGGGAGGGTTGAGTGAGGTTAGGATTTTATGCAGGAGAGAAAAGGTGAGTTTTGAGAGCGGACTTGAAGGAGACAAAAGTAGGTTGCTGACGGACTGAGAGAGGACCAGAAACAGAGAAGGCTCGTGGACCATAGGTATTGAGCTTAGTGCGTGGAAAGCGAAGAGTCAGAGGATCAGAGGCAGAGCGGAGGGTACGTGAGGGAACATAGATCTCAAGTAGGCTTGACAGGTAATCGGGGGCTGCGTTATTGAGGCTTTTGTAGCACATGGTGTCTAGTTTGTACTGTATGCGCTTTGATACAGGGAGCCAGTGAAGTTGTGCCACGAGAGGAGATATGTGGTCAGCTTTTTTCTTTTTGAGTACAAGGCGTGCAGCATTGTTTTGAATGCGCTGTAGGATGTGAATGGTGGAGGCAGGAAGACCAGACAGGAGTGAATTGCAATAGTCAATGCGAGACATTATGAAGGAGAGAACGAGTTTTTTAGTTGTTTCGACAGAGAGATACTTCCTGATCAGCTTTGTACGATGGAGATGATAGTAGCAGGATCTGGCAGTTTGAGAAACAAAGTTATGAATTGTGTGACTGTTTGCCTTTCTATACTATGTGAAAAAAAAATTGTGATTAAATTTATGTCACTTACAAAATCTAGAATGTTTTATGTATTTGGACTGTGTTGAGAACTTAAAGTGAGCTGAAAAAAAGACAAGAAAACGCACACCTGCTTAGCAAGACTTTTACGATGCACACATGCGTACGCGCATGCACGCACCCACGCACGCACGCACGCACGCACGCACGCACGCACGCACGCACACACACACACACACACACACACAGTATTATTTTTGCTGGTGTGTAACTGAATATTTGTATAAAACTTTAATTTTGTTCTTCCAGAATTACAAGAAGATGTTACGTCAGACTACACAGGTGAATATACCTTTGCCTATTTTTCAGTGAGAGAGAGAGGGGGGGGGGGGGAAGAGAAGACGTGTGTTTGTGTGTGTGAGAGAGAGAGAGAGAGAGGGGGGGGAGACAGAGAGTGTGGTGTGGTGTGTGTGTATGTGTGTGTGTGTGTGTGTATGTGTGTGTGTGTGTGTGTGTGTGAATTCCCCACTGTCTGCCACTGGACACAGATCATTTTTTAGTTTGTCAATCAGACTCCATTCCCAGTCGCTCCTTCATCACCAAGTCATACACCTCTTTCCTGAAGCGTTCCTTCCTTAAAGATTATGTATTCAGACTTTATGGTGAAGATCGTATTGTTAGACTTTCAGATCATATTGTTAGACTTTCAGATCATATTGTTAGACTTTAAGATCATATTGTTAGACTTTAAGATCATATTGTTAGACTTTAAGATCATATTGTTAGACTTTCAGATCATATTGTTAGACTTTCAGATCATATTGTTAGACTTTCAGATCATATTGTTAGACTTTCAGATCATATTGTTAGACTTTCAGATCATATTGTTAGACTTTCAGATCATATTGTTAGACTTTCAGATCATATTGTTAGACTTTCAGATCATATTGTTAGACTTTAAGCCTCTCATAAGGTAAATATGATTTTAGACTTGAGGTTATTTGTAGAGTATGCGGGTGTAGTCATTGTGGGTGATCTTGTAGAGTATGCGGGTGTAGTCATTGTGGGTGATCTTGTTGAGTATGCAGGTGTAGTCATTGTGGGTGATCTTGTAGAGTATTGCGGTGTAGTCGTTGTGTGTGATCTTGTAGAGTATGAGGTGTAGTCGTTGTGTGTGATCTTGTAGAGTATGGAGGTGTAGTCATTGTGGGTGATCTTTAGAGTAATGCATGGTGTATTTATTGTGGGTGATCTTGTAGAGTATGCAGGTGTAGTCATTGTGTGTGATCTTGTAGAGTATGCAGGTGTAGTCATTGTGTGTGATCTTGTAGAGTATGCAGGTGTAGTCATTGTGTGTGTAATCTTTGTATGAGTATGCAGGTGTAGTCATTGTGTGTGATCTTGTAAAGTATGCAGGGTAGTCATTGGGCGTTTATCTTGTGAGTATGGCGGTGTAGTCATTGTGGGTGATCTTGTAGAGTATGCGGGTATAGTTATTGTGTGTGATCTTGTAAAGTATGCAGGTATAGTCAGTGTGGGTGATCTTGTAGAGTATGCGGGTGTAGTCATTGTGTGTGATCTTGTAGAATATGCAGGTGTAGTCGTTGTGGTGATCTTGTAGAGTATGCAGGTGTAGTCATTGTGGTGATCTTGTAGAGTATGCAGGTGTAGTCATGTGTGGGTGATCTTGTAGAGTATGCAGGTGTAGTCATTGTGTGTGATCTTGTAGAGTATGCAGGTGTAGTCGTTGTGTGTGATCTTGTAGAGTATGCAGGTGTAGTCATGTGTGTGTGATCTTGTAGAGTATGCAGGTGTAGTCGTTGTGTGTGATCTTGTAGAGTATGCAGGTGTAGTCATTGTGTGTGATCTTGTAGAGTATGCAGGTGTAGTCGTTGTGGGTGATCTTGTAGAGTATGCAGGTGTAGTCATTGTCGGTGATCTTGTAGAGTATGCAGGTGTAGTCATTGTGGGTGATCTTGTAGAGTATGCTGGTGTAGTCATTGTGTGTGATCTTGTAGAGTATGCAGGTGTAGTCATTGTGGGTGATCTTGTAGAGTATGCAGGTGTAGTCATTGTGTGTGATCTTGTAGAGTATGCAGGTGTAGTCGTTGTGTGATCTTGTAGAGTATGCGGGTGTAGTCATTGTGTGTGATCTTGTAGAGTATGCGGGTGTAGTTATTGTGGGTGATCTTGTAGAGTATGCGGGTGTAGTCATTGTGTGTGATCTTGTAGAGTATGCGGGTGTAGTCGTTGTGTGTGATCTTGTAGAGTATGCGGGTGTAGTCATTGTGTGTGATCTTGTAGAGTATGCGGGTATAGTTATTGTGGGTGATCTTGTAGAGTATGCGGGTGTAGTCATTGTGGGTGATCTTGTAGAGTATGCAGGTGTAGTTATTGTGGGTGATCTTGTAGAGTATGCGGGTGTAGTCATTGTGGGTGATCTTGTAGAGTATGCAGGTGTAGTCATTGTGTGTGATCTTGTAGAGTATGCAAGTGTGGGGAGAACACATTATAAAACACCTGTTAACAGCTTCAGATGAAATCAGTATGATCAATAAAAGCTTTTACATAACAAAAATATTACATTCAATTGTTGCAGCACAAAGAATTGTGAACATGATCATGCATGTTCCTGATTTTCTGCAAATTATGTGGGTATCGGTGTAGAGGATAAAAATTCAGGTACCAGAAATTTTAGTAGAATTTCGCCTTTATCTTGAAATAAATAACAACAATTCAGACACTACAAATTTCAAGAAAAATTTGTTTGTCTATTAATTGAGTCAGAGACGTCAAAAACTTTCTGCAGAATTTTTAGCACATTAGAAATTTTTCATGATTTGGGAGATAAAGGAGAAATGATTGAGGAAAGACATTCATAGGAAAAATGATTGAGGAAAGACATTCATAGGAGAAATGATTGAGGAAAGACATTCATAGGAGAAATGATTGAGGAAAGACATTCATAGGAGAAATGATTAAGGAAAGACATTCATGCGGAATTAAAAAAAAATAGTAGCGCTTTACAAGGCCCGTAAATGTAGTGGACGCCCCCACATTTTTGCGGATGTAGTGGATGCCCCCACATTTTTGCGGAATCGGTGAAGTTGGTATTGATTTCCCTTGCTTCAGCACTCAAGAGTCTGGTAGTCGTGTGCACAGAGTTGTTGAAGCAAAGTTGCTCTTGATTACCTCCGATTTTGTCCTCAGTGAAAGTGCACTCCGACTCGGGGAAAGTGGAAATCATTCTGCCCAAGAGCGAGCCGGAGAAACAGTGGTCTGCCCTGGGCAAACCTCTCCGTGGAGACAAATCATACGTGAAAAAGTTTCAAGCAGGTACAGGAATGGCTGAGTGGTCTTGTGTGTTTACATATATATCTGTGTGTGTGTGTGTGTGTCTGTGTGTGTGTGTGTGTGTGTTTTGTGTGTGTGTGTGTGTGTGTGTGTGTGTGTTTTGTGTGTGTGTGTGTGTGTGTGTGGTGTGTGTGTGTGTGTGTGTGTTTCGTGTATGTGTTAGAGTGAGTCTGATGGGTGTCTGTGAGATCGTGTCTAGTCTGTGTTTGTGTACATGACTCAGACCCAGTTATTTTTCATATGTGTTTGACAGTTTGTGTGTATGAGGAGGAAGAGGAGGAGTGTGTTTCCATGGTTTTTGTGTATTATTGTTTCCATTTCACTAACATTATTTATTTCAGGCAAAATATAATAATGAACAAACGGTTTACAGTCTTGTTGATGCATCTTCTCACAGAACAGTGAGGTATCTTAAGTCCTACATGATGTGTGGACGTGACTTTTGTTAGGGGGGGTGTTTGCTTGCTTTTGCTTTTCAGTGCAGTTTTTTTATTTACTTTTTTAAACTTAATTTACTTGTGTGCTTGCTAAAAGTTGTTATATTTCTGTATTGACTACCATCAAGCTTTAGCAGCAATATCTTTTAACAACCATCAACTTTCTGTGTGTACAGAGACGGTATATCGTGAGTGTACAGTGAAGTCTATAACAGCTGTAACCCACGATGTGATATTACTGACCGTCAGGTCTCCTGAGGGCTGCCGTCTGCCGGTTCCCATTGGTCATCATGTCCAGATCAAGCATAAAGTGTCAGGTGATTGGCTGAAAATCATACATTTGTGATTGGCTGTAAACATTAACATTCGTTCGTCTGTAATTGCTGGAGTGATTGGCTGAAAATCGGACATTCATGATTGGCTGAAAATCATACATTCATGACTGGCTGAAAATGATCACATTCATTCATTTGTGATGATCGGAGTGATTGGCTCAAAAATCATGCATTCATGAGTGGCTGAAAATCATAATATTGGTTCATCTGTGATAATTCCAGCGATTGGCTGAAAATAATAGCTTCATGATTGGCTGAAAATCATAACATTCTTTCATCTGTGATGACTGGAGTGATTGGCCGAAAATTGGCGTTCATTTATTTGTGACTGTTGGAGTGATTAGTTTTGGACCATACATGTATTTATTATTGATGTTTGTCTTAAGAGAACACTGACGTTTTGAATCTCTCGTTTTGAAAATGAAGAGACTGAATTGTGAGTAATGGTTAAATTCACTGCATTATTTGTGTAATTTCTACTGAATCGGTCATTCCAGTACATCGGAGAATTCATATGTGCGAAGGAATTCATCACATTCAGACTGTTTCATGTGCTCCACCCAAATCTGACGGTAATTATCTGCGCTGCTGGTCAGTTCACCTGTATGTGTTCGATAAAGTCTTACGTACTTTTTCTTAGGATTGATAATTGGGTACATGTATTAAGTGCAATTTTGGCTCTAGGGTAGGTGAGATATGCGGAAGCAGTTTCAGGTAATTTATGCCCGTTTTCATATATGTTTTGGTGTTCTTTAGGTATGCTTAAATTTGTATTCATGTGTGGTTTTTTAAATCCCCTGTGTGATAAATTGGATGGAGTGGTCAATGCGGGGGGGCATGTCCTTAGATTATGTGTGCGAATGCATTGATATGTGTACTTAATTTTCTTTTCTGTTTTTTTTTCCTGTTAAAGTTTCGTGAATGTTTTGAAGCGGTTATAGCCCTGATATGGCTCTACGCAGTCGGCTGGGCTTTAAACAGCAATAATAGTAACAACAACAATAACAATAACAGTTACCAAGGTCTTAAGATGGAGGAGGAGAGCACCTATAAAACATAAAGCATCACGACTAAAATGACAGGCAGATTAAGATAAGCAGTAAACAGGCCAGTTTTTATGTTGCGGGCTGGGATTGAACCCAATACATTAGACCTTGAATCCTTGGCTCTATCGACGGACCCATCCAGCCTGTACTAATGTGAAAGAGTTAGAAGTAAAGCATTACATAAGACATTCCATAACGAGAAATGAAACGATAAAGTCTATGTTATTGTGTGTATGACTGCCAATGTAATCGGCACATAGGTAGATTGACACATCCAGCTGTTGGGAATTAACCCTTTGACTACCGCACCCTATCCACCAACTTCAAAAACTTAACCCTTTGACTCCCTCACCCTTTCCACCAGCTTCCTGCAGGAAAGGGTGAGGGAGTCAAAGGGTTAAGTTTTTGCTTTGCTTGCATGACTGACGATGCAGGATGCTGGTGGACAGGGTGCAGGAGTCAAAGGGTTAAAAAGTAAACGGGTTGAAAAAAATAATTCTTACATAAAGTGGATTAATGAAATAACTATTACGTAAACTGTATCATGATGGGAGATATTGATCAGAAGCAGTATGTATATGACCAGTCGCCACGGTGTAGTGGTTAGAGCAACAGAATACTGACTGGAAGGTTGTGGGTTCAAATCCCCTTCAGTCCTGGTGGAATTTTTCGGCTCCAACCAGCCCATACTCAGAATTGAGCGTGCTGTGGGCTCATTGAGAAGACTGGGACTACACAGTCAGGTCCCATCCACTTCACAGATGTCATTGAGAATGTTGTTAAAATCTTCTGATCAACACCGAAGGTGTCTGTATCTCTCGGGCCTGGTTGATGCCAGGATATATTATGATAGTATGTGTAGAGTACAGCCCTGTTACATAGTCTCAATCCTAGATGGAACTTCGTAGCATTATGACTATCGTCCTTATTGTCGCCATCATCATTGTAAAAATTGTCCTATTTTTTTTAATTTTTTTGTTTTGTTTTGTTTTTGTTTTTTAACCGTTAGGGTCAGTAGAAAATGGGACGAAGAGACAAACAGGGGGAAAGGGGGAGGGAGGAATGGAATCAGATAAAACTGCCTAATGCAGTGATTTTAAAAATGTTGGTTTGAGAGTCGGATTTACATGCTAATGGTTGTGGGTTCGAATCCCGGGGTGCGCTACATCAAAACTGGCCTTCTCACTGTCCCATCTTAACATCATGGTTGTTCTGGTGGAGTCAGTATAGGATTTAGATAAGTCCTCCTTCCTCCACTTCCCTGGGATGGTTATCCCCGTCGGCCATATCACATGAGGTGGGTGCTGACGTAAAACCTGAACCAAATCAATCAATCAATCAATCGATTTTAAAATTTTTTTAAAAAAAACACCATGTATACCTCTTGCATAACTGTCAAAACAATCAGCTTTTCAATGTATCAGGTCATTTAGCAGTGTTGGAAACATAAACGTGAAAAGATTTGGAAAAAAAAAAAACCAAACACACACACAGATTGAAAAACGAAGAAGAACGTCTGCGTTGAAAAAAGAAAAAGGCCTGGCATAAATCACTTTGTGATAGCAACATTAATTGCGGTTTAGCATTAAAAACCAGCATAACGTGGTTATCTGAAATCCCAGGGGAAGGAAATTGATGGAAGCAGTGGCCACTTCATTGCAGGCCATGGTTTGTGCGTGTGTGCGGCTCCCTTAACCCTTTGACTCCCGCACCCCATTCCTCAACTGCAAAAACTTAACCCTTCGAATCCCTCACCCTATCCACCAGCTTCCTGCAGGAAGCTGGGGATAGGGTGATGGAGTCGAAGGGTTATGTTTTTGTTTTGTTGGCATGGTTGACAATACAGGATGCTGGTGGATAGGGTGCGGGAGTCAAAGGGTTAAGGCTGCTGTGATGAACAGTCTACTACTGTCAAGCCAGTCTCTGGTGTAATGGATGATGGCTGAGTACGGTTCACTTAAGTTTTTGGCCTTTTAGCACTTGGTCCTAGCTCTTGAAGACTTGAAGTGATTCGGCACTTATTGCCTACACTTGAAGACTTGAAGTGATTCAAGTTTCATTGTCAGCACTCGAATACTTGTGATTCAACACTTGGTCCCAGCCCTTGAAAACTAGAAGTGATTCAGCACTTGTCAACACTTGAAGACTTGAAGTGATTCAACTTTAATTGTCAACACTTGAAGACGTGATTCAATACTTGGTCCCAGCCTTGAAGACTTGAAGTGATTCATCACTTATTGCCAGCACTTGAAGACTTGAAGTGATTCATCACTTATTGCCAGCACTTGAAGACTTGAAGTGATTCATCACTTATTGCCAGCACTTGAAGACTTGAAGTGATTCAGCACTCATTGTCAGTACCTGAAGTGATTCAACACTTAATGTCTGCGCTTGAAGACTTGAATGATTCAATTGTTATTGTCAACACTTGAAGACTTGAAGAGACTCAACACTTATTGTCTGCACTTCAAGATTTGAAGTGATTCATCATTAATTCCAGCACTTGAAGAGTTTTGAAATGACTCAACAGATATTTAAGTTATTGCCAATACTTGAAGACCAGTGATTAAGAATTATTGACAACACTTTGAAGTTTTGAAGTGATTCAATACTTACTGCCAGCACTTGAAGACTTGAAGTGATCCAACACTTCTTGCATGCATTTGAAAATTTAAGGGATTCAACACTTATTGCCAGAACTTGAAGACTTAAAGGGGTTCAGCATTTACTGCCAGCACTTGAAGATTTGAAGTGATTCAACACTTATCGCCAGAACTTGAAGACTTTAATGATTTTATTGCCAAACATTGAAGGCTTAAATAATGCAAAATTTATGGCCAAAACTTGAGAACTTGAATGATTCCACGCTTATTCAAGTCATTGCCAGCCCTTGAAGATGTGAAATTCAAAGCCTTGAAAGTGTGTTTTTGCAAGGGTGGTAAATGAGGAAGGGATCTGGGCATGGGAATTGTTTGTCAGTCAGCAATTTTGGCGCTATTTAAATTTGGGAAATGTTGAGCGGGAAATGTTGAGCATGATAGTCAAGTAGGTAGGACATCGAACTTCCAGGTGGAAGGCCTGTGATGGTTCCTGCCAGGGTACCTTCCATCTGATGGATAAAGAGTGGAGATCTTTCCAGTCTCAGAGGTCAACATGTGTGCAGACCTTAGCCCCTTCGTGTGTATGTATACATATGCAGAACATCAAATATGCACATTCAAAATCCTAAAGCGATTTCAATATCTGGTGGTTTTTGGAAACTTACAAACACCCAGCCTTCATGTCCACTGAGACCTCTGCTTATTTTTTGCATTTAAACTACATGACAGGATCTAAGCACTGCAGCCTGTAGCAGCCAATCCAGACTTTTTCCATCATGTGTGAAGTGGGTGTCCTGGTTATCACAGCCAGAGCAAACTAGGGTTAGGACACAAATCTGCCAAGAACTTCTAAACAGGTATGCAGATGAAGGAGATAGGTTCTTTTGTGAAATTATTGCATTTGATAAAACGTGGATTTACTTTTTTAACCGGAAATTATACAGCAAAAAAGAGACCATGTGAAACTATAAAAAAAAAAACATTTGTTGTTGGTTTTGTTGCTGCATTTGTATACATAAGCACACCAAAATGCATCCCAAAGGTACACTGGTACAGACAGCTGAAGTAAAGACACCATCACTGGGAAAGACCACTAAAACATACAAAGATACTGTGAAGCCAACCTCATCAGCTGTAGTACCAGCCCCACTGATAGGGAAGACATTCCTTACAACAAAATAAGTGGGTGACAGCAATTCACACAGGGCACAGCCACATTAGAACAAAGCAGAGTAGCTGCTATTAAATAGAATAGGAACCGGTACTCGTGAAAGCAGAATCCAAGGCCTCAAGAATCATTTCCATGCAATGCCTGCAAAAGAACATGTGCTTCCTGCACTGGTTTTGTCTTCCACATGAAAATCAGCACCTGGTGGTGAGGATCAGTATGCCTACACGCCCTTCAGATCAGCAGAAGATTCCATCATCATCATCATCACCATCATCATCATCGCCACCACCACAACCATCATCATCATCATCATCATCGTTATCATCATCATCATCATCATCATCATATTTTCATCATCATTCGTTCATATATCTATAGAATAAGTGTAAGGCATTGACAGGTCCATCCAGTGACTAATGAAGTCATTGACTGGTTCATCACTGACTATTCAGTGTGGTAACACCTGATCTGCTGATAACAGGTATGGAGGTAGCAAGGAGCTACACAGCAGTGCTGCCCTCTTTGGACAAGAACAAACAGGACCCTGAAGTTGATCAGGGACGCTCCATCAATCTGATGATCAAAATCTATCCCAACGGGGCTGTTACTCCTTTTATAGGAACTATCAATGCAGGTCAGTAACTGTGAATTTCTGTCCAGATGATATTTCAAGTGGGGGGGGGGGGGGGAGTTGTTTGTTTTGTTTGTTTGTTTGTTTGTTTAAACTCTGTTTTTTTAACGTGATAGAATGATAGTGAAAATTATTAGTTACATTGCTGCTTATGACTGTAAATATATGAGTGTTTGTCTACAATTAGTACTTATTAGTGGTAATGTTCTTGTCAATGATTTATCGTTGTTTTGAATTTCCTAACGGTTTCTCTGTGTGTGTGTGAGTGTGTGCTCGCGCATGCATGCGTGTCATGCATGTATGTGCATGCTTTTGTGTGTGTGTGTGTGTGTGTGTGTGTTTTGGATTTTTTTCATATAATTTTAATGTGGATACTGGATGCATATAATCAATGCTAGTAAACTGAAGATGCTCTTGTGCATGAATTATTGCTGTTACAAATTTTCTAGTGATTTGTGTATGTGCGTGTGTGTTTAGAATTTTTTACAATTTCATAGTATGAACAGTAAATTACAGTGACATCTGGTGGTGGACAGCTTTTGACCGATTTCTCAACCATCCAGTCGAATATATTTTCAGTTAATATGGTGTTTCATATTAACTGAACTTTTGCACTTGAAAGATATAATTAGTTATGTGCTAGTAAACTGGTTTTGAACAGCATTGAACTTGAAAGTTATCAACAAAGTATTCGTTCATGTCAATCTCTGCATGATGCAACAGTTGTATGTTTGGATTTTAAGTGATTTTTGGTAGGTGGATGGCTTGATGATTAAGAAGATAACAGAATGATAGATATTAGCCAAAATCTTGTGGAACTAAAGCACTGGTGTGTGTGTCAAACTGATATATTTTGGCACTGAGATTTTTATGTCATGAAACCAGCATTCAAGAAGATGACAAGCATTCTTACCAACAAATGCCTATCAATTAACATCAGAAAGAGAGTCCTTGAATATTATATAGAACCAATACTGTTATACAGATGCGAGGCGTGGACAGTCAGCAAGCAAAGCCAGAGTAAGATCGAGGCAGCCGAGATGTGGTTTCTCAGAAGAATGTTGAGAGTTCCATGGACAGCAAAGAAAAACAAACGAGACAGTCTTGATGGAGGCAGACACAAGTAGATCACTCATAAGGAAGATTAGGAAAAGACAAGCAACATTTATAGGCCATTTTATGAGGAAGGGGGATTTGGAGCACCTGGTCACAACGGAAATGCTGGAGGGAAAGAGAGCACCAGGTAGACCCAGGGAGAGAATGCTGGACGGACTTGCTGGGGATGAGGAGGGTGGGGGAGATGCTGGGGCAACGAGAGATAGAGATGGTTGGAAGTCCATGGTCACCAGCGCCATGTGGCAGGGCATCTGATGATGATGATGATGAAACCTTGTCCTGCAGTGAATACAAAAACCTTAATCTCAACAGATTCAGGGCTTATTTTTCAAAGGGAAAGAGATGGGTACCAACCTCATAATGCTGGCCTGTGGAAAAGTTGAGTTCTGTACCACCTCACTTTCTTGCAATCTTATGTTGTAGTACTTTTATCATGAGTTGCATTTCATGGCAGGATCTACACAGAAACCCTTTGCTGTACATGTTGCATCATATGCTTGTGCTGATGATCTTAACCCTTTGACTCCCGCACCTTATCCACCAACTGCAAAAACTTAACCCTTTGACTCCCTCACCCTATCCACTACCTTCCTGCAAAAAACTGTTGGATAGGGAAGGTGTCAAAGGGTTGAATTTTTGCTTTGCTGTCCTGACTGATAATGTGACATGCTGGTGGATAGGGTGAGGGAGTCAAAGGGTTGAATTTTTGTTTGCTGCCCTGACTGATAATGTGAGATGCTGGTGGATAGGGCGAGGGAGTCAAAGGGTTGAATTTTTGCTTTGCTGTCCTGACTGATAATGTGAGATGCTGGTGGATAGGGTGAGGGAGTCAAAGGGTTAAAGCATACTGAAGCTCGTACTTGTCCATAATTATATGTCGTAAACGTTGCAGATGACAAGTTGTCGCTGAGTGACAATGACGGCTCGTTTGACGTGTCGCGACTGACGGGGGTGAGTCACCTGGTGATGTTGGCTGCTGGCACAGGATTCACTCCCATGGTTCGACTCATCTACCATCTGTGTGTGCAGTCACCTGAGTCAACTGTGTAAGACAAGTCATCATCGTCATCATCATCATCATCATTGTTGTCGTCATCTTCATTGTCATCATCATTGTCGTCATCATCATCATCATCGTCATCATCATTAATATCATCGTCGTCGTCGTCGTCATCGTTGTCATCATCATCAATGTCAGTATTTTGTTTTTTTCAACACAGCATAACATTTCCACATGAAATGCAAATATCTCTTCCTGGTAAAAAGCTTTTCATCAAAGTAAGACATTCATCATTATCATCATCATCATCATCATCGTCGTCGTCATTGTCATCATCATCATCATTATCATTATCATTATTGTCATCATCATCATCACCACCACCATCATCATCATCATCAGTATTAGTGTTTTTGTATTTTTAACACAGTGTAACTTTTTTCCACATAAAATGTTGCATGCTTGTCTTTTTCTAATCTTCTTTATTAATGATCTTCTTGTGTTTGCCTCCTTCAAGGCTGTCTCTGTACAATCATTAGATTCTGTACATGCATTGACTGATTGGGAAAATGTGCACACATGAAAAACTGGTGTGTGTGCAGGAAAGTCCATCTGCTATTTTACAACAAGAAACTGTGTGACATCATGTGGAGAGAAGAACTAGACACTCTGGCCAGCCAGTGCAACAGGTTAGTCATTCTGTCTGTCTGTCTGTCTGTCTGTGTCTGTCCATCCGTCCGTCTGTCTGTATGTGTGTGTGTGTGTGTCTCTCTCTCCCTCCCTCTCTTTCCTCCCTCCCTCCTCTCTCTCTCCCCCTCCCTCTCTATCTCCTGCTGTCTCTCTCTCTCTCTCTCTCTCTCTCTCTTCTCTCTTCTCTCTCTCTCTCTCTCTCTCTCTCTCTCTCTCTCTCTGTGTTTGTGCATGTGTCTATTCTTATGCATCAGAATCTTTTGAACATGTGTATAAATAGATTTTCTTAGCTGAAATTCACGACAGATTTATGCACACACATTTGCACATACATATGCATACATACATACATACTTACATACTGCGCACACATACACACATACTATGCAGACTCACGCGTCATACACACATACATACCATGCACACACACACACATTTGTATGCACACATAATAGACACACACACACAAAGGATTTTTTTAATACATCAATGTGCGATTTTCCTGTTTGTTTCTTTTATTGGTGTGTTGGGGGTTTTTTTTGTTTGGTTGGTTTTTTTTTCTTTCTTTCTTTCTTTCTTTCTTTCTTTCTGTCTTTCTTTCCTTTTTCGTGTTTTGGATTTGTTGGGGTTTTTTTTTCATTTAGCAGATCTGTTTGTATTTATTGTGTAGTTTTTGTATGTATTGTGTAGTGTTTGTATTTATTGTGTATTGTTTTTATTTATTTGCAGTGTGTGTATTTATTGTGTAGTGCTTGTGTTTAATGTGTAGTGTTTGTATTTATTGTTTTACTGTTTATGTTATGTATTATTTGTATTTGTTATGTTTTATTTGTATTTATTGTATATTTGTATTTATTTTGTACTGTTTGTACTTGTGTGTTGTTTGTATTTATTATGTACTGTTTGTATATATTGTGTGTTGTTTGTGTTTATTATGTACTGTTTGTATTCATTGTGCAATGTTTGTATTTATTGTGTAGTGTTTGTATTTATCATGTATTGTTTGTATTTACTGTGTAGTGTTTGTATTTATCATGTATTGTTTGTATTTACTGTGTAGTGTTTGTATTTATTGTGTAGTGTTTGTATTGTTGCATAGTATTTGTATTTATTGTGTATTCTTTGTATTTATTGTGTTTTGTTTGTATTATTATGTTTGTGTTTATTGTGTAGTGTTTGTATTTATTATGTGTTGTTTGTATTTATCATATATTGTTTGTGTTTATTGCATTTTTTATTTTTATAGTATTGTTTGTATTTATTATGTATTGTTTCAGATTCTGTGTATTGTTTCTATTCATTGTGTTATTGTTTCAGATTCTGCATATTGTTTGTAATCATTGTGTATTGTTTGTACTTATTGTGTTTTGTTTCAGATTCTCTGTATTGTGTGTATTTATTGTGTATTGCTTTATGTTCTATGTATTGTTTGTATTTATTGTCTATTGTTTATATTGTTATTGTGCATTGTTTGTTTTGTGTTTGTGTGTGTGTATCATTTGTGTTTATTGTATTATTTATTGTGTGTCGTTTGTATTTATTGTGTTATTTGTTGTGTGTCGTTTGTATTTATTGCGTATCGTTTGTATTTATTTTGTTATTTATTGTATGTTGTTTGTATTTATTGTTTATTTTTTTGTATTTTATTGTATTGTTTATTGTGTATCATTTGTATTTGGTGTGTTATTTATTGTATATTGTTTGTACTGTGTATTGTTTGAAATCATTGTGTTATTTATTGTGTATTATTTATATTTATTTTTGTACTGTTTCAGATTCCAGGTGACATACATTCTGTCAGATGAGACAGCTTGGAGTGGGCTGAAGGGGCGGGTGTGTGCTGACCACATTCAGCAGTTTGTGCCCATGCCCTCCGCCAAGGGGACAACCAGCAACACCACCAACACCACCAACACAACCACCACAATCACCAATGCCAGTTCCACTGGTAGTACCACAGGCAACAGCAGCATCTCCTCCCTCTCTGACCCGTCTTCTGCTCCCACAGTCCAGTGAGTTTGTGTGTGTGAGGGGAGGGGGGTGTTGTTTGTGTGTGTGTTTGTTTGTGTGTGTGTGGGGGGGGGGGGGTGTTTGTGTGTGTGTGTGTTTGTTTGTGTGTGTGTTCTGCTCCCACAGCCCAGTGAGTTTGTGTGTGTGGGGGGGGTGTTGTTTGTGTGTGTGTGTGGGGGGGGGTGTTGTTTGTGTGTGTGTGTGTGTATGTGTTCTTCTGCTCTCACAGCCCAGTGAGTTTGTGTGTGTGTGTGTATGTGTGTGTGTGTGGATGTGTGTGTGTGTGTGGATGTGGGTGTGTGTTGTTTATTTGTGTGTGTGTTGTGTGTGTGTGTGTGTGCGCGTGCGTGTGTGTGTGTTCTTCTGCTCCCACAGCCCAGTGAGTTTGTGTGTGTGTGTGTGTGTGTGTGTGTGTGGTTTGTTTGTGTGTGTGTGTATGTGTGTGTGTTTTTGTATGTGTGTTGTGTGTGTGTGTTTTTTTGTCTGTTGTTTGTGTGGGTGTGGATGGGTGTGGTTTGTGGGTGTGGTTATGTGTTGTTTGTGTGTGGGTGTGCATGCGTTTGTGTGTGTGTGTGTGTGTGTTCTTCTTCTCCCACAGCCCAGTGAGTTTGTGTGTGTGCGTGTGTGGTTTGTTTGTGTGTGTGTGTGTGTATGTGTGTGTGTGTTTTGTATGTATGTGTGTTGTGTTTGTGTCTGTGTGTGTGTGTGTGTGTTTGTGGGTGTGGTTATGTGTTGTTGTGTGTGGGTGTGTGTGAGTTTGTGTGTGTGCGTTTTGTGTGTGTGTTGTGTGTATGTATGAGTGTGTGCGTTTGTGTGAGTGTGTGTGTGTTTGTTTTTTTATTTGTTTGTTTTTGTGTGTGTGTTTGTGAAACCGTTGCCAGTTGGTACTTTACTCATCCAAACAAATGTTTTTCACTGCTAACCTCTGAAACTGAAGGCCGTCAACCTCCTGCTTACAGCTGAGTTGGCGATAGTTGCCTTTCCCACTGTGGTCGGCTTTATGAGGGAGGTACCATCTCCTCTCCCACTCTGCTTTACCTTCCAGTCCTTGAAGAAGGGCAGGTAACCCTCACAGTTTGGTGGATTGGACAGTGTGTTGGTTCCAGTTTCAAATTCAGTTTCTCAAGATGACATCTCCGCGCTCGGAATGAATTCCGCTTGCACTAACGTCACAGGTGCCGTGTGATGGAGAAAATCCACAATGATCATGGCACGAGCCTCAAGCCTGCACGTAAATCCACTAGCTGGCCAGGTCCTGAGGTCCTACCTAGACAGTTCCATAACTGCGGGGTCGTAGGGGAGTGAGGTGGTAGAGACCTCAACTTTTCCCGGGGCCAGCATCACGATGGCGGCGCCAATCCCCCCCCCCCCCCCCCCAAAAAAAAAAAAAAAGGAATGACTTCAGAGTCGCTTCGCACAGACAAACCACCAGAATGATTTTTAAGCCAATTTTTAATAGGTTGGGATTTAAATCACACTTGTATCGGTCCTAGGACATGAAAACTGCCTGTTTGGGAACCATGCTCAATCATGAAGCGTGATGAACTTTGGCCTTCAGGGTTGAGCACTCAAACCACTAGACTGTTCAATTGATCAGTTAATTAGTTACCAATTGCATCATGCTCATCAATGTTGTTTTGTGTTTCAGAATCACAGAAGCTGATTCGGATAGTGTCAATCCGCTGGTGTGTGTGTGTGGCCCCACTCCATACACCAAACTTTGTACTCAGTAAGTGTGTGTGTGTTTGTGTGTGTGTGCGTGTGTTTGTGTGTGTGTGTGTGTTTGTGTGTGCGTGTTTGTGTGTGTGTGTATGTGTTGTGTGTGTGTGTTGTGTGTGTCTGTGTATGTGTGTGTGTGTGTTTGTGTGTGTCTGTGTGTGTATGTGTGTTTGTGCGTCTGTGTGTGTGTGTCCGTGTGTGTATGTGTTTGTGTGTGTGTGTGTGTATGTGTGTGTATGTGTTTGTGTGTGTGTGTGTGTGTATGTGTGGGGGTGTATGTGTGTGTGTGTGTCTGTGTGTGTGTGTGTATGTATGTGTGTGTGTGTGTCCGTGTGTGTGTATGAGGGAGGAGAGGGATTGGTGAAGGTATAACGTTTATAATGGGGGTGGAGGGGTTTATGCCTGTATTTGTGTGTTAGGGAGAGAGACAGAAAGAGAAAGGGTTGATGGGTGTGTGTAAGATGGGAAAATTTAGAAAACACATCTTCATATATTCAAGTTTTTGTTCTTTGGGTATGTGTTTTAATGATTTAATGGATCTTATTACAATGTTTGAGTGTGTATGTGTTTGTGGACGAAATGGAGAGCGCATTAAGAATGGTTTGGATTGTAAATGCAAGTGTGTTGGTATCACAACGCTAACTTGTCTAAAATTCATTTGAATAGTAAAACTAGCTTGTCATGTTTTGTTGTTTTTTTAAGAATAAAATTGGGCAGAGAGAGATCCTGTGAGTGTGTGTGTGTGTGTGTGTGTGTGTGTGTGTTGTGTGTGTGTGTGTGTGTGTGTGTATGTGTGTGTGTGTGTGCGCGCGCGCGTGCATTTGTGCTTGAGCACTTATGTGTATGTATGTGCATGCGCATGTGCATGCATATGTGTGTGCTTGCAAGCACATACGCGAAAACAAATTTATACAAGTCTCTTTCATAATGCGTTTGTTGTAACTGTTTTCAAGTTACGTACACTATTGATACATCAGTACAACATTTATGTTAACTTGACAATAAATGATTTATGATGATAATGATGGCATAAAAATAGCAATTTGAAGCACAAATGTCTATTTTTCCATATGCCTAGTCAGTTACTGATAGTATGAGCACTGTTCTAGTTATTCTTAATACTTATTTCGTGGTATGGGAGAGAATGCTGGACAGACTGGCTGGGGATGAGGAGGGTGGGGGAGATGCTGGGGGCAACGAGAGATAGAGATGGTTGGAAGTCCATGGTCGCTAACGCCATGCGGCAGGACACCTGATGATGATGTTGATGATTTCGTGGTTGGTTCTTGTGATAGAGCCAGGGGCTCAAGATCTGATGTCATGAGTTCAATCTCAGCAACATTAAAGATTGGCCCGTTTTCTGCTCATATTGATGTTCCGGTCATTCTGGTGGTATTAGCTTACTGTTTCTTATGTCTTCCTGTCCCCACCCCCACTCCCCTTTCTCCTTTCCAACCCATAGGGCTTTGTGCAGGCTTACGGCGTCTGCCAGATAATTGCTGGCAGAATTGTGTGGAGCACATATGGAATTGTCCAGTTGCGATGAATTCCTCTTGAATAACCTCAAAACTTATTTTGTTTTCTAACTTATTTTGGTTGGTTTTTCTTTTTTGTTTTTTTTGTTTTTGTTTTCCAGATTGCTTAGAGGATTGTGGTCTTAGCAATAAAGACATGTACATCTATATTTTGTTTTAAATCGTATTTTGTTTTTCTGTTTTCTTGATTGCTTAAGGATTATGGTCTGAGCAATCAACACACATACTACTTTATTTTGTTTTTTTAACTTATTTTGTTTTTCTGTTTTCCAGGTTGCTTAAGATTATGATCAGAACAATCAACGTATATACTACTTTATTTTGGTTTCTACCTTTAGTTTTCTGTTTCCAGGTTGCTTAACCCTTTTCCTACCAAGAAAATAGGTCACTGTAGTAACTATTGACCAAGTAATGTTAGGAGATGACTTCAGAAACACTCAAATTACGCCTGTTTTTTGACATTTTTGCTGCTTCAAACGTCGTGTAAATGCAGAAAGGGAAATGACAAGAGTATACTCCCTTTGCCGGAAAAGGATTCACGTCAGCAATGCGGTCATTTTCTATTTATATACTTGAATCTGAAACTACGGTTCAGGGCACGAAATCCTCGTGACGCGGTCCATGGAGAGAGAAAGCTGAGTCACAAGGATCTCGTGACGCGGTACGGAATGTGTTAAGGATTATGGTCTGACCAGTCAACACATAACAACTTTTTTGTTGTTTTCTAACTTATTTTGTTTTCTGTTTTTCCAGGTTGCTTAAGGATTATGGTCTGAGCAATCAACACATATACCTCTTCCAAGGATGAGGACTTGGATCTCTCTCCCTCTCTCTCTCTCTTCTTCAGCCAACATGACCTGGACTCGCTTTCCTGACCAAAAGGCCTACACCCCTGTCATCCTTCTTCATGCTTGATGCTACCTGTCACCCTTACGGTGGATACGAGTTACATTAACCCTTCATGAACTAGCTGATAAGAGCAAAGCTGTCGGTCCTGGCTGATGCTTGGATACGTTTTGAAAGAAAGCGTAGAGTAGCGCCCCATCTCGCACTCTCAGTCCAAACTGAAGTCCATAGCATCGTCGCTGTCATTCCCATTCTCATGCATCGATCTGTCATCGTGAAAAACGTTCCCATGTTCTTCGGTGGGTGGGGGGGGGGGGGGGTGGATGATGATGTAAGGCCTTCCATGTTTGTTCTCATGGTGACTTGCTGAGTTTGGAGATGCGAGCTAAAATGAGCGGCTTGAGGACATTGACACAGAAACGGCGCAAAAGTTGGAGCAGCCAAAAAACAAAACAAACAGAAAACAACAAAAACAAAAATCAGAGTGATAGATAGATATGTGAAACAAAAGAAATGAAAAAAGAATACAGAACAGTGACCCTTTCACTCCCATATTTCATCACTTGGATTTTAAAGTTTAACCCTTTCACCTCTCCCCCCCCCCCCCTCCCCCCTACCTTATCCACCAGCAGACTAACCAATCATGTGCATTAAAATTTTTGATAAACCCTTTCACTCCCTCACTCTATCCTCCAACAATAGTTTATGTCTTGTACATTATCAGTTTGTCTGCTGGGGGATAGGTGAGAAGTGAAAAGGTTAATGTCTGGTACATTATCAGTTTGTCTGCTGGGGGATAGGTGAGAAGTGAAAAGGTTAATGTCTGGTACATTATCAGTTTGTCTGCTGGGGGATAGGTGAGAAGTGAAAAGGTTAATGTCTGGTATATTATCAGTTTGTCTGCTGGGAAAAAAGATGAGAGAGCGAAAAAATTGATTGAAAATTTGTCCTGTACATTATCGGTTAGTTTGCTGGTAGATAGGGTAAGGGAGTGAAAGGATTAAGGCTTAGGGATCAACTGATGAAATATGGGGCATTAAGTTTGCAAGGACTAACCAACTAACTCTGTACTGTTCCAGCAGCACCATCGTCAAATCTGTTTTGTCTGTTGAGAAAGACTTGCTCTGTTTTGGCGTATGTTCTCCGTGTAAAGAGAGATATCACCATTGGCAGAAGGAATCCTCAGATTTCATTAAAATCCTGAGACATTTTTTAAAAAAAAAAAGTTTTTAAGATGTGTCTCGTTATAGCCTTGTGTCCCATTAAAAACCTTGTGTGTCATTAGCAACCTTGTATGTCATTATATTTTGTTAATGAGATTTGAAGTGTACCTCTGCCATTGGTGATATTCTGTATGCGTCAATGCGGGTTGATGGTTCTCTTAAGAGAGCCGTGGACCCAAGATATGATGTCTTGAGTCCATTCCCAGCAAGCAACATAAAAGCTGACCTGTTTGCTGCCCATCTGAATGCTTCAATCATTCTGGTGGTGTCAGCTTCCTGTATCATGAGTCCCCTCCCAACCCCAACCCCAACCCTGCTCCCCCATTTCAAAACCTTGCCGGTGGAAATGATTTTGCACAGGTAAGGAATTAACCAGACAGTTGCTGGTAGATTTGGGTGGAGCATGTATGGAATTGTCCGAGTGCAATGACTCCCTCTTGAAAACGTTTAAAACTCCCTGATGTTCAACTATATGTTGTGGATCACATCAAAGAAGTCTGTTGAGACAGAGACTTGGTTCTTGTCAGACTGTTAGTAATCATGAAATCCAAAACAAGTGTGTGACTGCCCGCGTTCAAGCAAACAGGAACCAGAAAAAAAAACACGAAAAAAGAATCAGAACACATATTTAATACAACCAGACAAGACAAGACAAGACTTAAATCTATCTATTGTATTAAATACGCGTTCTGATTCTTTTTTCATGTTTTTTTCTGGTTCTTGTAAGTAATTATGTTCAGGGATCATGGCGTACATATGTAACGGATATTGGCGTCTATATTGTTTTGTTTTTAGAAAATGTGATCTGAAATAAAAATGTGATGTTTCCCTTGTTTTGAATTTGAGGCTCTTTTGTCCCTAACAGTTTTGGACAAAACTTGTAGGTTTGTTGTGCTTACTATGTGATGACGGTCAGTTTATAGTTAAGATGTGATTTGGGGGATAGATTTAAAATTAAACATATCGCTTACTGTCCAGAGTTGTTGGGATGTTTGTCAGTGAATGTTTTTCAGAGAATATAAAAATTCATAGTTTGTATTTGCACACGAACACCATTCTCATGTCTGTAAATGAAATCATGTCCCATTTCTGCAGAAAACTGTTACATTGTACATTCAACAGTCGAAAAATTAAGTTTTCAGAAATCATAATAAGTAGAAGAAGCATGCATCGTGGCGAGTGATGACATGTTTCATGCCTGAACTCAGTTGAGAAGTGTTTTTAGGGCTACAGTTTCCCCAGAAATTGCAGAAGTTTGGGTGATTGAAAAATGATTCCAAAAAATTAACAACAAAAGCTACAGAGAAGAAAAAAAAACGGATTTGAAAACAGTCACATCTTGACTTTGATAATCTTCTCACCTTAAAATTGGTAATAATTTATTTTTGAAATTAGAGACGCAGGGAAAAGGTCACCAAAGAGATGTGAAATATCCTGTTGATTGAATCTGCATTCACACATTGTGTTCACCATCAGAACAAGACACACGAATGTGCAGGATATGTACTTCTTCAGAACCTGCCTGCATGATGAGTACAAGAATTTCTTTCAAATGAAAGGCATGCGGTGAATGCTGCAATCTTCATGGCGCCGTTTTGAAAATTGCTGCAAAGCAGGCCACTGATTGATCTCACTGAATTTTACGAAACTGGCTCCAAAGTTTGTTCAAAACATAAATGTATCATTGTATCTGAAGTCCCTTTTTACATCCCACGGTTATTTTTCTTGTAAGTTACATCGCAAGTGCAAGATATAAGAAAATTCTTATGTACTTCACAGCTTGAGCAGTTCAGTAAAAGTGACATACTGTTGTGTACGGCACAGCCTGAATGAGTTTGGTTTATGGTACATTGGGCAGTGGCACACTTTTGTCTTTCCTTTTTTTCTTTCTGTTTACTTGCTTGATTCACACTGGATACCGCTTCAGTTGTATGGAGTCAGATGTCCTGTGGTAAGTTTGGTGACTAACCTAAGTGACAAAGTGGATGTTAAAAGTACAATCACTAGTAATTTGCTTCTTGATATCGCACATGCATTTGGCCTTATCCCTCACCTGTATGTGACATCACTTCATGCAGCTTTCCAGTGCAGTGTGGAGCAGTCCTTTGCGTGCAATGTCACTACTTGATGGGCACAGCACAAAGAGCCAGACATTATTTTATGGCATGGGGAGAGATCATTGATATAAAATAGTTACCACTTTGACTCCCTCTGCCAATCCATTAGTTTTCACCAGCTTTATGCACAAAGTTGTTGAACAGACTGAGGAAGACAAATAGTTAAATATGTGTGCCATGTACACTTGTAACTTCACTGTTAGTATTTCACAGACCAGGATCACCAATATTGAAGATAAAATTATTGTCTTCTGCACTTTGAACTGTTATAAACAAACAGATGTTTGCTTGTTGTTGTTTTTTATCCAAATGTTGGGATAGAAATTTCAGCGCAAGTCATGTCTGTATTGCAAAGTGATTAGTGTAACAGACAGCAGTATGAGACAGGTTTGTCACTGTTTTATCATCTGCACCCTGTGAGTAGTCCATGTACTGTCCAGTCTGCTTTTTAACATCGATTACTGTCTTACAAGCAAATACTCGGTCTTGAATGTTTATATTATAGTCATTTAAGCTGATATATCTTTTAGAAGTGGAGTTTTAGTTTGTTTTCTGTTGGAATTTTGAGATCTTCAGACTTAGCATAGACATCCGGTCCTTGGAATTATCTTAACGGGTTGTCGTTTTTGACAAGGTGTTAGCCCTGATATGGCTCTAGTAGTCGACAGGGCTATAAGCGGTATGAACTCGAACTCAGTCCTTGGAAAAACATATGCTTGTAGCGCAAGAGCAATCTTGTTATGCTTTGAAGTTGGTAAATTTTTGCAGATTAGAATGACCAGGATATGCCCCATGGCTTAGTCCAGAGCAGCTTATCAATTTCAGGCATGTCTTGCCCACTAAGATTCTTAATACTAAACAGAAATTGATGAAAGGCTGCACTGTAAAGCGTGGTGATGACTTATGTGTGTAAGTTGATGTGGTTGTTACTGTTATGAAACTGAGGTGAAGAAACCGGCTGTACCTATTATTCCTTTACTTTTTAAAAAAAAATTTTTGACAGTGTGCAGACCAGACATTCGTTTGTTCGAGTGAAATCATGTTACAGCACCATGTGGCACAGATTTAAAGTCTCAGGAAAAAAAAATCTATATATCTAGTGTTAACGACAGGATTATTTTCACTTTAAACCTTGAGCTGAGAATATGTGTATCATACATATCATAACAGAGGAGGTTACACAGATTGTAAGAGAGAAAAAATATATACATGTGTTACTTTTCACTTTTTTCTTTAAATGGTCTGTTAGCTCAGTTGTTAAAGCACCATGTTCATAACGCAAGGGTTGTGAGTTCAATCCTCAGGTGGGTCACATTTTTTTATGCATGCTGGCCAGTTCTGTTGATACAACTGTTGACTAAACACCTTATCCAAAACAAGTGTGGCTGCTCGCGCTCAAGCAAACAGGAACCCAGAAAAAAAAACTTCTCACACTGGACAGAGCAGCAGGGAAGTTTAAGTCTTTTTCTCCTAATTTTTGTATCTGGTGTTTGTTTGTGGTCTTATGCTTGACAAAGACCAGTTGGACGAAAATTTGTGCCTGTCTTTTCTTGTTGTATTAAATATGTGTTCTTATTCTTTTTTTGTGTTTTTTCTGGTTCCTAAAGACCTAATAATTATCTTAAGTTCAGTCCCAGCCTGCAACAGTGAAAAAACGGCCTCTTCACTGCCCATCTTAACGTTTCTGTCATTCCGGTGGTGTCTATATGTCAGCTTAGTTGCCCAGACTAAAGGAGTCTGCCAGATAATTGCTTGCTATTCCGGTGGAGCACATGGTGAATTGTCCGAGTGCCGTGAATCCTTCATGAACAAACACCAAACTCTTTTGGTGAATTTGAATGCTGTTCTTCCTTCACATTCTAGGGCCCTTTTCACTCACAGACAGATGAATGGATAAACAGATCTCACCCTTTGACTCCCGCACCCTGTCCACCAGCATCCTGCATTGTCAAGCATATACTAGCAAATCAAAAACTAAACCCTTTGACTACCTCACCCTATCCACCAGCTTCCTCCAGGAAGCAGGTGGATAGGGTGAGGAAGTCAAAGCTTTAGTTTTTGCAATTGGTGGATAAGGTGCAGGAGTCCAAAGGCTAAAGGGCCTATTAGACGTACAGGCCGACCGGACAGGTTTCTGGGCCGTGGGCAAGCCCAAGGCCAATCGTAACGTGTAATAAGAAAACCGTAGGAAAACGTCCGGCGAGCATCCGGTCCGCCTCTCGTCGCAAGCTCACAGGCGCTGCCTGTGAATTGGACGTCCGGCCATCTGGTTTCTTTTTTTCTACGCCGAGGCAGGACAACAACTGATTTCAAAATTATAGAAAATCACATCGTAGGTAAAAAATAATGCCAGATTCGGAATCAGTGTATCAAAATTAGGCAAATGGCTCGCGTGGAACTCGTTTTGTTTTGTATTTAAAAAGGTACCCTTTTTTCTTCTTTTTAACTTTCTTTTAATTTCCTGTCTCTGTTTTTGGCATGCATTTCATCATTGACGATTCTGTCTGTAGCCTACTGTCGTTTTCCCACACACAGTGGCAGTTCATGAATGCAAAGCAGTGCGTTTTTCTTGTGTGAGTCTATTTATCGGAAATTATGGCGTCATGGAGCAAGGACTGCATTCTGCGTTTCATCGGCATGTATCATTCTTTTGAGTGTCTATGGAAAATTAAATCCAAAGAATATAGCAACAAACAATTAAAGGAAAAGGCTTACGAAAAACTTGTGCAGTTTTGTCAAGAATTTGATCCAAATGCAAACAAAGACACTGTGACAAAGAAAATAAACAGTCTGAGGAGTTCTTTCCGGAAGGAATTGAAAAAGGAAGAGCAGTCATATTTGTCTGGAGCAGGAACAGATGAAATCTATGAGTCCAAGCTTTGGTATTTTAAGGATCTCATGTTCCTGAGGGATCAAGAAACTCCAAGAGTTGGCCGTTCGAACCTTGTAACATCCCAGCAAGCACGTCCAAGTGACAGGGAGTCGGATTCACAGGAAGCAGAGGTAAGTGATTGCAACAGCTGTCTGTCTGTCTTTCTTTGCAGAATACAATGTCCTTCAAAAGGAGTACTTGTCCTGCCATGGTACTTTCCCAGCTGTGTTAAAATACACCTTGAACGCGTCTCTCGCATTCTTAGCGTCTTCTGATGCGTTCCTACGCTGCACTGGTGAAACATCAACAACATTGGCACCTTCCACTCGAAGACCAGTTTGTATGTCATGGGTGCAGGGATCTTCAGTATCCAGAGAATCGGGTGGGGTGTAATGCGCAGGATTATTTCTTCGAAGGAAGTTGTGCAATACACAACATGCAAGAACCACAGACTCTATATTTTCAGGCTTCAGATTTATCCTCTGCTGGAGAACATGAAACCGCGATACCAGGATGCCGAAGACATTCTCAACAACTCGTCGAGCCCGAGATAGGCGATAGTTGAAAATCCTCTTCTCTTGATCCAGGTCTTTGGCATTATAGGGCTTCAAGAAATCTTTTCTTAGTGCAAACGCTTCATCAGAAATGAAGGCATGTGGTAATCCGTTGGCTGGGTTGATACCTGGTAGGTTCAATGACCCATCACAAAGTTTTCGGTGGAAGTCTGTGTTTTCTATAACCCCACCATCTGATACTCGGCCATTTGTTCCAAAATGAACGTAGAGCAGTTCATAGTTTGCATTTGCAATGGCCAAGAGTACCATGCTATGGAAATGTTTATAGTTGTAGAAGTAGGAACCTGCTCCACGTGGTGGAACGATGGCGACATGTTTACCATCGACTGAGCCCACACAGTTGGGAAACTGCCACATGTCTTCAAAAAGTTTGGCTTGTTGAAGCCATTCAGCTTCTGTTGAGGGGAACTGAAACACAATAATATAATACAAATAAGTTGTAGACCTGGACGTTGATTCCAGTTTGCTAAATATGCATTAAAGGGGACATGAGGTCACACTTGTACAGATCCGTGCCTGTGCCGTGTGCATGTGTTTGTAAGTGTGTGCATGTGTGTATGTGTGTGTGTTGTGTGTGCGTGTGAAAGAGAGAGAAAGAGAGTGTGTGTATGTGTATGTGTGTGCGTGTGTGAGACAGAAAGAGAGTGTGTGTGTGTCCATGCGCGGGCACATACGTCAGCATGTGTGTGGTGTGTGGAACTGAAAAAAATGTTCACAGTCATTATGTTTTTAAACTGAAAAACAATTTTTTGTAATTTTATACTGAGGACGAATAAAGTATCTGAATCTCAATCTGAATCTGATCCTGTGCTGGTGTTTCGAACGACACTATGTAAACTCAAGTTCACATGAAGAGCTGGATGAAAAAAAAATCATAAATCCAAACACAGATTTTCCACATTTTGTCTCGTTCTTTCCTACACTCTTTCCTTCCCTCCCCTTTTCTCTATCTGTCTCTTTCTACATCTCTCTCAATTGCTGTATAATTTTGATAGCTATTAGAAAAAGAAGAAGAAGAAGAAGACAACAACAACAAAAACAAAAACAAAAACAAAACGACGACGATGACCTCCATAGATCCCCAAAATCGATCATTAAAATACCTATATTTATGAAGTTGGGCTACGTATCAACAAATTAATGCTAAGTTAATACACAGTGTAAGGTACTGTTTGTTTTCAAATAAACTTGTCCCGAGACCTCGTGTACTCTTTAAAATGAAAATGACTATCACATTCCCAATCCTTGTTCTTTCAGGAACCGTTGTCACCTGCAGCACAATCCGAAGCATCACTCAGCTTTGGTGGTCCTGAGGAGTCTGAAGATCAACAGGGAGAATCGGCATCGCAGCCACTGATTTCCACTCAGTCAAGCCCAGGCATCCTAACAACACCAGCAGCTCCCCGCCCCCAACAAACGAAATACAACAGGAAAAGAAAATCTGACGATGAAGAACTCCTCAAAATAGCGCGGGCAAGGCTTCTTAATCCTGTGCCAACGTCTCCTGAAGACGAGTTCGACGTTTTCGGTAAAAGTGTAGCATTCAGACTGAGAAATCTTTCACGTGATCAGAGAATTCATGCTCAAAAGTTTATTTCAGACATTCTGTATGAGGGTGAGCTAGGACAGTTATCTGCAGCAACAACTCCTGGCTTCATGCCCACGCGTGAAAGATCTTTTGTTCCATCCTATTCTAACAACCCAAATACAACTGTAGGCAATAGTGGCTAATATGACTCATACAGTCAATACAGTCAATATTGAGATTTTGTCATAGAGTTTGGGTGGGGATGTTGAAGTATTCACTTCTAATAATGTAACAAAAAACTAGTTAAATAGATACAACTGTCATTGAACAACTGACTGTAAATCAAGCAATCAAAGTGTTTGTTGAAACACGTTTCCTTCAGTATTGCTAATATGTTAATTAAAAGTACTACAATAGTTGCTTGCTTAATTTTTTTGGTTTTCTTTACATTGTACAGTTATTGACAATAAAATCTCAAAACAATCCATTTCTACAGGTTTTACGTGTTGAGTATGGTTTGAATCTTTTTCACAACCAAAGATCTAACAGAAGAAAAGATACTCGAAACATTCTGCAACTACGAATTTCTGATATCACTCTACTTTTTTACAGCAGGCTAGACACTCTTGCACTGGGAAGAACCTCATACATGCGATCTTACCTTCAAATAATCCTTGGCCAGAACGGCGAAGATTGCATCACAAGTTTCAGGGATGATCTGTGAAAGTGATGGTTCAGAAACACATGCCGAGAATTTGAGGTCCTGGTAACTCCTACCAGTGGCCAAGTAACGAAGAGTTACTGTGAGCCTTTCATGGACGCTTATAGCGGGTCTCATCACTGTTGATTTCTTGGAGATCAATGGTGTGACAAGAGACAAGAGATGCAAATATGTCTCTTCGTCCATTCTCATGAAGTTCTTGAAGTCTTCTGGAAAAGCTCTTATCTCCTGCAATACATTTGTATGTGACAGCGCATTCCTCTTCAATAGCCAATCCTTTGACCACATGAGGCGTTGTTTTCTTTTTTTCTTCTTTAAAATGACAAAAATTGCCAGATAATCCAAAACTGTTCCGTCCGCCATGATGCACACACGTGTGTGTGAAGTTTCACCCAGAGTGTGTTGATGGAGAGCTACAGCCGCCTTCAGGCCGATCGTTGCGTGTAATAATAAATCAGATTTCCTCGGCCGTACGGCTTGCCTACGGTCGAAAACCTGTCCGGTCTGCCTGTACGTCTAATAGGCCCTTAAGGCTTCGTGTAACGTCAGGGATAATATTTGTGTATGGGTGTACTGGAGAATTGCACACTTGTTAATATGTAAAACTGCATTTAAATTAATGACCCATACTGTAGCATGACTCACAAGTGATGATACTGTCTGGCTAGTTAGCTATTCCTGTCTTGTTTTGTTAACATTCTGATTACTTTTCTTCTGTCCAATGTATGTTTGGTTCAGAAACTGTTCTGTTCTTGTCTTGTGTGTTTATGATTATTTGTTCTTTCAACGGAATATCAGACAAGGAGCTTGCCATCAGAAATGTTCAGCCACCTCCAGGATTTAGGGAGATCGATGCAGAATCAAGCGCACTTTTTGAAAGTACCCAGATCACTATGAACTTTACACATTTTTAATGAATCATTTGGTGGTATGTTTATTTGTTAAGCATACCAGAATTTCTGGGTCCGATGAACTTGGTGCAGTTTTTGTTACATAAACTTGTTCATATTTATGCCAATTAGTCCCTTGCCATTTCACACTTACTGTTTTCAACCTCTGCACCCCTGTTTTTTCTTCCTCTTCACAACATGGGTCGTGCCCTTTCAGAAAGTTTCCCTCTTTGCTCCACAAAAACAATAAAATAAAAACCCTCGCTGATTAGACATATTTCATACATTCATGTTAATCTCATGTTGAGCCAGAAGATAAGCTCCTTTTGGTAATCTTCACCACTAAACAAGCAAATAGCAACCAGAAACACACAACAATAGAATGGGAATGCAAATTTGATAAAAAAAATATATACCAAAAAAAAAAAAAAAGACCAATGTAAATTTTGGGCCAACTGGTCAGGGAAATCTTTGCTGACACATAGATTGTTGTAATAAGTTTGTGATAGACATCTCAGAATAAATTCAGGAAACAATACATAGACATCTTAGAATAAGTTCAGGAAACAATTTATCTTCACAGATAATGCAGTGACTTTGATATCAGCAATGTTTTTATTTCGTTTGATATGAAAATGTTGTAAGTAGTAGACGTAAGGGATCAGAGAAAAGAATTTAAAACACATCCATGCGGTTGAAAGTAGCAATGATCGAATCCACGTTGATGAACCCTGCAACATGATAATCTAAAAACTCAACTACTAAGTTTCCAAGACTGTTTTCTTGTCTGTGCATTTCCTGTATAATTCTTACACTGCTTCTGCCAAGATGGAAGCTGTTGTTTGAATATAATTTCTGTCAGTCTTCTACATCAGTTAGAAATGTTGTGTCCACAGGGAGGGTAAATGATTGTTCATTTGAGATTTTTTTTTACCTGATATTGGGTTCATTTCCATTTGCTTTATCAAAAACCAAAATTGCTTTGCTGTGGTTTTATTTTGATAACGTGCCTCTAGCAGAAGCTTGGAAATTTGTAATTTCTCACTTCTATATGGGTAAATGTATGCTAATGGAGTACACTCTTCATGTCATGTTTTGTTTGTTTTGTTGTTTGTGATTGATCAGTAGAGACTGAGAGTATTGTGACATTCAGTGGCAACTGAGGATTGATATGATAACCCCGGTTTATCGCCACATATTGTACTTGAATGTGAGAAAGGATACATCTTTTCAGACAGCTAATACTGATGTTTGTTTTAGATAAGAACGCATTGTATATGATCATATTTTGGAAGAGATTTGATAGAAAGTGTATATATATAGACTTTGACATGATTGTTGTTAGTTGAATTATGCACATTTGTTTTACCACGGTGAACGATTTTCACGCAGTTGTATACAGCAAATTTATTGTATTGATTCCCCTTTTCCATGCTAAACACCATACCCTCCCCCCCCCCCCCCTCATTACTCTCCCAATAATTTACATAGTGTTAGAAGTTTTACCAAATTGTTGATTTGTTCATTCACTCATCTTCAGTCATAGATTTTTACACTTTTTTTTCCTGGCTGGTAAACTGTGATATTGCATGTATTTTATTACATGTATATACTGTGTGTATATGTATACATGTGGTTCACTTTCAGCTCGTTATATATTGCACATCAGTAATCATGTTATCCAGACATTCATTTGGATTGATCCATGATATATTGCCTGTGTGTAGAGGAAAATCTGTCACTGTATCAGTTATTATCAGGACATAGTTTGGATCCATGGTTGTAAAAGGCCTAGTTTCGGGTCATGCTGGTCAGTGACATTTAAAATTCGTGTATGATACGACATTGTATGATATGATAATTATGGTATGGTATGATATGTTCTACATATAGTTGAAATTCAGATTTTTGACATTGCTGATCTCTGCCATTCTGATCATACCATTATGTTCGGTTCAACAGTTTACTCATGCAAGTTTACATGCAGATAGCTCATGTTTTGCAATTACACAAAAAGACAACTACCAGTATCACCATTATTAAGCAGAGTAAATGCAGGTATGTTTTGCCTGCCCCAAATGAGGGAAAGTAGGTTTGTTTCCCTTATGATAGTAAGCACAAACAAAAAGAAAATGTAAACAAAACAGACCTTTCACTTGAAAGGTGCTGAACCAGAGACGCTCAACTACTAGAAAACAGCAAGAGAAGAAACAACCTTCTTCATTCACTTAGTGTGATAGTTCTTTCCTGTATCAGCATTTTGCTTTTATGCCTGCCATTTCTTCAGGGGAAAGTGAGATTGTTACTTTGGCTTGTCCACCCTGTTATTGTTACATTTTTTATATTTGTAGATCAAGCGTTCTTTCATCTGGTCTTTGCACATCCATCATCGAAATCTTGCACTGGTTCACTGTAAATGTGTGTTGCCCAGAAGCCTTTTGCAAAGTTTATCAGTGTTGTATGAGGAAGAGGGGAAACTACTGCCAAGGCAGATTTGTTACTTGAGTAAAGATACTGGAAATATTTCAAGGGAGAGAATTTGTTGTCAAGAAAGTTGAGGACATCTTCACAGGGCAGAATCAAATGTTTCATTTATATCCCTGGGGTGGTTAAGGACTCCCTTCATCAACCCTTAAGACTCCCTCACCCTATATTATGCCTACCGTCCCCTCCCTTTTGCCCCATTCCAAAATGTTACCATAAAATATTCCTGGTACCCATAGCATGTACAGCTGTTTTACCTGAATTTCTTTTGTTAAGTAATGTACTAACAAAAACCTCTTAGAAAAATAAGTAATAAACTAACGAAAACGTCATAGAAAAGAACCCCTCTTCCTCCTTTGAAAAGTAGGTCATAACTTTGTGAATTAAATGATCTGTGAATTTGTGCTAGTTAGTTTCAGAAGAATGTTTTTTAGACTTCAGTGAGAATGAAAGCAACAAGTGGTTGAAATATTTTGAAACTTAATTTTAGGAACCATTACATATTTTCCATTCATTTTCCTTCTTTCATATTTCATGGTTTGTTAAATCATTTCATATTTGATGGTTTATCCAGTAAATTTATAATCAAGTGTAATGACTGCAGTGTTTGAAGGATGTATTCATTATCAATAATTGTGTATCATTATTGCAGTATTCATTATTCCAGTCTCATTTTAGTAGTTTTCATTATCCGGTTAATTTTGTTTCCTTATTGTCAACAATCAAGTTATCTGATCGTTAATTTATTTCAGGATTTCTTATTTATTTCAGAAAGTGTGGAATCCTAACAATCAGTGTCTGATCACATTGTTAAATTTCAGTGGAATCTGCAGCTCCATGTTTTTGTTGGCATTGTAAGTGTATGGAACACTGCCAGACCTTTCTGTGAAATACACACTTGCAACACTAGATCACCTGGCATTCTGTGGTGTGTTTCTGTTCACTTCTGTTGTGCAGTGCTTAGATAGAAAAGGTGTGTTTGTGTGTGTGTGTGTGTGTGTGTGTTAAACAGGCATGCTGACGCAAATGTCCACTAATAGCAAGCGGTACTATGAAAACTGACCAACATGACATGCGTTTGTGTGTGTGTGCGTGTGCGTGTGTGTGTGTGTGCGTGTTAACACGCATGCTAACGCAATTGTCCATTAATAGCAAGCCATACTACTGAAAACTGACCAACATGACCTCTGTGTGTGTGTGTGTGTGTGTGTGTGTGTGTGTGTGTGTGTGTGTGTGTGCGTGCGTGCGTGCGCTTGCATGCTGAGATAAATTAACTGTCGCAGGAAGTGATACTATAACTAAATGCCCAGTGTTCAACTCTTCCGTAGCTTTTTTTTAAAGATCAGGTGCGCTGCTATTTTAAATGTCTCTTTTCAAAAAACAAAAAGAGAGATAACATTTCAAATCAAAACAACAGTACGACTGGCGGTTGTGCATATGCATACATGTCCAAATCTAGACAGGTAAAACATCAAGCGATGGACACACTGAAAAGAAATAGGCTTATAAAATTAAAATTCAAAAAGCAGCTCAAAGAAAACTACATATTCTGGAATTATACAGGTATTTGAAAACGGTGGGAAGATTATGTGAAGGGGGTTTCTTGTTTCCGACTTCTACATCTACTTACAGAAAACACATAAGCAGCTTACACACTGAGTACATATATATATACACACTGTACTGTTCTGTTCTGAGCATGTATCCACTGTACTGTTCTGAGCATGTGTCTATCTGCAAGGTGTATACAGCAAAGTAAAGTATTCACAAACCAACCAACAACTGATGTTTCAAAGTTAGATTTATTCGGTGCATTCATGAATAATGATAATGATAGAACATACTCCTGCACTGTTCTTCTGTATGATAAATGACGATCATTCATATAATATGAACAGCCTTACTGTGAGCATTCATACTTAAACTGTAATCCATATGAATACTCTTGTGCTGTTCTTCTCTATGACAAATGACGATCATTCATATAATAAGAACAGCCTTACTGTGAGCATTCATACTTAAACTGTAATCCATATGAATACTCTTGTGCTGTTCTTCTCTATGACAAATGACGATCATTCATATAATAAGAACAGCCTTACTGTGAGCATTCATACTTAAACTGTAATCCATATGAATACTCTTGGCTGTTCTTCTCTATGACAAATGACAATCATTCATATAATAAGAACAGCCTTACTGTAAGCATTCATACTTAAACTGTAATCTATATGAATACTCTTGTGCTGTTCTTCTCTATGACAAATGATGATCATTCATATAACAACAGCCTTACTGTAAGCATTCATACTTAAACTGTAATCCGTATGAATCTTCAGAAGTCACCATTCTTGTATGGAAATCGTCTTTATCATACTGACTGTAAAATCGCTGTACTCAGAGATCATCTAAATGTAATCCTACACAAATATACTGTTTTCATGATGACTCTAATATAAAAATAATCTGCAGCAATGGTTCTGTGGTACTGGTACCATTCTAGTATGTGATAGATTTCTGATTCCAGATCAGTAGTTGTTATCATGCACCTCTGTACTTTAAATTAGACTGTAATGTTGCTTTCTGGACTAGCTCTGAGTTTATTCATGGCACTCAGACAATTCCATATGCACTGAATGTAAATCTACCAGTAATTATCGGGCAGACTCCTTTAAAGTATGCAAAACCCTACGCACTGGCAAAGTCCTGAAATAGGGAAGGGGCAGAAAAACAGAACCTATGAAATACTAATCTGACACCATCAGAATGACTGGAACAGTACATGCTGCAGGCTGAGACTGAACTTGAGACATCAGATCTCAAGTCTATGGCTTTATCCCCAGAGCCAGAACTAATATTTTTTGTACGGCATAAATAAACAAGATCTCATTAACCCTTTGACTCCCGAACCCTGTACACCAGCATCCTGCATCATCAATCATGCCAGCAAAGCACAAACTTAACCCCTTGACACCCCTCACCCTATCTACCAGCTTCCTGCAGAAAGCTGGCAGATAGGGTGAGGGAGTCAAAGAGTTAGATTTTTGCAGTTGGTGGATGGGGTGCGGGAGTCAAAGGGTTAAGCAAGATCCCATGTCCATACAGCACACAGTCGCCACAAGTAAAAGCAACAGAGTCTTGTCACATGCTAATTCAGGACAATTCTGTGGTAACACACTTCCTGTGGCAGGAACCCCTATTGCAGAAAACAAATAGATTACAGTATTGCAAAACACAAATCACAGTTACAATACAAACATGTCTCTTCAGATATTCTAACACAGATTAATAATAATGGTGGTAATAACAGTAATAAAAAAACAAAACAATAATAATGATATTAAAAAATAATCATGTTAATAATAACAATAAATTAAAAAATAATAATAAAGAACAATGAAAAAATTTGATCATTATTATAAAAATCTACTGACTGCATACCACAAAGCCTTTAAGCCCTTTTTCCTAAGCTTGAAGCACATTTTACGAAGTCATGGCAGAAGATGCAGAATATTTGCACAGAAACAACTGTATAAAAAATGCACAAATGCGCACAAAAAAGCAAACACTCCAACCCAGCACAGAATAAATACATAAGACAAACATACAATTTGCTGACAAATTCAATATCTTCAAAAATTAATCATCGTGACTACATAATAAACACATGCATCCTAAAATCTCAAAACCACAGCATACAAATGTACACTTCAAGGAGCGAGACAACAAAATATAAAATATGATGAGAACACCTCAAAAACAAAAGTTTGAAGAGGGCTGTTCCCGGCCCTGCTATGTGTTTGAAGTTTGTTCTAGAGGGATTCATCATACTTGGACAATTCCATAAGTGCTGCAACCAATTCCACCAACAGTTATCAGACTCCTTGAACCAGTACAAAACCCTTTGCACTGGCATAGTCTTGAAATGACGAGATCCACCAAACACTGACACCACGAGAACTGGAGCAGTAAGATCAGCTGTCAATGAGTCAACTTTTTTGTAGAGGGATGGGACCGAACTCAAGATGTGAGATCTCAAATCTACCACCAGCCCATTTAAAAACTGTGGTCTGCCTGAGAGTTGAACTCATGACCCCTGTGTTATCAGCCTGACACTCTAACCACGTGAGTGAACAGAACCACAAAAGAACTGTGGCCCACCTATCAGCATGGCTGCCAACAGGACAACTAAACGTGAACACTGGTAGAGATTCAGAGTGATATAGATTGATTGAGAATATATTTCAGGTATTAACTGTAGGTGCTGTAAAGAATAGAACTTCTCACCAAAATGTCCAATCACAACATGAATAATGGCATAAATATTTTTTGTGTCAATTACGTGTCCTTTCTGCAAATCACTACACATGATAAAAACAAGAACAAGACATTATAGCTGCCTTTTACATTTTACTGTGCTGTATTCTGTACAGTAGTGTTACTTTTATATACATATGTGTGCATACACGTGTTCACATCTCATGCATGTCTGCTTGCACGCTTGTGTGTGTTTATGTGAGTGTGTATGAAAGTCTGTTCTCTTGCCAACAAAAACCAAATAACGGGATTTGAGCACAGTCATGTAGAACTAGAAGACAAGAGACTTAAGCAAAAGATATAAGACTGAGGAGAAGACAAACAGACCAAAAACTGAAAGACGCATACCTCCCCCATTTATACAAGAATCTGACAAACAATGAGTGACTAGCAGACCTGACCTGCAAACATGATAAATGAAAATCTTTCTTTTGTACAAGGGACAAAGGTATTCACACAAACTGCAAGATGACAGACCAATACAGTACTCATAAATCACAAGAATGCTCCTATCTTTTACACATGAGAAAAATAGACAGCAAGCAAAACGTCAATCAAGTGAAGCAGCCTCTTCCAATTCATTCAGCCTTCCACCTAAAATAAATTTCTACACAAGCATACCAAAAGACACAGAAAAGACAGCAAATGATCCTGACACTACTATAATGACCAACCCAGGTCCCTAAATGAACAAACACACAACTAAAGAGAGAACAAAATTTTCGAGGGTTGACAACCAGAACCAAGTATCTCAATTTTCTGACAGTTTACAGGAGACGATTTTTGCTGGGTTTTCCGGAATAGGCTATATCTATATTTTGATATACTGGTTTTGGGTTTTGTCGATAACCAATCAAAAATCAATATTATGGCAAAAACAAAGTCCACAAAGTGAAAGATCACATCAAAAGCAACAGTTAAGTATAAAAAAGAGAATATTGACAAAATAGTGAGATACTGGATTTTGGCTGTCAACACTCGAAATGATCCTGATGCTACTATAGTAACAAAACCAGGTTTTTAAATGACAACAACAAGAGACACAAAGGGTATTATGGTAACGCTAATCTCTAAACAAAAACACAACAGTTACACATGTATATAGCTTTTTTATGATGAAAGCCCCATTTTCCCATATAAACACACTTATGTTGAATGAAGTTGATATTGTAAGAGCTGACAAGTCCATTTTATAAGCAGCTTTCAAATTCCAAAAAATTCACTTACTAGGTGACAGACATGCTTTTGAAGTAAACGGACTTAAACAAAGTTCTGTGCAATCTCACATGACTCAGAATCCTGACTGAACAAAATGTTTTTTAACAAGTGAGAGACAAAAAAGTTACGCAGATATAAAATGTGTTTTAAAGCTTATAAGCTCTTTTAAATGATTACAAGCTCATCTTCCCAACTAAACACAATTCCAATCACACACGTAACACCTCATCAACCACACAGGCCATCCTTAGAAACAATCACACAGGAGCTGAGAAGCTCTGAACACATGTTGCAAGCTTTTGTTGAAGAAGAAAGAAGTGGAAGGCGTGCGAGTGAAAAAGCCGGCTAAGAACTCAGACAGACCCAAACTCATCCATCCACTTGAGGTACTTCTCAATGTCTTCCTTGGACACACTCTTGTTCACTTTCTTCATGGCCTCCATAAAATCTTCCATGGTGGTGGGCTGCATCAGTTCCTCTTTGGGAATGTTGCGAATTTCGTCAGGTCTGAGGCCTGAGATGCGGCGGCGGAATGACATCATGGCGGCATCTCTGTGAAAAATCATAACGTCTCTCAGTAAAGGAAAGCTTATTTTCTTTCGTATAAGCTGAAATACTATAAACTGTCTTTGAGTTACGCTACCTTTCAGTGTTTCAACAAAAAAATTATTTGTATTTGCGCAACTGACCAGTCCATGTGAATAGAATGTAAGGCCCAGAAATAATTTTATAATCTTTTTATCTTTTTAAATGGATCTGACAGGTAAAGTTTTCTAGACACTTTTTGTTAATTTGTCCTTATGAGATTTTATGTTGATTACACTTTTTATATTTTTGTTGTTTTTTATGGTTTATTGTCCTGGGGCATAACAACTTTTACAAAAGAGAAAAGATTGAAAGACATATGGGTAAAACACCGAAAGAGGGCTAATACCACCCCATTTTTTACATCATCACCACACCACGAAAATAAAAAAGACAGAAGAAAACAGACCTGCAGACGTTGGTGATATCAGCCCCAGAGTAGCCATCCAGTTTAGCTGCCACCTCTGTGAGATCTACTGTAGGCTCCAACTCTACCTCCCTCAGGTTGATGTCCAACAACACTTTGCGACCTTCAGCTGTACACACAGGCATAGCACCAGGATATAATATTTATAATGATAATACAGTTAATAACTTATGTAAAATTTCCATGTGCTTTATTCACACACACAAACCCCCCAAAAAGATCATCCATCATCCCTTTCCACCACCTCCTTGGGATGGTATTTCTATCAGCCATTGACCTGAGGTGATTGCCCACATAAAACCTGAACCACACTAAAGCACATGTGCACACAACAACAAAAAGACACAAACCCCTTTCCCATTCACTAAAGCACATGTGCGCACAACAACAAAAAGACACAAACCCCTTTCCCATTCACTAAAGCACATGTGCGCACAACAACAAAAAGACACAAACCCCTTTCCCATTCACTAAAGCACATGTGCACACAACAACAAAAAGACACAAACCCCTTTCCCATTCACTAAAGCACATGTGCACACAACAACAAAAAGACACAAACCCCTTTCCCATTCACTAAAGCACATGTGCGCACAACAACAAAAAGACACAAACCCCTTTCCCATTCACTAAAGCACATGTGCGCACAACAACAAAAAGACACAAACCCCTTTCCCATTCACTAAAGCACATGACTCCATCACGACTGGAAACGCACAACGGACCATGATTAATGACCAGTTGGAATTTCCGTGTGCGTGTGGAAGGAGATTCACCACCAAACGCGGCATGAAGATCCACAGGACAAAAATGGGCTGTTTGAAGACACATACGAACCAGCAGCAGCGCACTGCGATAGCAGGTGAGACGTTGGATGACCAAGGCCAGGAATTAAACCATAGTGCCAAGGACATCCACGCTGACGGTTCTGATGCGGATTTTGCACAAGCTCTTAACGCCAAACGTGGAAAACTCAATTTGCCGCCTGCCGGTGCAAAAGAACAATGGGAGAAATTAGATGAGGAACTTGTCCTTAAGCTGAATGCGCTAATAGGGAACAGTACGCTGGAACACAAACTTGACACATACGGAGACATCATATCGAGGGGTCCCAGCCAGAAGGTACTAACTGACCATTTTTCACATTTTTACTTTTTTGTTTTAATGGACTCAAAAACATGTTACCTTTGCTGTAATAGTGGTATTTTTGTGATACAACAATAAATTGATGATTTATTGATCAGAACTTAAAGCAGCCATGTAAAAAAGTGAGCAAGTGTTTACCTCCAGAGGATACTACGGACTGATAGTACTTTCTGGCACTGACCAAAGTTGACATGCACCTGTGTCTGGTCCCTGCCAGAAAGTACTATGCAGCGCTAGTATTGAGTGCAGCTGCCAAAGCAGGGGTTAAGTGGCTGCCGGATTGTGTTTAACAGCCCGGTGGTACTTTAAGGCAGGACACCTGAGCTGTGTCGTACCATTGTGAGGGATGTTTAAAACAGTCTATCTGATAACCCTGACAGTGGGGGTCTGGAAAGAGGTACCGTTAGATGCCAGTTTATCTGGCTGACAAATATCCTGTCTTTGGGACAGGATGTTTAATTATCAACAAAGCATTCCAGAGCTTATGGCACCCTGAGAAAACTTTCAGGACGACACTTTCTCTTCAACCTTCGTGAGATTCAGACCTGATATTCAGACCATCAGAAGTTTGGACTGCATCAACTGTACTCTAGAAACGGTAAGTTTTTCCTTCATACATTTACACTTTAATACCATTAAAAATATTATGTATATAATTCAATTTTCTAGATAGAGATAATGAAGTAATCTTGAATCTTGAATCTTAAGCTCAACAACAAAGTGTGCAGTCATTCTCAAAGTGCTCTCTGTTTCAGTCTTTTCCCTGTGTGTGTGTGTGTGTGTGTGTGTGTTCGTTCGTTCTTTAATTTAACGTCTTTTCACTATAAGTGATATTAGACGGGGGAGGGGGGGGAGGGGAAATTATTAAAAAAATAAAAAAAAAAAAATAAATAAAAAAAAAAAAAAAAAGTGAACAAAATAAAATGTAGAACGATAGTTGGACGGGTTGGATTTGGGCAGAGGGAAGACAGAGGAAAAAGACATTAGCAGGTGGGGGAACAGTAAAATGGAACGAGAACTTAACACTAACAATTAACTTCAATAACGTGAAGGGAAATTGTAACACTAAAATACAAACCGAATAAAGTTAAAGTAATGCATTAACAGGACTGTGAACTAATGATTCTGAAATTCTAACTAACAACGTTTGATCTGATGTAATTTTCTGGAAATGATTTTCAGAATACTTTTCTTGAGTAAACATTTTCGGTAAAAAAGAACGTAGCATTTTGCAGTAGAATAAACAGTGAAACAGTGTGAACTGTTCGCCGCAAATACACTTGACATTTTTACAATATTTTGTTCTCAATGCGTTTAGCTGAATACGAAAACAAACAGCAACAATCGATCTCAAATGATACATAGAAGAATACTGCAATTTTTTACATACATTTTGAACGGTGTGTGTGTGTGTGTGTGTGTGTGTGCGCGCGCGCGCGCGCGTACGTGCGGTGCATCGCGTTGCGTTATATTGTGCTATTGTGTGTTGAGCTGTAGTGCGTGTTTTGGGGAGGAGGTTGTGCACAAACTGAGGAAGATTGCAGAAGCATTAGTCTTCTAAGTAAGGCACTAACTAACTTAACAAAGTGTGCAGTTTGTTTTAAACTAACTGAGGTTGTTTGAATTCTTTTACAGAAGTTTGGCAACCGTCAAGTGACACCACTGATGATGTACCCTTAGCAGCCTTCATGAAGAGGAGACGTCGCAGGAAAACAACAGCAGAAAGAAACCTAGAAAGAGCAGAAATGCAAGTCTGAGGGAGGAAAGCAATTTAGCAAAGAAGAAGAGGTCTCATATTAGTCGTCTAAACAATCTGCTGTTAGCAAATGGTTTCCAGCGAGTTGAGGTGCCAACTGACGGAAACTGTTTTGAGTCATGTTCAAAACACTTTGACTCAATGACTTCGTCCGACTTACGTAGGTGTCTGTGCGACTACCTTGAAGATGATTTCTCCACCTTTATCGGCTTTCTGGCAGCTAATGACACAACCGACGACAATGAGAGATACCTAAGGTATTTTCATAATGTAACTCAACTCAGATGTCCCGGCATCTGGAGCAACGACGCAGCCGATCTTCTTCCTCTTGCACTTGCCAGCTGGACAAAGAGGACTGTGAAAATCTTTTCCAGTGATGTTGACAGACCGGTGCTTGAAATACCTCCTTTTGGAAAGTCTGTGGAGCCCAACAACAGCACTGTCATCTCACTGTCATTGCTTGCCCTAAAGGACGCTCCTCATTATGACGCCTGCATACCCATGGACAGAAGACCAGCATCCCCAATAGCACCAAGTCAGGCTGACGCTGAAGGTGGTCAGGCCCCAGAACAATCTCAAAATTCCCCACAGGAGTTGAATGCCTCTGTGTCTCTTGACGCAACTGAATCTGATGGCTGTCATGTGCCTGTTGACACCACTGAAGGGGGTGCAAACAGTAGTGACACCCATAGAAGTGTTGAGGACAACGAGCAGTATGATGCATCGCAATGCAAAATCCCCGAACCTTGTGAAACAATCCCTTCTTCACCCACACCCAGCACTTCTAAATCAACAGATCGAATTCAGACACCAAGAAAAGGATCTTTTCGTACACCCCCTAAAACGAAACTGACAAGAAAAAGGGAAGCCAGACCAGAAACATGGAAAAAGAACATCAGAAAAACTCTTCGATTACGTGGTGAGGAATACGTTTCAGAACAAGGGAAACTGGTACCAAAGAAAGTCCTAAAACCCGCAGATTGTTCTCAAGGCAAGCACAAATGCAGCAGAATACCCGAGGAGCAACGTCAGGACATCTTCCAGTCATTCTATTCTTTGAACTCATATGACAGCCAGAAAAACTTCGTGTGCTCAAACGTCCAAGAGAAAAAGACAAAACCATATCTCAACGAGAACGACATGCCATGTGGAAAACCTCGAAATACCGGTGCTTTTCAAGACCAACATGAATGATGAAAGTATGTCTTGAGGCTTGTGGGATCTTCCAGACGGGGACGACAAGAGCTGCCCAAAGTCCTACATCAATTGTATCAGCTAAACTGCCAGTGTCTGAGGCCAAGAAAAGGGACCTGCTGTCATTGTGCACAACTGGTGTCATCCCGAAGACCTATCACAGTTTCTATCGGTATCTTCCAGCATCTTCATCTGCAGACGACAAATTGCCAGAGGCTGACGTCAAGGACTCAGAGAGTGACACAGACTAAAGTCTGGACCGGTCTCCGTCAGTGCCTGTGAAGGCTGTAATGACCAGTGATGCTACGACTTTTCTATCACTGTATCAGTGAATTTCGGTGACAGCCATTAGAACTGAAAAAGTACAAACTGTGTGACCTGGCTGATTTTAACATGGATGATTGTGTTTAACTGTGTGTATTGAAGATTTGAACTGAATGTGACTGGGAACAAAATGCAAACTGACAACACTGACACAGATTTCACTGAGTAGGATTTTGTGTGACATTTACATGTATTACTTGTCATGGTTTTAGTTGTCAGTTAAGTGACACTGAAGACAGTAAAGTGTACAGCAAAATGAACAGCGAGGAAAGTCAGTAAAAGTGAACAGCGCACAGAAAAAAGTGGCACATATACAGTGAAAATTTGAAGCTGTAATGTGATTATAAAAAAAAGGACCAACACAAAGGCTGAGTGACAGTGGACAGTATGACATTGATATGGATTTAACACTTGTTACTGCTGTTCAGTGAGTAATTTACAATGTTTGGCATGCCTTAGTGAATGACAATACGTCAGCATGTAACACACACACATACACAGACACACAGAGGGTGAGAGAGAGAGAGAGAGAGAGAGAGAGAGAGAGAGAGAGAGAGAGAGAGAGAGAGAGAGGAGAAAGAGAGAAAGAGAGAGAGAGAGAGAGAGAAGAGAGAGAGAGAGAGAGAGAGAAAGAGAGAAAGAGAGAGAGAGAAAGAGAGAGAGAGAGAGAGAGAGAGAGAGAGAGAGAGAGAGAGAGCGCGTTGCGTTGAGTATTTGTAATGATAATGTCAGAAAAGTAAATTTTGCAGTTTCTTTCAGTTTCGCCTTAGTGTTGTTAAACATAACAACTTATAGCTCCATTAGTCCAATGGCTGATTTGTGTAATATTTCCTGCCAGGAAGTACTACTTGATCTCTAGAACCTTTGCACTCTGTTACATTCCTAAGAGTGCTACCAACCAGAAAGTACTATGTAGCAGTGACATAAACAGACACCAGCTGCACTCAGGTTTCCCCTTCCCCCGTCCTCGGACCACACAGTTCCAACAGCAGTTAGCATTTCACAGCAGCAGTTTTGTTATCTCCCAGACCCTCCCTCTGTCCGCCAGCAAGTACTACCAATAGCTAACCTAAATCAGCATCGCGCTGGCGCTGCAGATATCAGTTACCGATGCCTGCTTACTGGTTCTATTTATCAATAGTCCTTTCCGACACTTGGCTGAGGCGAGAAAAGAAGGCTTGTGCATGAGTGCCAGAGAGTACTAGCCAACACCAACATATTTTAATTTATTTTTATACACAAATAGCTGCTGCTCGGAACTCAACTTTTTGTTTCTTTAAGAGATGTATAAATTGTGACAAAAATGCCAGCATACCAGCCTCCTCCCGTGTAATTAAGTATTTCATTTGTAGGTAGCTAACTTTCAAACGCCATTTTCTCAAAAGTGACCTCTGAAGCGGTAGAACCTTCTGGCAGGGACCCCTCGATATACTCTATCTGCAGGGACACTTATGGAGTGAAGCAGCCAAAGACAAAAACGCCTCCCCAGAAATCCAGAAGACAGCAACAGATGGAGAGCATCCGGAGGGAGAAAAGGAAGCTTAAAAAGCGAATGAAAACTGCCTCAGAATTCGAGAAGCAAGGGCTCCTGGAACTCTGGAAAGATCTGAAGGCCAAACACAATGCTCTCAGCAAAGTGGAATCAGCAAGGCGAAGAAAGAGCAAAAAGAAGAAGACTCAAGATCGTTTCTTCAAAGATCCCTTTGACTTTGCAAGAAAGCTGTTTGAACAACCCAAATCAGGGACTCTCACAGTGGGCAAGGAAACCCTAGAGCAGCATCTCAAGGAAACATATTCCGATTCTCAGCGCGAGGCACCACTTGAAATCCAGAATCTGGTTTGGCCTGCAGCGCCAGAAGGAAAATTCAATAACAAACCACCAACACTGGATGAAGTGAAGAACGTAGTAAAGAAAGCCAGAGCCAAGTCAGCACCTGGACCAAACGGAATACCATACCTGCTCTACAAGAAATGCCCAAAAGTGCTCGAGTGGATCCACAAGATGATTCGATCAGCATGGAGGAACCAGAAGATCAGCGACCAATGGATGAGAGCTGAAGGAGTGTACATTCCGAAGGAGCAGAACTCCAGCAGCATCAATCAGTTCAGGCCAATATCACTTCTGAACGTCGAGGGGAAAATCTTCTTCTCTGTTATGGCAGCAAGATTGACAAAATACCTGACTGAAAACAAGTATCTGGATATGTCAGTCCAAAAGGGAGGCATACCAGGAATGCCTGGATGCTTGGAACATGCCACGTTGATTTGGGATGCCATCCAAAAAGCAAGAACAGAGAAGAGAGACATTGACGTAGTTTGGCTTGATCTGGCGAATGCATATGGATCAGTTCCACACGATATGATCCAGCTGGCTCTTGAAATGTATCACATCCCAGAAAACATCCGAACAATGCTGAGGAAGTATTTCCAAGGGTTCTCAATGCGGTTCTCTACCAAAGAATACACCACGGACTGGATAGACCTAGAGGTGGGCATTGCAATGGGCTGTGCAATCTCTCCCATACTGTTCGTGTTGGCAATGGAAGTCATCTTGAAAGCTGCAATGAAGAGTTCAGGTCCAGTGAATCTGGGAGATGGATACCAGATGCCTCCTCTGAAAGCTTTCATGGATGACACAACAGTCTTGTCCACGGATGAGGAAGAGACACACCGAATCTTAAAGCAGCTGGATGAGCTGGTGGCCTCTTCAAGAATGAGGTTCAAACCTAAGAAATCCCGAAGTCTCTCACTGCGAAAAGGAAAAGTGGCAGATTCAGTCAAATTCATGGTAGCCAACCAAGCCATCCCCACTGTCACAGAAGAGCCAGTAAAAAGTCTCGGAAGATGGTATGATGACTCCCTGAAAGACACACAAAGGGGATGTGAAACCAAGCAAACAGCAGAAGAAGGCCTGAAGAAAATAGAGAACTGCGGACTGCCAGGCAAATACAAAGTCTGGTGTCTACAGTTCATGCTGATACCAAAGCTGCTGTGGCCACTGCTAATCTATGACATTTGCACCAGCACAGTCGAAGCAATGGAAGCCAAAATCAACAAATACACAAGAAAATGGCTCGGTGTCCCACCTGGTCTCACTGATGTTGCATTCTACTGTCGTCAAGCAATGCTGAAGCTACCTCTCAAATCCATAGTGGAGGAATACAAAGTTGGAAAAGCAAGACTGTTGAGCATGCTGGAGGAATCGGAAGACAATATCGTGAGATCAGTTCATCCAAAGCTGAGAACTGGCAGAAAGTGGAAAGTCCAAGAGGCTGTAAACAATGCCAAGAGAAACCTCAGCATCAAAGAAATAATTGGACACACGCAAACCAACAGACAGGGACTGGGAGCAACAAAAATGCAGTGGTGGTCCAAAGCCAAAGGGAAGGAAAAAAGAGACATGATCATACAGGAGTTGAAGGAAGAAGAAGATGTCAAAAGAGTGCAGAAGGCAGTCCAGCAAGGTCAACAGGGGCAATGGACAACATGGGACAGTGCACTCCAAAGAAGTCTCAGCTGGAACGATATGTGGCACATGGCTCCTCTAAGGATAAGCTTCCTCCTCAGATCTGTATATGACCTGCTCCCCTCGAATGCAAACTTAGTGAAATGGGGGAAAACAGACGACCCAGCATGTCCGCTCTGTCAGAAGAAACAAACAGTGGAACATGTCCTAAGCTCTTGCAAAGTAGCGCTAGCCCAAGGAAGGTATACATGGAGGCACAACCAAGTTCTGAAAGTGATCACAGATGTGGTTAGCGAAAAAACCATGACCCCAAACGCACCAATTGCTATGACAACGTTCTACAAAGCAGGAGGGAAACAGGTCTGGCCCGAAAGTGCTATGACAACCAGCACATTGCCAAAGGGTCTTCTGGATGGAGCAGTCGACTGGGAGTGTACAGCAGACCTCCCAGAGTGGAGAAATTACCCAGATGTCATCAGCAAGACAGGCATGAGACCAGACATCGCTCTCCACTCTGACTCCTCGAAACAAGTGATTCTGATAGAACTCACTGTGCCATACGAAAGCAGAATGGAAGAAGCACATATCTACAAGACCGAAAAATACGCCGGTCTTGCCAGCACCCTGAAGAAAGCAGGTCTGCGGGTCAAAATCTTCGCCATAGAGGTCGGGGCAAGAGGGTTTGTGGGCACCTCCGCTTATGATCTCATGAAACAACTCGCCATTTCTGGGAAGAAGAGGACTAAAGCCCTTAAAGCGATGGCAGAGGCAGCAGAAAGGAGCTCAAGCTGGATCTGGGCAAGGAGGAACGAAAAAAGTGAACTTCATAAGGATTAAATTCCCTACAGATGATGTGTGCCCCGTTAGCACATTGGTAAAACCGCGTACCGCAGTTCTGAAGCGCAGAATCGCCCAGGTTCGATCCCCGGCGTGGGAAAAAAAAAAAAATAGACAACAGCAGAAGGGCATCCAGGAGTCATGACCTGGATGTGGCCCGGCCCCCCGAGAGTGTAAGGAATTCAGGGCCGAAACACTTGTCTAAAGGGGGTTACTTCTCTGAAGACCTTCTGTTGTCTAGCTCTCCCTAGAGTTTCTTTCTACCATGTGCACACAACAACAAAAAGACACAAACCCCTTTCCCATTCACTAAAGCACATGTGCGCACAACAACAAAAAGACACAAACCCCTTTCCCATTCACTAAAGCACATGTGCACACAACAACAAAAAGACACAAACCCCTTTCCCATTCACTAAAGCACATGTGCGCACAACAACAAAAAGACACAAACCCCTTTCCCATTCACTAAAGCACATGTGCGCACAACAACAAAAAGACACAAACCCCTTTCCCATTCACTAAAGCACATGTGCACACAACAACAAAAAGACACAAACCCCTTTCCCATTCACTAAAGCACATGTGCGCACAACAACAAAAAGACACAAACCCCTTTCCCATTCCCATCTCCATCTCTCTCACATATACAAGGGTGCAACTTAGAAAAAGTCAAAAATCTGAAAGGGATTCAGGAGCTGATAGCACCCTGTATGGGGGGTCTGGGGGGCTATACACTGAAGCTTTTTCAAAAAACAGATTTTCCATTTCTGACTCTTTTGAAAAAACGGATTCCATCAAATGGAAAAAGTTGCACCCATATAGCCTACATATACATACATATGCACCACACACACACACACTAATGTAACATGGACAGGAAAACCTACTTTCACAAAGAGGGAGATGGTGCTAAAACTAAACACAAATGTTTGATTAACACTTGGAAGGAAGACAAAAAAAAATGACAACACTGATATTAGCATAAGAACACACGTAAAAAACAAGCCCACTCAAAGCTTGTAATTGCATACTCATATCCCCTCCTCCCTCACAGACATACACATCTTCTCACTGGAAAAGTATTCTTCAACATCACGTATGTACTCAACACCGGATGACCTATCAATGGTACGCAATTTTCGCCACAATTCATTTCAGTAATATGCATGTTGAGTCTAACCTGTGGGCAAAGGAATATAGATGCGTTTTTCCAGGCGTCGGCGCAAGGCCTCATCGATGTCCCAGGGGAAATTGGTGGCAGCAAGGACCATGACGGTCTTGGAGGGGTCGTCATTGGAGACACCCACACCTGGTGACAGAGAACAGATGTTTATTCACCAAACGCTTGCCGTCAACTGCATCAGTCAGGTGTTTACTTTTCAGAATACAGACAGGTTTAGCTTAAAATTAAACAATTAATTTAAAATGTTTCATACACACAACTTTAGCTTAAAATTAAACGATTGATTTAAAACTTTTCATACACACAAGTTTAGCTTAAAATTAAACAATTAATTTAAAATCCAACAATCTACAAGCCGTGCTCTCAAAACCTAACATCTCTGTTCATCATGCAAATCAAATAACCAAAAACTAATACAATCACTTACACTGCTGCATTTGGTGGAATGAATACCAAAAATAGACACATAAACTTAAACTGGTGACTCTGAATGGTGACAAGAGTCCACAAAGCAAGAGAGGAACATGGTGAAGTGTGTGTGCTTGTCTGACAGTGTGTGTGTGGTGTATGTACACAATGGCTCTGAGAATGTCTTTTTAGTATTTACCATGAATGTACTCTGTGTACCTATACCTGTATCACACACTGGCAACAATTTTTAGCTGTCAACACAACAGACAAAAAGCGTACCGTCCATCTGGACCAGCAGCTCTGATTTGACACGCCGACTTGCTTCATGTTCGCTGTCAGACCCACGTTTGGAGCAGATGGAGTCAATCTCATCAATAAAGATAGTAGAAGGAGCATAGAAATGAGCCTGGAAACAAGCAAAACTCCTTTAACAAACAAACTTCTGAAATACCTTTACAAAATACACAAATGTCAAACTTGCAATTTAACATCATAACAGACTTTATAGAGCATGGACTCCTGTGCTACACTGTTAATAAAACAAACCAACATATGTCCTCTTCAATAGTACAGAGTAGATTCTATCATTCTCTGATATTTTTCTGTCCTTAGTAGCTCTACTGCTAAGAAAGTGCACTTCATTCACAATTTACTGACATGCCTGAAACCACCACCACCCACACACACACACACACACACACACACACACACACACACACACACACACACACACACACACACACACACACACACACTCCTTTCACTTCAACAAATCAAACAATCATTGAACAGTCTAACAATTTCTCAGTTACTGAAATAATAAAGGAACTATATATTTTGTTGTAATCCAGTTTCAGACTGGAAATGATTTTTGTTGCTGTTTGTTGTTGTTGTTGTTGTTGTTGTTGTTTTTATAAAAGACGAATGTTCCTGAGCATTCTGTACATACATTCTGTTTTGTTTGTTTGTTTGTTTGTTTGCTTTCTTAATCACCACAAATGCAATGTTTACTCACCATTTCAAACAAGAGGCGAACAAGTTTCTCAGACTCTCCTCTATACTTGTTGGCCAGACTGGAGGTGGAGACGTTGAAGAAAGTAGTGCCACACTCCGTTGCCACAGCCTTGGCCAGCATTGTCTTGCCTGTCCCTGGGGGCCCCACCATTAAAACTCCCTGCAAACACACACACACACACACACACACACACACACACAACACACACGCGCAGCGCACACACACACACAAACTAAAATCACTTTAGTGAATAGACATTAAATCAAAGACCACACACACACACACACACACACACACGTGTACACAGACATATGCATCCCCATGCTGTTATTGTTATAGTTGTTATTGTTGTTTAAAGCCCAGCCGACTGTGTACAGCCATATCAGGGCTACATGTATAACCACTTCAAAACATACAAAACTTCAACAAGGAAAAAAAAAAAAAAAAAATTAAGTACACATATCAATGCATTCGCGCACAAAATCTAAGGATATGCCCCCGGCACTGACCGCTCCGTCCAATTTATCGCACAGGAGAGATTTAAAAACCACACCTGAATGCAAATATAAGCATACATAAGGACACCAAAACATATATGAAAACAGGCATAAATTACCTAAAATTGCTTCCGCATATCTCACCTCCCAAGAGCCAAAAATGCACTTAATACATGTACCCAGTTATCAATCCTAAGAAAAAGTATATAAGACTTTATCGAACACATACAGGTGAATGGACCAGCAAGGCAGAAAATGATAGGTAGAAATGACAGAAAGCAAAGCAACAAGGCAGAAACAAAGAGAGTGACAGAAAAGAGGAAATTTCTAGCACAGAATTTCCAGGTGTGGATACTATTTATACTAAAACAGCCCCCGGCATCCCCATGGGGGCATCCCTATGCAGTCACATAAATAATTATACATAGTGATAAATCTCAACAGACTGCTACAATGACAACAGAGTTCCAAAACATGTCAAAAACTACAAAGTTTTATGTCTGGGATATAGAATGAAATCTTCAGCAATCCGACTTTTCTCCACTTCAAAATTCATCAAGAGTTACTTCCCATGCACTACATACCATTGCTGTTCCAAGCACTAGAACATCCGAACATAAGCAACACTGACAGCTTATTTTCAAAATTAAAAAATAAAAGATAAACAAATACAATAAGATGATCAAGCCATTCTAACAATCTCCCTTTCTGAATAAATACTGTGTCAGAAAATTCAGATTTTGAATTTTTCATGTTCCCTGTGACCTTGAAGAAAGTTTGGTTGAAATAAAACTTGACAAGCATCAAAGACAATGGCAGACTGTCCCACCAAAGGCACTTTTTTGTAATACTGTCAGCAGTTCCTGAAAAAGTGTTGTTTACACCCCATCCTCATAAAGTGTACTTAGCTATTTTTCTGAACCATGCGGCCTTGACCTTGAACCTTTATCTTCCAAATGTAATTTTGCGATTCCTCAGCTTGAACCAAAACTTGGTCAAGATCCACTCATCAAGAGCTAACAAAAAATCTTGTTCGCACAGTTTTGTCACACACACATGCCAACTCCACCCCCACTCCACTCCCCACCCCCCTTTCTTTTTTGTTTTTACAAAAAGGAAGATTGAAAAAGACAAAAAAGTTCCAGAACTTTGTGGTTGGTGCAAAACCGTGAGACAACCTTCCCCACCCCTCAAGTCTGCAATGCACATAAGCTCAGAAAAATGAGATCCCAAATAGGTCAATTATAAGACAATTTGAAAGGACTGGTTGAGCAGATCACTTACTCTCCATGGTCGCCGTATGCCCTTGAAGATATCAGGAACTACAAGGGGCAGCACCACAGCTTCTTCCAGAAGTTTCTTCGCTTCTGTCAAGTCAGCTATATCATCCCTAAGGAAAGACAAAATTAAATAACATATTAAAATAAAAACAGAAAATCACCTAAATAAAGTACACAATAACATGTTAAAACAAAAACAGACTTATCAGTTTAACAACAAGCCATCCATCCATCATACAAATAACTATGTTAATGCAGATTTTGACAGGATGGGAAACCAATACCTTGCAATAACAAAATTTTTGAGATATCAAACATTATTCACAGAGATGAATGGAAAAAAAAAAAAGTGCAAAAGTAACAATGACTTGAAAATTTGTGAGTTCAATCAAGTGTTTAAAGAATACTTTATAATGGGGTTCTTATTTCATTTTACACTTACACCAAACTTTATGTCAAGTGAAAAGGTAGAGATTGGGGAATGGACACAAGCAGACATACAGAGACAGACAGACAGACAGAGACAGAGACAAGAGAGAGACACAGAGAGACAGGAGAGAGAGAGACAGACAGACAGAGACACAGACAGACAGAGAAAGAGAGAGACAGAGAGACACAGAGACAGAAAGAGACAGAGAGAGAAAGAGACACATACACACAGAGACAGGCTGACAGGCAGAACGACAAACAGATAGGTATACATACAAAAAGGAGGAGAGAAAAAAATATATATATATACACAATCAAATAGACAACAAATAAAAGGTTTACCAATCAACACTGATGGTTATACTCCCTTTTAGTTTTACTCTTCCCTTTTAAAAAAGCACTATGCTAACATGAATTTGTTTGGCTTTATTTTCCTATCTTACCAATGCACATTGGGGTTTTTCTGAACAATGTCCCTCTCCAAGTGTTCCACCAGATCCTTGTCATAACCAGTTGGATCAAACTTCTTTTCATCACTTTCTTCTTCCTGTAAAAACAATCAAATTATATAGCTAAAAATAAATGCCACAAGTAACAAACGAAAACCACACAGAGGCTGGACAGTTAGTAAGATTCAAAGTAGCAATACATCATTTTTACATGACTGAGGGATTTTTGTTATCTTACATTATCATTTCATACAGAGCTTATAATACAATTACAAGATTCAAATTAGCAATACATGACTGAGGGTTTTTGTTATCTTACATTATCATTTCATACAGAGCTTATAATACAATTACAAGATTCAAATTAGCAATACATGGCTGAGGGATTTTTGTTATCTTACATAATCATTTCATACAGAGCTTATGACACAATTAAAGAATTTTGTTTGAATAATGCAAATTCAAAACTTTGCCATGATTCTCACATTACATCTGCTCATACAAGTATATTTCACACTAATGACGTTGCTCATACAAGTATACCTCACACTAATGACATTGCTCATACAAGTATACTTCACACTAATGACATTGCTGGTACAAGTATACTTCACACTAATGACATTGCTCATACAAGTATACTTCACACTAATGACACTGCTCATACCAGTATACTTCACACTAATGACATTGCTCATACAAGTATACTTCACACCAAAGACAGGGTAATTTATCTTCATTCCTCATGCAAGATTGGGTATATGGATCATGAATGCAACCAAGTCAATTAACTAATTACTACAATTATTTTTTATTTTTACATGCCAGGATAAGCAGCTTGTACAAGTTTTACTGATACAATTCTATTCCTACAGAATTCTGTTTGATGCTTAAACATTCACATTTCAAAAGAATATGACAACATATTTCGTTGCAAATCTAATTATTTCTGTATGATGATTGCTTACCCTGATAGGCTTTAGTATATCATTCCACTTTTCTTAAATGACACAAAAATAATCTCTACAGTATCACAACAACTCTGCATGCTTTACCATGCAATTTTGTCACAGTTGTGAATCAGAATAATATCGTTCATGCTATAGCATAAACAGAACATGCACATGTTAAAGACTGACAACAAAAGTAACCTAAACTCTAATCAGATTGTTCACCCACTAAGTTTTCTGTCAGATCACAACATTTCTCACTGTTTTCATTTTAAACCTAAGAGTTTTCTACTATATTATCATTACACTTCTCCCTCTGTCTGCACTCAACGAATTAACACCTTACTTCTCACTCCATTTTTATTTTCATCCTACACAGTTTTCTGTTATTTATCACTATACTTCTCCCTCTGTCCGCATTTAACAAATAAACACCTTCTTCTTCTCTTTGGCAGAACCAGGTTTGGCCTTATCTGCTCCTCCGGGAGTATTGCTGCCACCAGGGCGGCGCTGGTTTGACGATGCACTGGGTCTTGCTCCTGCTCGACCACCTCTGCTGGGTTCTGCTCGTCTCCCTTGAGGCTTCACTCCACCACGGATGTTGGGGGAGGGTCTATGATGGAATACACCACAAGAGAAGCTAAATTTACTGTGTGTTTGTGCTAGTGCATGATTAAGGAATCACATCACACTGACATAAATGGACAGTTTTTACATTAGGATTTCCTTGAAATGCACATTCATGTCCATAAAGCTCAGAACGGATGTAACTTTGTACTAATGCACAGGAACAGGCAGTATAACAATCAAATATAATCATGCAAATTGTAAATGACCTTAATCAAACAATCATTATCCACTACAGTAGACCAAGTGTTTTAAATAAAATCAGAAAAGTATGAAGAAAATATCCATACTGCAGTGTTGCATGCATGCAATCCCTTTAAATATGTATGGCTATAAGTTAACAAGGACCATGCTTTTCATCATGCCTGCTAAAATGCAATTTTACCCTTTAGGGCAGCATTCTGCTGACTTTAATCCCATTCACATCATAAACATCTTATGATAGCTAGAACAAGCAGTGTGTACCATAGCTTAACTGCAGTAAAACTAAAAACATCTGTGGGACAACGTTCACATATAGCAAAAACATTTATTTAAAATTTCTGACAAAATATTGAAATAACATTATTTTCACCAAAGATGTATGTACAGGATTAGCAATATTACTTAGCAAGATCGTGTCCAACTTAAGTTCTGAAGAAATTTGTCCTGTCATATAATTATAGTGATTCTACTAATCAAATGCTAGCTTTGTTGAGCAGGAAACATCGTCCACATGGAAGACAACCACATCTCAAAGATACTCCTATACACAGAGCTGAAGCAAGCACACCGTGATCTGGGAAGACCACTAAAGCTATACCAGGATAACTCTGAAAGGCCAGCCTCATGACTGTGGCATCAGAACCACAAACTGGGAAGACACTTTCCAAAACAGACCAAGCTGGTGGCAGCAACGTACACAGAGTACACACAGATTTGAAGCTAAAGCCACAAGAGTCCTTCCCATGCAGCACCAGGAAAAGAATAGGCCCATACCAGGCAACAACAACCAACCTATTCATCTGTTGGATCAGTGGGACAGTCCATCACCATCACCATTTCAGTTTAGTGAGATGACATCTAGGTCCAACAGAAATAGCAACATAGTACAAATATCATGTGCGGACCAAAAATAACCAGAAACATTCTTCGCTCAACTGCAGACATCTCAGAAGTGCAAGGAGAAAACAATGATACAGTTTTGCACACATTAAGACAAAATAACAACAACAACAAAAAACAATCAAATATATACATATATAAAAAATTTTAAAAAGAGTAAAATACAGGAATGGGACAGTATGAAACAAACAGGAATAGATAGCCAGGCAAAAAGGTTAAAAACAGATAAAGCAAATAAATAAACAAGAATACACAAATAAATGGACAAATGAATGAATGATAATGAATGAACATGAAAGTTATAAAACTGTAAACATTTATAATACATCACAACTGCAACAGTCTTTTTTTTTTTCACACTATGTATTTGAAACGAAAACATCATGAGACGATATAGTTCTATGACTTCTATGACATCTGTCAAAGCAGAAACATAACTTAAGTGAAGAAACCAAACAATTTGTCTCACCGATGCTCTGCGGGTGTTGGTGGAGGCCAGACATCAGGATCCCGTGTTGGTTCTTCATGACGGGAATAATCGTCATATGCATTGTAACTGTTGTAACTTTGGTACGACCTGGAGTTGTCTGACTTGAAACTGGACAGGATCTTGCTGATGTCTTTCACATGCTCAAACTCATCACTGATTTCTTGTTTTACCTAATGGACGAAACAAGACACCTCGTTTTTATCTTTATCATTCTTACAAATCTCACTCTTGCTGCAGTGTTTGCAGACAGCACTCTGGGTAGCAAGAACAAATATGATTCTTGTGCAACATATGACAAATGTTCCACTGCATATGAGGCAGGCATGAGCACACAAGCATGCACACATAAGTATGCATGCAAACATCTGCGCATGCGCACACGCACGCACGCACACACACGCATCGCGCGCGCACACACACACACACACACACACACACACACACACAAACACACACTCACACACACACACACACACACACACACACACACACCGAACAGATCAGATGACCGACATATACTTCTTCAATTCTCATTTTCACAGAAGCTTACAAAATGATGAGGAAAATAATTACAAACTCGAATATATATCAATTACAAGAGTGTGTCTATATGTATGTGATATGGTTTTTAAGTATGCACAAAATGGTTTGCTGTCAGAGTGTATCTGTCATATATGGAGCATATTATTCTACTTCCCAAGTTATGGTAATTATTCTTGTTGCTGTTGTCGCTTTTTGGTAACTTGTGCATGAGAAAGTTACAACAGTTTCATTGAAATACATCCATCATCTCACCATCCCTTTCAAAAAAAAAGACAGCACAAGAGGAGATCAGTTTACACCATAAACCCAGGGGATGATTTTAGTTTGAACAAAACCTGAATATAAATATATACACATCTGTGAAGCGACTGGTGCTGAAAACTGTACCAAATCACAAAGAATCTAACAGTAACATCAAATAAGTACAAAGCAGACATATACAAAATGTAAAAGAAGGACAAGACAGTAAAGACAGCCTGAGAAGCAATAACTGTATCCTTTATCACTTTCTTACCTTCTGCCATCTCTGTTTACTGGTGGGATCTCGTACTGAACTCATCAGTTTATGTATCTGTGTCAGTACCCCCTGATAATATACCTAGAAAATACACCATTCCATAAACAACAAGCAATCAAATTTTTCTGTACTCTGTTAAGACAAAATCATACTAAAAACATACATTTCCATTGTTTTTTAAACTCTTTTCACTCACTTCCTATCAAACTCAATTCAGATTACTCTTTTTCTTACGTATCAATACAATTACAATTTATGTCTATTAAATGGACAGGAGACAAAGCTACAAACATATCCAACAAGTCATTTAAAATCAAAAACCAACACAAATCATTTACAATCAAAGATCAAACAGGTACTAACTACTATCACACAAGTGCCACAAATTTTCAGCACAGACCAATCAAGTTATACATCAATGAATGTGGTGATCTACCTCCAAAGACCAAGTTCCCATAATCTGAACTGTTAAAATTCAATATCTCTGATATGCATTTGCTGCACTCCTTGACACTTATTGTGTATAATACACTAAAGAAAATTCAACAATTCTTTATTTTATCAATGCATTAATTTACTAATTACTGCACTAGTACAACATATTTAAACAAGTTAACAACTATTAGTATTAATCATCATTAAAATTATTCTCATGTTAATTTATGCAGCCCCTAAAAACACAAATTATCACTAAACAAAATTTGTTACAATGAAATCTGAAACAGTACTTTTAACTTCACAAGTTACACTTGAATGAAATGGTTCATGTTGTTGATATGTTGAACTCAGATCAGCATGAGTTATGCTCGTCTGTAACTTAGTGTAAGATTCTAGAATGAAATGATGTTTTAGTATATGCTATTTGCGTGTCAAAGTTTGTAAGATTGTAGAATGCAGAAATGTGAACAGATGTAAATTCACATAGTTCAAATAAGTTAGTTCAGAATATTCCATGTTCTTTAAAAGTCTAGGATAAAATGACACATGCCGTTCATGTATTAAAATAAGTCCAGTGAATTTCCTTTGTATTATGCAAGATTCTGGAAAGTTGTTTTCTGATATATATGAGCAAGCAACTTGGAGCCCAGAAGGGGGAGAGAAAATAATAGATTTTCTGTACAGTACGGCAGGACTGTCTGATAAGTATGCTTGAGAATATTTTGATGATTATATTATATATCTGATTTTGCTGCTGTTTACTGTTTCTGCTGGTGAATGTATTAGATTTTTATATGCTTTGATCATTGTGTCCTCTTGGTTTTAATACAAACTGTATGTAGAGAAATCAACAGATCTCTTGGACTATGGATCTGTCATTCTCTCTATGCACTGAGCGGAAGACTTGTACAAATGTCATATTTTTAGACTTATCTAGACTGGTTACTGGTAGTTACTCAGTGTAACAGACATGGTTTTCAATATAATCATTATAATGGTATAATTACAACGGAGTCCACCTATCACAAACATGCCTAAACAAATTTCTGACAATAAATTAACACACTCTTTTTCCCTGCCCACTTCCTTCTCTTTCCCTTTTGTCAAATACTGTCTATAACAAACAAAATTTATTACTGCACAAAATGAATTCCTATTTGTACAAACATGGTGTTGTTTACCAAAGGCCAAGCTTGTTACGTATGCTCTTGCTCTACTACAAATAAGCACTCAAGTCAGAAAACAGCTAGACCTCTTCAAGCACCACTGAAAAAAACTGTCAGCCACTTTGCCATACTCGCCATGCTGGTGACCTAACATTAGCAAGGACGTGCACACACTGTGTGTGTGTGTGTGTGTGTGTGTGTGTGTGTGTGTGTGTGTGTGTGTGTGTGTGTGTGTGTGTGTGTGTGTGTGTGTGTGTGTGTGTGTGTGTGTGTGTGCGCGCGCACGTGTGCACACATTTATTTTTGGATTCTTGATTCTTCAATGACTGAGCTATAAAACTAACTGATAAACATCACAATGATGACATATAAAGTAGCAAAATTTGTGACAAACATCAGGAATCCAGTGCTGTGTAAGGTCCCTGGTCTTCCTTACATGTAGCTATCACGAACTACTGCTATAAATATAATGAACACAAATCCATCTCTCATGAATGTCATTGTAGGTTATTGTTATTTTTGTTTACAGCCCAGATGACAGCATACAGCCATATCAGGGCTATAACCACTTCAATATGTACACAATACTTCAACAGGAAAAAAAAGGAAAAGAAAATTAAGCACAAATATCAACGCATTCATGCACATAATCTAAGGATATGCCCCTAACATTGACCACTCCATAGATGGACTCCACAGTATGTAACAATACAGATCAACTCTCAGCCCCATACTGGTAGTAATTATAATAATCACCTGCGATGTCTCATAGTCACCCAGTAAGGCACTCTCACGCCCCATCTTGGTGTTCTCATAAATTTCTGTAAGTGCAGTAGTCATGGCGCTGGCTGATCTATTTGAGGTTCCAAAATGACAGTGATCTGAGATAAAATAAATTCTGTTTAAAAATCAAAAACAGCTAATGCACAATTTAAGTACAAAATGAAGATAAACTGGGAATGGGATTGCTTCTCAAATTTCCTCGATTACAAGTAGCCCATATATCATACAAGAACAGTCCACGAAGTTAGCTCTGTTGCCCAAAACAGTACACAGAAATTGATGAAGACTCAATCTAAAAATTGTCCACTCTGAACCTACCTAAATGCAGACACCAACGTCAACATATTTAACCTATATCCATGTAAACAGCTATTAGCCAATGATGAAGGGAAGGCTATGCATCACTACATGTCTAGAGGTAACAATATAGTATACTAACTAGACAGCGTATACAGTAACAAAGATAGCTCAACAAACTTTCTGCACAGAGAAGCTAAAGTCCTTGTGATAATAAAGATAATAATGACTATGTGTATGATGCTTCATTTCACAAGAGTATTAAGTACTTCTTAAAAGCATGACTGACAAAAGATAGACACATGTTAAGCATACACGTCAACACCCACAACGACGAAAAAAAAAATGAACAATAATATTAATAACACTTTTTGAGTTTTTCCTTTGGACTTCAAGCTTCATAAATCTCTTTATTTCATCAAATTATTCAGGCAACAACCAAGACCTCTGATCTGTTCAAAGGAAAGGTATCATGATTCTTTTGAATTTCTCTTATTTCTATACAGATATGTTACAGCCAAATTTCAAGGGAGGTTACAAATTCCCTAAGAGAAAACTAAAGTTCAATAAGGAGGATCACATATTTAAGCTGCTGTATATTTTAACTGCCATCAATTACTGATCAATTTCTGCTTTATACTACAGGACCTGTTAAATTATAGTCTACCAAATCATGGACACAAGATCTCTCGAGTTCAGTCCCACACCCTGCCTGCAACATTAAAAGCTGGCCTCTTTGCAGCCCATCTTAACGTTTTCCATCATTCTGGTTCTGGTAGTGTCAGTTTAGTGTTTCATACGTTCCTCTCTACCATTCTACCCATTTCTGGATCTTGCAAGAGCATAATGTTTTGCGCGGGATCTGGGAATCTACTATATAACTGCTGGCAGATTTGGGTGAAAAACACGGAATTATCCAAATGCGATGAATCTCTCTTGAACAAATTACAAACTCTGAACTTTGGCTAACCCTCAGTTGTTGGCTGGTTGCTGACTTCAACTTTTATCATTAAATTTAAAAACTAAAGAAGTGGTTTGCAATTTGCATGAAATTTGTTCATCATACTTGTTGACTTGGATTAGGCAATTCCATTGACTCCAGCCAACTATGCCAGTAATTATGTAACAGATTCCCTGAGTCTGTGAAAATCCCTATGTGCTGCCAAGGTCATAAAATGGGGAGGGGAGGCGTGGATGGGATCTGTATAATGAAACAGTTTTCACACACTGGCTGACACCACCAGAATGATGGAAATAATGACCTGGCCCTTTTTTTTTCTTTAGTGCTGCGGACTGGGATCTGATATGACAATGTACTAAAATCTTTGTTCTCACCTGGGCTAAGTAAGCCTTGATCTCATCTGGTCTAAGTCACGTAGCCTAAATGTTTTGTAGTTAATAAGGCCTAAGGCCTTAAACTAAAAGGTCTTCTTTGACTAAGCTCCTGAATTGCAAAACACCTATCCCACACGAGAACAAGGGCAATAGTACATCACACTATCACTATAGAAAGGTAGACAAGATACACTCAATACTGCACAGGCTTATCGGTATACAAGTCTCACTAGACCATCTAGTCTATCAAGACCCACCTTTTCTTTTCCACCTTCCCCCCACCGTTACGGTTACGGGATGTCTGACTCTAAATCAAATGGGAAAATAATTTTATATTGCCCTACGAGATTTAGGGCTTATCTTATAGTTCATCTAAACTCATCATCCTCCCAGGCATATGGCTATCATGCCAGCATCCGCAGCATACGTTCATAAAGAGGTAACTTCGTAAATTTGTACAGAAGGGACGAAAAAATAAACACACACATAAGTCTACCCTCACCACTTCCGAAGCTGACAGGCAGACGCAGTTTGTACACCGTTCCGTTGTAACAAGCATTTTCATTGGTTAGTACGAAGTAAGGAAAAACTATTCTAGCAGTGTAAAACAGCTTTCTTCGATGGCTCAACCGGTAAAATGGGAATGTCAATCTCCGCATCCTCCCTTCTAAACCCCCCCTAAACACACACACCACACACACACACACACACACACACACCCCTTTTTATTTATCTCCCATTTCGACCAACAAATATGGGGAGGGGAGAGGGCGCTCTGTGTGTGTGTGTGTGTGGTGTGGTGTGTGTGTGTGTGTGTGGTGTGTGTGTGTGAAGATTACGTATTAGTAAAAATATGTCAGCTGTTTGTGAATATTCTCAGTCAAAGTAACTAGTCGTTTGGGCAAAGAGAAATCAAAAACAAATGAAAATAGAATAATTAATAATAATAATAATTACAATATTTATATAGCGCAAAATCTTGATAAAATCAAATCTAAGCGCTGAAACAGACACACACACACGCATGCACACACACAGACGCACGCACGCACACACCACACACACACACACGCGCGCGCGCGCGCGCGCGCGCACACGGCTATAAATGGGGAGAAAGAATAAAAGCAATGGAAAATTATAAAGAGCATATTATATACAATTATATATTACAATGTGATTCCCCTCCGAGTGGAGACAGGCTGCAGAGGGAATTGAGTGAGGTCAGGATTTTATGCAGAGGAGAAAAGGTGAGTTTTGAGAGCGGACTTGAAGGAGACAAAAGTAGGTTGCTGACGGACTGAGAGAGGAAGTTTGTTCCAGGAAAGTGGACCAGAAACAGAGAAGGCTCGTGGACCATAGATATTGAGCTTAGTTCGTGGAAAACGAAAAGTCAGAGGATCGGAGGCAGAGCGGAGGGTACGTGAGGGAACATAGATCTCAAGTAGGCTTGACAGGTAATCGGGGGCTGCGTTATTGAGGCTTTTGTAGCACATGGTGTCTAGTTTGTACTGTATGCGCTTTGATACAGGGAGCCAGTGAAGTTGTGCCAGGAGAAGAGATATGTAGTCAGTTTTTTTTTCTTTTTGAGTACAAGGCGTGCAGCATTGTTTGGAATGCGCTGTAGGATGTGAATGGTGGAGGCAGGAAGACCGGACAGGAGTGAATTGCAATAGTCAATGCGAGACAATATGAAGGAGGAGAACGAGTTTTGCAGTTGTTTCGACAGAGAAATACTTCCTGATCAGGCTTATACGATGGAGGTGATAGTAGCAAGATCTGGCAGTTTGAGAAACAAAGTTGTTCATGGAGAGGGTAGAGTCAATGCAGACACCAAGGTTTTTAGCTGAATCAGAAATTGGGACTGATGTGTTACATAATGGGAGAGAAAGAGGAGGCAGCTGAGAAAGTTTCTGACGGGTGCCAATGAGGATAGCTTCTGTCTTGTCATCATTTAGCTGAAGTTTGTTGTATGTCATCCAATTTTTAATGTCCGAGTAACACTCAGTGGTGCGAGTCAGGAGGCGCTGTATATTGTCAAGTGAGTCACTGTCTTGAAGTTGGGTGTCATCAGCATAGAAGTGGTGTTTTATAGAGTGGGAGTTGATGATGGTGGACAGGGGGGAGGTGTAAAGAGTGAAAAGAACAGGGCCAAGGACAGATCCTTGTGGAACACCACAGGTCAGGTATGCAGGTTGAGAGTAAGTGCCATTGATGAGAACATTTTATTTTCTGTTTGATAGATATGAAGTGAACCAGGAGAGAGCAATGTCAGATATGCCAAAAGTATGATGAAGTCTAGAAAGGAGAATACCATGATCAATGGTATCAAAGGCTGCAGACAGATCAAGGAGTGTGAGGAGAGAGACTTTGCCAGTATCAGTTGCAAGGAGGAACGCGTTTTAAAAAACTGACCGAACAAGAGGGAAAATAGCGTTGTTTTCCGCTTTACAACGGTAAGCTCAAGCAATTTGAATTGACTGTCCGCTCTACCGACACAAGAACTTTCTGTGTTCCCCGTTTCAACCGGAAACTGCATGGTCAGAGAGCTTTCTCCCACTCTGCTGCCATGACCTGGAACTCCCTTCCCTATCATATTCGCCATAAGCAATGTCTTCCTTCTTTCAAGTCTAGTCTGAAGACCTATCTTTTCACTCAATACTTTCATTGATCTTCTTTTCTCTTCTCTCTCAGCCCTGATCATCGTTCCTACATATATGTGTGTGTGTGTGTGTGTGTGTGTGTGTGTGTGTGTGTGTGTGGTGTGAAGCATGTTTATGCGAGCAAGAAGAGGAGAGGAGGAGAGAGGAAAAGAGAGAGACTGTGCGGGAGAGAGAGAGAGTGAGCAAGGAATATCGGGAGCACGGTAGAGAGCGAGAGTATGGTTGGGGTGGGGCAAGAGAGTGAGAGTATGAGTAAGAGTATGTGTAAGCGTGATAGAATTTGATAGTAGAGAAACTGAGTGGTTGAGAGAGGGAGTGTGTTTGGGTCTGTGTGTGTGTGTGTGTGTGTGTGTGTGTGTGTGTGTGAAGAGAAAGAGAGAGAAAATATTTTTGTATGATTGTCACTATTTTTAGTAATATTTGAATTTACTATGTTAATATGTCTTGTTGAACGTAAATTTTATGTTTTATGTTATATAGTGTTAGCAGCGGTATGTTTAAATTTTATGTTGGTGTATCTATTTGTATTTAGTTATATACTGATTTTATGTGAAGCGCTTTGTGCTCTGGAAAGCGCTATATAAATTGCCTTTATTATTATTATTATTAAAGTAACACCAAAGAAATAGAATTTTTTGAGGCAGACATCCCGATGAAAAAAAATAAATAAAAAGGATAGATAAAAGTTCACGCTGGAAGGTGGCACGGAACAAGAAAGGTGTTAGGTGACCGTTACATAGGCCTACTGTTCTGTCAGTTTCTAGGTCCTCCCAAAGCGCATGAGAGAGAGAGAGAGAGACAGACAGACAGACAGACAGACAGACAGAGACAGACAGAGACAGAGAGACAGAGAGACAGAGAGAGACAGAGACAGAGATAGAGAGAGACAGAGAGAGACAGAGAGAGAGAGAGACACAGAGAGAGAGCGTGTGTGTCAAAATATTCTCAACGCTTTATGGGCAGATCTTTATCAAATTTTCGTCAAAGCTGTGACACTGTTGAGGAGTCACGAAAGGATAAGTTTGGAAGTTAAAACCCAAAGGTCAGTCACACGGATAAAACAAAAGTGATTGAAATCAGCACGCTTTTAATCTTTGGACAATTTTTTTTTTAATCTTCTTTTTTTTTTTTCTTGCTTTCTTTCTTTTCGTTTGTTTGTTTTGTTTTGTGGGGTTCTTTTTAAGCGGGTCATATAATACAGACTAAAAGTGTATGTGTAGGCATGTATGCATGTGCCCACGCGCACGCGCACGCGCACGCGCGCGCGAATGTATGTATGTGTGTATGTGTGTGTATGTGTGTGTGTATGTGTGTGTGTGTGTGTGTGTGTGTGTGTGTGTGTGTGTGTGTGTGTGGTGTGTGTGTGTGTGTGTGAGTGAGTGTGTGTGTGTGTGTGTTGTGTGTGTGTGTGTGTGTGTGTGTGTGTGTGTGTGTGTGTGTGTGTGTGTGTGTGTGTGTGTGTGTGTGTGTGTGTGTGAATGACCGTCAGTGTCTGTCCATAAATGAAAACAATGTACTAGCAAAGATTCCCCTGCTGACCAAAACAATTATTTTCCAAATCTAAGCCTTCTCTTCAACGAGTAATCGTGAATGTACGAAGGTTTGATTCGGTGGGTCTGACCCAAATTTTGGGCACGGTGACCCGAAAGCGAAAAATCATCTTGGTGCCATGAAATTTCAGAACTGTTCTTTGTTCGAGGGCCATCATCATCATCATCATCCTCGTCGTTGTCGTCGTCATCATCATCATCGTCTGTTGTTATTATTATTATTGTTATTATCATTATTGTCATTGTTGTTGTTGTTGTTGTTATTATTATTATTATCATTATTACTATTATTATTACTACAGCTACTACTACTGCTACTACTACCACTACTACTACTACTGTTCTTGTTGTTGTTATTATTATTATCATTATCGTTATCATCACCATCATCATTATCATCATCATCAAATTAAGATTTAACGCATGTACCCACTAAAGGTGACACGGCTGGCGGTGAACGCACCTTCGCTGCCTTGTGATCATGTTTGTTTACAGGACTAGTATCCGATTAGTAGGAATGGAGACTTAGGCAGTACCTACTCGTATCTATGATGACCAAAGCAGGTATTGCTGAACTCCATCAAAGTGGCAGGAGCACAGTACAGATTGAGTTGCCTCTGGTGGGTGCTCACACGTCGGTATGACATTGTCCAGTTGTAGTTCCCATGGACTTCCTAGTACATGGGGCATCGAGTTCCTATGGACTTCCTGGTGCATGGGGCATCGAGTTCCTATAGACTTCCTGGTGCATGGGGCATCGAGTTATGGACTTCCTAGTGCATGGGGCATCGAGTTCCTATGGACTTCCTAGTACATGGGCATCGAGTTCCTATGGACTTCCTAGTACATGGGGCATCGAGTTCCTACCGACTTCCTAGTACATGGGCATCGAGTTCCTATGGACTTCCTAGTACATGGGCATCGAGTTCCTATGGACTTCCTATTGCATGGGGCATCGAGTTCCTATGGACTTCCTAGTACATGGGGCATCGAGTTCCTACGGACTTCCTATTGCATGGGGCATCGAGTTCCTATGGACTTCCTAGTGCATGGGGCATCGAGTTCCTACCGACTTCCTAGTACATGGGGCATCGAGTTCCTACCGACTTACTAGTTCATGGGGCATCGAGTTCCTACCGACTTCCTAGTACATGGGCATCGAGTTCCTACGAACTTCCTAGTACATGGGGCATCGAGTTCCTATGGACTTCCTAGTACATGGGGCATCGAGTTCCTATGGACTTCCTAGTACATGGGGCATCGAGTTCCTATGGACTTCCTAGTACATGGGGCATCGAGTTCCTATGGACTTCCTAGTTCATGGGGCATCGAGTTCCTATGGACTTCCTAGTACATGGGGCATCGAGTTCCTATGGACTTCCTAGTACATGGGGCATCGAGTTCCTATGGACTTCCTAGTGCATGGGGCATCGAGTTCCTATGGACTTCCTAGTACATGGGGCATCGAGTTCCTATGGACTTCCTAGTACATGGGGCATCGAGTTCCTATGGACTTCCTAGTTCATGGGGCATCGAGTTCCTATGGACTTCCTAGTTCATGGGGCATCAACTGAATGAATTTGTTCGGTGGTGTGTTGAGGAGCCAGAATGGGCAGCATGTGATCAGTAACACTGAAGAAGTGCAGAACAGGGGTACTAAGTGGCAGATTTAATTTCAGTTTCTCAAAATAACGTCTACGCGCTCGGAATATATTCCTTATGTACTGACATCACTGTGCCACGTCATGGAAAAGATCCAAAATGATCATTATCATTATTAACTTATTATTAAGTCTTAAGCCTGCACAAAAGTCCCCATGAGCTGGCTAGGTCGTGACGTCCTACGTAGCATATGAAAAAAAAGAAAAACTTGAAAAATGTGACTGATCTGAGGGTCGAACTCGCGATCACTGAGTTATGAACATGGCGCTCTAACAACTGAGCTAATGCTCGTATCGGTACTAGCAGAAACAAACCACAAAAACTCTTTCAGCAAAAATAATACTATGATTGACATCGCTGTATGTTGCTTTGATATAAATCTGTATGACTGGATGTGTGAAGGAAAATAATGGTTACTGATAATAGTGCCATAGTCATTCAGATAACTTTACTGGTAAAAAGTTTATGTTTAGGATATCAAACCGAGCTTACCTTTCATTTCTTTCTTTCCGCTGCAACTTGACATTCGAAAGGTATCAGGTATAGAAAAGGTATCTCTTACATCAGATGTCTTGGTGAATCTATTCTGAAAGTAACTACAATGTGCTTGTGATCCTGAGGCAACATCCCATGTGGCTTCTTTGCCCCAGTCAAGAGCTCCTTCACGACCCATTGACATTTTTGTGTTGGCGAGATATGGCGAAGCGTAAGATGATGTTCTTTGTAACGGTATGTTCAGGAGAGGGCGTTCTGTAGATGGACACTTGATCACAAGAGAACGTGTTCTTTGGAAAGGACTGTCTTTAGGTGGACAGACTGACTGGTATTCATGTCTTGGTTTAAAATCAAACCAGCGATTCTCTTTTTGAGCTTCTTCACGACACTTTGACACATGTGTGTCGGAGAGATAGGGCGAGGTGTCAAATGATACTCTTTGTGACGGAATCTTCAGGTTGGGACGTTCTGTTGTAATTAGAAGAGAACGTGCTTTGTGGCAGGAACTATCTGTAGAGCGACACGCTGATTGGTATTCATGCTTAGGTTTAAAATTAAATAAGCGATTCTCCTTTTGAATTTCCATATAGTCTTCTGCCTTTGAATGACGAGCTGCGTCCTCATCTTTGCTCCTCGAAGTCAGAACATCCTGTGGCGGCTGCTCTGGTTTGGTGCTGAGCAAGTGAGAGTATTTTGTTTCCGTCTGCACGCTTCCTTCAGATGTTACTTTTGAGTTGTGAATTGTGCTTTTAGGTTCGTCTTTCAAAGTAAGAGTGTCTGCCTGACAACCATCTGCCCGATATTTCTGTTGGTGTTCTTTCATTTTGGTGTACGACGTGTTTCTCTGATGCTGGATAATGTTTCGAAGTTTTTTTAGTTTGGCATCTTTTCGTTGCTCATGCCTTGCATCTTGTTGATGTTTCTTGCAAAGTTTCACCGGTGTATCAGGGTTGACTCGTTTCAGTTTGAGCCTAAAATGTGATTCATCTAGTGGAAAAAAAATATCTGACTGTGTAATGCTGACACCATCCATGGTTAGGGGAAACATGCGGTTACTAACTTCCTTGGCCTCTCGTATTCGCCAGTGTTCTTCTGTCTCAAGCTGTTTGTCGCGTTGCCATTTTCTCCGAATAGCAGGCACGTTGATTAAAAGAGGTTGGTCAATATTCTGCTTCAGTGTTTTAACACGTGCTGCACTGGGACCTTTCAATATAACAGCTAATCGTGTTTGTTGTTGCAGAGTGTCTTCCAGAATGTGACATATGTCAATGTCACTACGGCTAAAATCCAGATGCAGTTTCTGTCGTAACTGTCGTAATAGTTTTATTTGGAACTCTTCGGTATTTACTTCTTCTTTCATCAATAGCCATTCTGCATAATCAATTGGGTGGTCACCATTTGTTAATGTTAAATACAGCACCTGTCTGTCTTGTAGCAGACATGAATATAGCTCGGTACCAGTATAACTGAAGTCAAATCTTTTTTTAGTGTTGTTTTCTTGATCCATGTTTTCTTGAAGCATACATGACCATAATTTAGTACGTGTATCTCTAAAACTCTTTTCGTTTGTTTCGTTGGTGTGGTTTCTTTTGTCAATATTTTCATCCTGATAGCAATGTACGTCCATCTTAGCTTTCTGGTTGTTTGTTGGCAACGAAAACACTGCTTTTTTGGAGGCCACTCTGCACAACACATCCATCTCGCTGGTCTGGTGATTGTCTTTTTTAAGTCTACTTCTCCTGTCCATTTCTTCAGTCGCCATGTCTGTGACGTTCCGTTGGAGTGATGGAAGGAAATTTTCATCCAAAGAAAGCGATGTGCTATGTATTGTGCTGCAGCAATTCGGAGATCAGATCTTACCCTGGTTGTTCTTTAGGGCCTAGTTGTTTTAAACAGATCTTTGGTGGTAAAACAGATCTGTGATTTTTGTGCTGAACTCCATTTTGTACTGAGTTCAGCATGACACTTCCAAGTGTGACAGTTATCAGTTATTAATATCTAAAGACTGATAAGACATATCTCGTGCATATGTGGGAAGAAAACGTGAGCAGCTGAAAACGACTTCAGCAGAAGCAACAGCTTCAAGACACGATCAACGAAAATTTACATCTCTTGATCATGACGACTGCAAAATTTGAAGACAAACTTAACTGTAACACTGGCTGTGTTTGTAACGTAGCAATATCATTTAAACTCGATTGTTCCTTTAACGACTCAAAGCATTCATTTCAATTTTGGTTTTAATGTCATTTAAATCAAACTGGTTCTTTTAACATACGTAAAACATTCATCTCAATTTTGTACTGACAATTAAGTTCAATCTGTAGACGTAAATAAGCTTCGGAGGAGATACAATTAGCTGTACTGAAAAAGCGAAAGTGATAAAATCATACAGACAATGGATCAAGGGCAATTTTTACATGTACGTATAATGTGCTTCTTCGTGAACTTGTAATATTTGATATTTGCAAAATCAGAAGAAAGATTGAGTGCTGTGATATATTGGGCAAGTGCCTTTAATCAGAAAATTTAATTAAGCAAATAAAATCAAAACTAGATCCAGCTTAGAATATACCACAATCTTTTGGTCAGAAACAGTGTTTTAAATAAAATGGACACTGTAAACAGTGACAAAGATAGTTTTTGTAACAACTCAAAAGGAACAATAGAACAATATTATTTATCTATGAAGCTATCAATTTTTGCAGCGCTTTGGGGGAGGGGAGCTGAAGAGGGAATTTAGAAAGAAATGTGAAAGTGTGCACGATTGTCTCTCAATGTAGGACTGGTTTTATTTGGATCAAGTGAGCATATAAAAACAAATGAAATATTTGACCAGATCATCTAATATGCTAAACAATTCAGACAAAACATGCAATATTTTCTGAATGATTTGAAAAGCATACATAAGATTGAAAAATATTGTCCACAAAATGTTGTTTGCTGGATTCTGCCAAATGTGGTATCCATGCCAAGCATTTGTTGAGACAAATAGACAAGAATCTGTGACATTTGATTTTGAACAGTTATCAGCTTTGTATAATTTTAGTGCTATCGCCTTTATTACATGATTTTCGTGTGTTAATTCCACCAACAGTTTCTTCAAACATTTGTGTGAAATTTAATTTTGATGTATGTACATTTTATTAAACAGCAGTCTGTTTGTATATGATTATTTATCTGTGTGTATGACGATGCGTCCAAGCATCAGTGTCCGTGTGTGAGTGTATGTGTGTGTCAGGGGGAGTGTGTGTCATGGTATACATTCTGTTGTTTCTTAGCTGAAAATGAATCGTATCAAGGGGACAGATCAAAGATTTTTGTTAAAAAGTTAACCATTTTAACAGTTTTTGTTGCATCTGATGCATACTTTCGCATGCTATTGTACTAGTACTTGCATATATCATGTAGGCCTATTATGGGTGAGTGGATGTTTTACCATAAATGTATTTATCAACGTACAACATAATTGATTTCAAAGAACAGGTGGCGGTGCCGTGTCTGTTCAGCATTCTTCAAAAGTAACTGTATCCTGCGTGCACGACAGGAACATCTAGTGTGGCAATTTTTTTCTCAGTTGGTGGTGTTGAAACTCTTTCTTGTAGTTGACTGTGGCAATAGGATGGCCGAGGTCTTCATATAGGGTTTCTTTGGCATCATCTGGATTTGTCATCATTGGAGCGTCAGCACTAACGACTGTGGCAAAGTGGTGTTGTACGACTCAAAGACACAGGATAATTGAGCGATCATTGACGAAATGGGCGTCCTTACGAGCTCGGTAGGTACTGCGAATCCAAGACAGGTTCTTGAAGCACCTTCGTGCTTTCCAGTGTGATAGAAGGTCCTCGTCCGGCTTACTGGAGCTTAGTTCCACCTGGAAGTTTGGTCTTGCTCAGGACAGGTAGGCCTATGTCCATCTTATAGCAATCCAACATCCTGGTGATCAAGCTGTGAACCGCTCTGGTCAATTATCTCTTGTCCGGTAGTGACTGGACATTCCATGCATGAAGTGCTAGTGATGCTTTCTTGCTTCTTTTAACAACATGGATGATGTCGTAGTGATCAGTCAGGTATCGCTATCTGCCAAGTACATATGAAGCTGATTTTGTTAAGGCTTTGTTTTTTCCCTCCCTCTCCCCACCCTGGAAATTGTGAGTTTTTTTCCCCTTCTTTTTCTGTTTATTTTTTTTTAAACATTTTTTTTTAAGGATCATTGCACTCAGGGAGGTTTACCTTCGTGCTCACCACTTTTTTTCATTCCATTTTCTACGCCACCTCAATGGCCACAGAAGCTGGAACATTTTTTACAATACGATGATGATGATGGCGATGAGGATGATAATCATGATGCTATGGAGTTCTATCTAGGATTGAGACTGCGTGACAGGGCTGTTCTCTGCGCTTACTATCATAATATACCTTGGCGTTAACCAGACCTGAGATACAGACACCTAGTACCCGCAATGCTGGTCAGAAGATTTGAGCAACTCCATCAATGACGCATCCATGAAGTGGATGAGACTTTACTGTGTGGTCCCAGTCTTCCAAATGAGCCCAAAGCACACTCAACTCTGGGTAGGTGCCGATTAGAGCTGAAAACTCCCACAACGATTTTTAAAGGGACTGATGGTAATTCGAACCCACAACCTTCCAGTTGGTAGTCCGTTGCGCTAACCACTAACACCACGGCAACTGGTCTGGAAATTTTGAGCTTACTCAAGAGGGATTCATCACACTCGGACAATTCCACATTTCCTCCATCCAAATTTGCTAGCAATTATCTGGCACACCCATTGATCCGTGAGGCCTTGAATTGTGGAGACAGGGGAAGGGGAAGAAAACCCTATGGAAGACTAATCTGACACCACTAGGATGATTGAAGCATTAAAATGGGCACCGAACAGGCCAGTTTTAATGTTGCTGGCTGAGACTGCACTCTAGACGTAAGATATAAACTGTCTTTGCATTGTCAAGGAGAAAATTTTGAAGAACAGGTGAGTTATCTGAAATGGTGAAATGAGAGTCTTGTGTAGAAAAGAGAGCATGACAGGAAAGAAGAACCCTAACAGCCTAAAAGCAAACTAGATAGCTCCAGTGGGCTAAAACCAGAAAGGGCCTTAATTTCTGCATTTGCGGTATCCATTGCGGTAGATCATCACTATTCTTGTTCTCCCAGTTGTATGTAATATTTTCAGTCGCACAGACACATTCTAGAACATTAATGAAAATGCATGCTTTTTATGAATGCCTTAGAACAATGCACTATATAAAGAACTCATCTCCCCAAAAGACACAAATGTGTATACACACACACACACAAACCCACGTACACAGACTATCCCTAATGACATACACATGTAGTGTATACACATACATGCATACTCATGCACACAAACCATCCCTAAAGCCACACACATTTGTATACACGCATGTGTAACCTCATGCACTCAAACTGACAAGAGAGATTTCAGAACAAAGCTTTACTTGTTTCTAAACGAAGGGTTTTCACACAAAAAATACTGCTAACAAACAACAATAATCACAATTGTGACAAAATATCACATGACAACAAGGTATCACACAAACAACAAACGTGAGAACCAACAACTGATCAACAGAACACCAACCACTTTACAATAACATTATGATGAATACCATCATGAAAATACTCAACTAAACAACATCACAGAAATGCTGCACTGGAAGAAATTAAATATGCTATATGAAAGAATGCATAGATACCATTTCTACAAGGTAGCAGAGTAACAGTTTCAGTTTCTTTAAAACTGTTTCTTTAAAGATCAACTTCCAAACTGGTCAGTATTATTATAAACACAAACTGAACCAAGAACATATTTAAATAATTCTTATTGCTTTCTTTATTTGGGTAGCTTTCGGAAGACTTAACTGCACATAGTAACAAAGGCGATTAAAACACATTTTAATTTGACGCATGCAAACTTTAGTGCTACTTGAGGTCCTTGCTACTTGACAAAGGTTGGGGAGAGAAGTTGCACACACCAGCAAGAGGTTTGAAAAGGTTTGTCACAAAAGAGACTTGGCAGGCGGCCATGTCTTGTGCTGCCAGGCCTACGAGTATAAGAAAAAGAAGGCACATTGAAGATTCCACAGGAGCTACACCACCATACCAGGTAATGGATTCTAAAACATCCACAATGTCAGGCAACGGAATTCAAAACAATTATGGTACATACTATACTAACACTGGACTGGACAATAAAGTGTTTAAATTTTGTTGATGATCCCCGATAAAATGCTGATGAAGACTGCTTATACTCATTCACTGTTCCTATGCAAAAGAAACTTTTCTGCAAAGCTGATGCTAAGGAAAAATTACAAGACTAAAAAGGATGTTGCAGCTATAACAATAAAAGTGCAAAACATGAAAACAATTTAATGAAAAAAACAACAACTGCAAAACATTAAACAATTTATGAATATCAATGTCGCAAAATATTACACTGTGCATATTTTTGTGATCTGTCTTTCATACCTCCTTCTTTTTGTCCCTCCTTTGAATAAAACGGAAACAAAACTTCACAAGAACATCACCACTATGTATTATTTCACTCTCAATTTTCTTTTGCAATTTGCCTAAAGCCACAGCAAGGGTTGATAAATGGACCTTGTCTGCAAGTATCAGATTCATTTGAAAAATACTGCTTGCGTCTTGCAATACAACCTCAGATTTGGAAGAATAGAATCTATCTTTACCTTCTTACTGTTCTGTTATTGTAAAGTTGCACTAATGGAAAATGCGATGATCTATCAATACCAACATTTCAAATCAAAGCAGAGTCATAACTGACACCTCCACAAAACAACACGAACCAAAAAATAGTTTATCTCAACAGATGAAGTCATTAACTTCATTATAACAGTGGATGAAGAATAACTTGTTTTTTCCGAATGGGTCAACTTTTAATTCAAACCATCACCTGCAGTTCAAACAGTCAGAACTTTTCTCCAGAAGGTATATATATATATATATATATATATATATATATATATATATATATATACACAATATTTTTTTATATAGCGCAAAATCTTGATAAAATCAAGGATAAAAAAAATATCAAGGTACATGACGTTTAGTGCCAAAACAAGACCTGAAGATAAAAGGGAAGAAATGTGTGTCAAGTCACACTATGCACAGCCTTTTATGTCACATAAATCTTTTTAAACTCACCCTTTCCAAATAACAGCCCTAACTGTACTGCAAATCAAAGATAAAATATCATAGACCATTTAATGCACTGTGATGCCCAGGTACAAAATTTCGAAAAAGCAAAAGACCAACAAACAGAACAAAAAAGAAAATGCAGTTATTACAAGTCTAGTGAAGACTGATGAGATTTACACTGCTGAGAAAGCAAGAACAGCAGGTACAGGCTACATAAACAATGTGAAGGGGAAACAATACATTGGAGGCAATGCAGAATGAACAAACCCTGATAAAAAAAAAAGAATAAAAAAAAGTGTTGGATGCAACAGCCCAGTGGTTAAGACACTGGACTGAAAACTGGACGTCAGAATTCAACTTCACCCGGTAAAACTTGGTGGACAAAGGGTGGAGATTCTTCCAGTCTCATAAGTCAAGATATGTATCAAACTGCTAGTGCCTTCACTCCCTTTGTGTACATTCATATCCACAACATCAATACTGGATATACAGATCCTGTGAGCCATGTCAACATTCAGTGCCTTATGGAAACATGAAAATACCCAGTATGCATTTCCCCCAAAATGGAACATGACTGCCGAGAAGGTGGGTTTAAAAAAAAAAAAAAAGGCCAAAACGTGAAAGCCCACTTGTACATTCGTGCATACATACGTAAGGTGCAGCTCACAAATGCAGGTGAAGCAGAACATAACACTGCACAACACATTTTTCAGGCAAAAGGCCACACACAATCATCAATCAAAGCCAAAGAAGCTGACAGTTCAAGGAGAAAAATCACAGAAGTAAGGAGATCCATCCTTGAATTAACTGAAAAAAGATACTGGTTATAAACTGATCCCAAAGTCTAATAATCACTATTGCTGACAACTATATCATGTCAGTGATAAACACACAGTACATCTGAGGAAGGTTATGGAACAGAGCTGAAATCTTGTTATCCCACAAACTCTGCAACACATTAATTTTAATTCTATTTTCTAGTTATAGATGTTAGATGAATGAGAGAATAAGCAATTAATTTCCACGGAATTATAACTGAAGTTACATTCAAGTAAATTTCCAGGAATTGTGAAGAGGAGTTATATTGAAGTTGATAGAAGTTATTCTTAAGTAACAAAATTTTACGATATGCTATCGTTATATTCTAAGATCCAAAGGGGACATTCATTTATTGCCAAGTGTTTTGGGGCTACTTACCAAAACAGAAGAAAACGTAGCATGTCACATGATTCATTACATAAAATGTGAAGACAAGAGTGAGGACTCCTTGTGATCAGACTGCATAGTGTGACAAATGAAGTAAGTGCACTAACACTGCAAATTGCAAGATGTATTACACAAAACTGTTAAAAAAGAAGAAAACTTGCTAACCATTACATAAGTATCTCTACAACATAAAACCCCCCATCTACCTCAGAGAGAAACTTGCTAACCATTACATAAGTATCTCTACAACAAAAAACCCCCCATCTACCTCAGAGAGAAACTTGCTAACCATTACATAAGTATCTCTACAACAAAAAACCCCCCATCTACCTCAGAGAGAAACTTGCTAACCATTACATAAGTATCTCTACAACAAAAAACCCCCCATCTACCTCAGAGAGAAACTTGCTAACCATTACATAAGTATCTCTACAACAAAAACCCCCCCATCTACCTCAGAGAGAAACTTGCTAACCATTACATAAGTATCTCTACAACAAAAAACCCCCCATCTACCTCAGAGAGAAACTTGCTAACCATTACACAAGCATCCTAACACCACATCTATCATCATCAGGTGCCCTGCTGCATGGCGTTGGCGACCATGGACTTCCAACCATCTCTATCTCTTGTTGCCCCCAGCATCTCCCCCACCCTCTTCATCCTCAGCCACTCTGCAAGTCCATCCAGCATTCTCTCCCTGGGTCTACCCGGTGCTCTCTTTCCCTCCAGCTTTCATACGACAAGTAAAGATTAAGGTTTTATATCATGCCAAACACTGATATTTACGTACAGGGAACAACACTCCACAACAGCAATACGATGCACACCAACAGTCGCGATAACATGTTAGCTAAGCAGCAACCTTTTTTCGCATATCAGTGGTCAGGAGCAGAGCTATTATTGGTTGCATCTGCTTTGGCTTCAGTGGATCTGTCATAGATAATTCCACCCCTCCTAGCTTGCAACGAGCGAAGTAACTTCTCGCGCAGTTTGCGTTCAAATTCATCTCGACTCTCCTTGCTGATACAGTCATCAAATATCTGCAACAGATCATAAAATAAGATAATCATTTTATGTATATACTATTCTGATGCTATATAAAGACACATGCAGGCACACATGCAAACAAGCCTGTTGATGTATTTGCACACATTTGTAAATCCCAAGTGTGTGTGTGAGTGTGTACATGTACTTGCGTGTATGAGTTGCATGCACTCTAAAACAAAAGCATTTTTCATGACTGTTTTTGTTGTTGTTTTTTTCTGCCCCATCTCTTATCTTGCTTTTTGGCAATGATTCCACACAGCTCATTCTTGCTCCTTATCACATCATCAATCCAAAGTTCATTCAGCTGAAGGTCCAGCACCAGAAAACTCAAGGGAGCCAGCAATATCAAGCCACCATTGGGCAACCCATCAGAGGAAACTACACTGCTGCTAGATCACTTTGGTGGTTTTCAACAGTCCTTGTTCTGATCCAAACTACTAAGGACTACCTATTATGCCCCATATTAATGACATTATTCACTCCGTCACGGACCCAAACCAGCTGAGAGAGACATCTCTACGCTTTCCAGTAAGAAGAGCCCACCATGGTCCTCCATCCACAGCTCCCATGGACACCATACCCTAAACACCCTAACTTGTACTTACCACACTCAAGGAAGCAGTAGAGGAAACCAACATTAAGGTCAACATAAGATCAGTGCTTAAAGGACAACATACTGTAGAAAATTTTTCACAATGCTATGAAGACTGATGATTTAATTGGTAATGGGGATGATCATGATGCGGCGATTTCCATCTAAAATTGACACTGCATGACGAAGGTGTACCATATGCTTACTTTCATACATCCTAATCTCAAGCAGGCCCAAGAGGCACACCCCTACAGGCTAAAACCCTGAGCATCACCCTCAATGACACATCCATAAAGTGGACGAGTTCCAGTGTTTCACTGAGACTGTAGCATGCTCAAATCTGAAAAATACCATAGTAAGTTTTTGGACTGATGGGGGTTTTGAATCCACAACCTCCCAGTCAATGGTCTGTTGAGCTAACCACTTTGACATGTTGACGAGTCTTCCTCATTAACATTTATACTAAATCAAAGAAACTGTCCACATTCGAGCAAACAGAAACCAAAAACATATGAAAATAGCATGACAACGTGTGTGTAATTCACAAAACAAAACAGGTGCAAATTTTCAGCCAGCAGGCCTCTGTCAAGCATATACAGCTTTCCAGCTACCACAATTCAAAAACACTTTATGACTTCATATCAGTCATTTTCTTCAGCTCAATAAAGCATCAAGACAGTCCTGTTCTTCTCTGCCCCACTCCCGTAAGTTTTGTGCATTTGTTTATTTGCTGTCTTTTGTGTATCCTTGACAAAGGCTGGTTGGTTGAAAATTGTGTCATTTTGTTTTATGAATTATATACACATTCTCATTCTATGTGTTTCTGGTTAATATTACCAAGATTTACCCTTACTCGTTTGTCAGATAGAACAGCCTTACAACTTTACAATGAACCATTGCACCAAACATAGCCTGACACCACAGATACCCATTTAGATACCATGAAATGTTCTGTAATGACAGCTAAACTACAAATACAGCATCAGTCTCCAGCCACAGATCTACAGCACAAACAAATCAACAAAAAGATCCTCCACTTACCTCACCATCACTGCTAGATTCTGAGCTGCTGTTTCTGACAATGATGCCAGTTTCAACCTCATGTCCCTCTTGTGTCCAAAATTGGTCTGCCTTTTCTTCTTGTACATGAGTTTGTCCATGGTCTTCATCCTCTCCCTCCCCTGATCCACTTCTGCGAGACACAGGACTACTATCATAACTGGAAGATCTGGAATATTTGTCTTCTTCATTCCCTTCACCGAGATGTGCCTCAAAATCATCCTCATCAGGGTCCTCCACTGTCTGAAAGTTGTCCTCACTATCCTCACTTGTCTGGAAGCCCTCTTTTTTGATATCCTCATCTGTCTGAAAATTTTCTTCCTCACTATTTTCAGTTGGCTGAAAGTCTTTGTCCTTATCATTCTCACATGGCTGAAAATCATCTTCCTCATAGTGTTCTTCTGTCTGAAAGTTACCATCCTCAATATATTCATGAGTCTGATAGGCATCTTTTTCATTGCCCCCATTCGTGTGAATGTCCTCTTTTTCATCATCTGTGTGTGTGTGAAAGTTACCTTTTAAATTCTCCCTATCTTGGTGTGTATGAAAACCATTTTTCACATTTTCTTCAAGTGTATGCAAATCATCTTTCTTGATATCCTCATGTGTGTGTAAATAACCTTCTTCAATATCCTGTGTGTGTAAATCATCTTTTTCAATATCTTCATGTGTGTAAAACGCATGTTTCTCTTTATGCTCATGTGCGTGAAAGTTATCTGTCTCTCTATGCTCATGTTTTTGAAAGTCCTTATTCTGACTGTCCATATGTGTGAGAAAGTCTTCTTTCTCAGTGACCTTATGTGTGGGAAAGTCCTCTTTGTTATTAACCTTATGTGAGTGCAATTCCTCTTTCTGACCATCCCTGTGTGTGCGAAAGTCCCGTTTCTGACCATCCTTATATACGTAACAGTCTTCTTTTTGACTAATCTTATGTGCATCACTATCCTTTAGTGTGCACAAGTCCTCCTTCTGCTTATTGTTACGTGTTTGAAAGTCGTCTTTCTGACTAATTTGATGTGAATGAACATCCTCTTTCTGACTATCCTTTAGTGAGCGAAAGTCCTCTAGATGATCCTTACATGTGTGAAAGTCCTCTTTCTTACTATGTTTATGTGGGTGAATGTCCTCTTTCTGACTATGTCTATGTGAGTAATAGTCCTTTTCCTGACCATCATTTACTGTGCGAAAGTCCTCTTGATTATCCTTACATGTCTGAAAGTCCTCTTTCTTATTATGCTTATGTAGGGGAATGTCCTCTTTCTGATTATGTTTATGTGGTTGATAGTCCTGTTCCTGACTATTCTTTAGTGTGCGAAAGTCCTCTTTCAGACTATGCTTATGTGGTTGAATGTCCTCTTTCTGACTATGCTTATGTGGTTGAATGCCCTCTTTTGGACTATTCTTACATGTATGAAAGTTTTGTTTCCGATTATACTTCTGTGGGTGAAAGTCCTGTTTCTTATTATACTTATGTGGGTAAACATCCTCTTTCCTACTATCCTTTTTCGGGTGAAAGTCCTGTCTTTGACCATGCTTTTGTAGATGGAAGTCCTCACTTTGACTTCGCTTATGTGGGTTATACTCCTGTTTCTGACTATGCTTATGCACGTGAAAGTCCTCTTTCTGACTATGCTTATGTGGGTGAAACTGAAAGTCCTCTTTCTGACTACGCTTAATCAGGTTAAAGTCCCGCTTTTGATTATGCTTGTGTGGTTGAAAGGTGTCCTTCTTACTGTCTTTATGTTTCCAAAAGCCACCTTTCTCATTATCATCACATCTCTCTAAGTCATCTTCCTCAGTATCCTCACTGTCCTCATTTGTTTGTGAGTCACTTTCCTGACTGCTGTCTGAGAAAGGTGAACATTTCTTAGTCTGCCTTTCAGGGCTAGTTGTGCTGCTAACATTTACACTGGTCTGCTGGTTCAGTTTGGTGATTCTTATGTCTGTCTGTTTTGTGTACACAAAGGACTTGGAAGCTGTTTTGACCTCTCCAACACTACCTCTCTTGTCCCTGGGGACAACAGAAGCTGCCTTGTTGCTAGGGACAGTAGAAGAATCAGGATTTCTGGCTTGCTGTGGCAACTCACAGTTAGAAGGTAAGGCAGCAGGTTTTTCAGCTTGCTGCAATGGTTTTCCATGAGATGTACATGGCCGGGATAAAGAAGAGATACCACATTTCTGCCGATGAACAGAAGCCAATCTGTCATCCATCTCGGACCTTTTGGAAGAACTTATATATTCCTCTGATTTCTTATATTTTCTATTTTCAGAATGTCGTACAAAAAGGGTGTCAACACTTGAAGAGGAGGAGGAGGACATCTGTGTGATATTAATCATCAGTTCTTTTTTATGTGAAATGATCTTTTGGCTAACAGTCGTAGAACTATCAATGGAACATCTTTCTTCCTGGGTTTTCTTGGGTTGTACTTTCTTAGGTGGCAGAACATCAGAGGAATTTTTGTTTGCTTGAGTCTTCTTGGGTTGTACATTGGTCCGCGAAGATGAACCAATGTTTGCATTGAAAGAAGAACTGGTGCACTTCTGCACACTATTTTTCTTATCTTTTTGTCTACTATTTGCAAATTGTCTGCCATCTGTCTTAGAATTGCTGAAGGGACTTGAGCGTTTATGAATTTTAGGATGTGCATTTTCTGGTGGCAGGGATGAATGGACTTCAGAACTGGAAGCAGAAGTGGACTTTTGTGAACTGTTTTTCTTTTGTATTCTGCGAGTCCGAGCCATGCCACTTGTCCCAGAATGGCTTGTTGAAGTTGTATCCTGTTGGGCCTTCCGTGTTTGTCCATTCTCAGAAAGTAAGGGTGGGTGTGCCGCCTGAACAGAAGAAGAGCAACGACACACATTTTCTATTTCTTCCATTTTTGAAGGAGCAATTTCCTTCTCTTGTGTCTTTAACCTATCAAAGGAAACAGTCTGGGTCTGGGTTTCTCTGAGGGTCTGGGTTTCTCTAGACTGTTTACCACGTTTGCTCTCATCTTGTCTTTCACATGTGTCACCTCTGTCATCTATTTTGAAATCGCCAGAAGGTATTGTTTGTGTCCAAGAATCTTTAGACTGTTTTGAAGAAAGTAAAGGTGAGAATGTCTGAGTGGTGGAAGAACTGACAAATTTCTGTGAATTTTTGTCTTCCTGAAGTAAAGGTGAAAAAGTCTGAGTAGTGGAAGACCTGACAAACTTCAGCGAATTTTTGCTTTCCTGAAGTAAAGGTGAAAAAGTCTGAGTAGTGGAAGAACTGACATGCTTCTGTGAGTCACTTTTGTCTTCCTGTTTTATGCGAGCTGCTGCCTGTTCGATTTCAGTTTCAGAACTTTCTGAGTAATTGACCAGTTCCCGAGCTTTCTGTAGCTGTTTATCTTTAGGTGGTGCAGATGGGCGTATAGCTGATGTTTGCTTTTCTTCTTGCTTAAAACTGCTTGTGATTTTATTTCTTTTCTGAGTTTTCTTCAATTCTTTTGTTTTAGATGCTGGGGGTGAACTATCAGAAGAGGATGATGAGCTACTGCTATCATGTCTCTGTCTTTTCTTTTTGCTGCCAGCTGCTGCCTGAACGTCACTTTCTTCAGAACTATCAGAGGAAGATGAATATTTATGGGTTTTCTTCAGTTTTCTTTTGTGTGAATGCGACTGATTATGTTTATCTGAAATCTGTTGAACAGCATTATTTCCTTTCTTGATCAACTTTTTTCCCTTAGTCTGATCCCTGTGAGAATGTGAAGTCTGATCATCAGAAGAAGAGGAAATCTGAACTTGCAATGGTTTCTTGGCTGGAAGAGGCGATTCAGATTTTGAAGACTGCGACTTGAAGTTTTGCTTCACACCAATTTCCTCCCTGTCTTGCACAGGTACATTGTCGACCACTACTCTCAAGTTCTGGAGCTCCACTGGTGTTAATGACCTCAGTCGTAAAGGACTTCTTTTTCTTGGAAAACTATCTGAGGCAGGGCTTGACAATACGGCAGAAGACGGAGAGGTGGAATCATGATCATCTTTAGAGTCAGAAGAATCTGTAGAGCAAGGGGAGGCTGCAGGAGTTGGATATGGAGGGGATTTCGAGGATGAGGAGGGCGACCTCCTGCGTTGCCGTACATGCGGTGATGATCTAGTAACTAAAGGTGTTTGCCACCTGCAACGAAATGAATGAATGAGCATGAATGCTTCTCAGTGCAAAAACGAAAACAAACTTAATCATCCGTTTAAAGGAGTTTTCAAACATAACTAAAAGTGGTAATCCCAACATCATCCAGCGTAAGTATAAACAGCATACAGTTCTTTAAAATCAAGTGATCTAAAGTATAGCTGCATAGAGAATATATATACATTCTACATTACTTTTGCTCATGTGTCAGAATTTGAAAAGGGCTCTGTGAATACATAAAATACTTTTGCTCATATTGTAGAACTTAAAGAGGGCTTTATGAATACCCAAAACACTTTAATACTAGTTAAGACTTGCTGATTCTATGTGTATCAATACTGCTCCTATCTGTTCACAAATGACACAATCACAAACAAATTCTATGGAATTGCTTCAGACTTTACTCTGGCTACGTACCATTTTCTGGTTTCCATGTATGTACCCTAATATCCTAGCTGTTTATGACTTCCTCATACATTCTCCTCATAATTCCAATACCTTCGTTTACAGTGTGGTGGACTGTAGACAGAAGGTTGTTCCCATGGAGATGGTGAGCGCTGTTGGGTACAGTGGTTGTGCTGTCTACAAGGTGGAGGGCTCTCTCTGTAAGGTGACAGTGAATGCTGTCTTTCCCTTTGCTGTTTATTCCCATCTGAAGTCAGAAACAATCAATGGTAAAATCTGATTAATGACAAAAGTGGAAAGGCTTGAATAAACTGTTTACAAAGCATATATATTTCATCCCAGCAAACTCACACAACATCTACATAGAAGGTGGCATGTAAGATTTATCTGGACATTCTTTTCCAACATTCACTGAATGTCTTAAACTTTGCAATGCCTCAAGATGTAAACTGATCTATTTCACAATCTTATTGTCAAGGGATGAAGCCTTTAAGAAACTTTTTGAGATCCATTTGGGAAACAGCAACAATAAAAAGTTAAAACACACAAACAAATAAAACAAAACTAATTCCAGAATGTTTTCAAAAGTCTTATTTTGCCTTTTAAAACCATCATAATACACATATGTGCCTGTGCACATTTATCTAATTTTTATACCGAACTCTTCGACACAACACAGAAAACAACAATCTATTTCACTGGAAAAGCAAGATGTTAATGAATATTTCACAAGACACTCTCATATAGCAATGTAAATAACTGTCTTACATTTTGGCTGCATTTTATCCATAGATGATGACCTATACATCTTCCCGTCAGAGCGCATATATTTATTCTGCTGAAACCTTCTTTGCTGAAACCCTGCCGTGTTTCTGCCATACTGAAACTGAAAGAAAGAACAAAAAAAATGTTTTTTACAATACAAACATAAAAAAAATAGATCACAACACCTGAATATAATTACATAAACACAATAAAGTACACAAATATATACATGAAAACTGACTTACGGTATCTAAAATTGCCATTTAACAATTTACCTTTCCTTAGAATTAGAAATGTAGTCAATATATGTTCCCAACTATCAATCCTAAAAGACAAAAAATATGTAAAGTTTTATGGAAAATATAAATACAGGCGAATGAACTAGCATGGCAGAAAATGAGACAGGAAGAAATAACAGAAAGCAAGGGAGCAAAGCAGAAACAAAGAGAGGGGCCAAAAAGAGGCAATTTCTAGCACAGACTTTCCAGCAGGTGGGGAATATTACTTATACTAAAAGAGTCCCCACAGGGACTTCACCCCCATACTTTAGTCCATAAAATATCTAAATCAAAATGACTGCCTGTGTTCAAGCAGATAGAAACCAGAAACACATGAAAACAGAATAAGTAAGTGTATTCAATGTATAAAACAAGACTGCCTCAAATTTTCAGCTAACTGGGTTTTGTCAAGCATACACAAAGGGGAAAAAAAGCAAGTTTCGTGCATCTGTTCCTAGCTGTCGTTTTGTGTATGGTTTACAATGGCCAGATGGCTGAAACACTGCGCCTGTCTCGTTTTGTATATCAAATATGTGTACTTATTCTATCTATGTGTGTTTCTGGACTCTGTTTATCCCATAAAACTATCATCATGAAAATCAGCTGAAAAATGCAATAAGTACAACAGATTTGGCTTCAAACATCCAGTTGCACAGCAAATCCTCTTGTTTAAAAAAAATTCCCAAGATCAGGCCAAAAGCTCACAAGAGACTACTGAAGCAGATTTTGTTGTATCTTATATACATCTCAAAAGTTATCATTTCCTTACCGTTGGCATGTTTCTGCCTGATGATTTATCATAAGGCCTGTACCTGAAACACACACACACATCGTTGTTAGACGACACAGGCAAAAAGATTCATCAAAACTAAATACACTAAGCAACAACAAACACCAATAGTTCCACTTTACAAGAGACCATAACTGCACACAAATGATTTTTGTTCTGACATATGATGGGTACTAAAAGGAATCAGAATGGACAACACAGCAGCAAACAACCCTAAAACCATGTTTCGGAAGGTCTTGAGATGCCACATGATTTTCAAATAATGTCCTCTATCGTTATCCTGTTTGTATCTATGTACATTCAAAGTATATATCAGCAACTGATGAACTATGTGGTTCCCCTACAATGTAACAGTCACATACTGATAGATTAAAACCAGAACCAGTTATATCACAGATAATCAGTCTGCAGTTTTATTGCTAATGACATCATGAAATACATATTCTAGGCATACTTTAGATAGATTATGAAAATTAGAGATATAGTGTTTTTACAACTCATAATTTGGTCTGGAAGCAACCGAGTGAATTCAACCAGGTTAGAAACTGAATAGATCAAACTGATCTTATAATATTCTGCTGTCTGGATATCTGAGGAAAAGCTCACTTATTTGTTGCACTCAACTCTAGAATGGAAGTGTTCATAGAAGCACTATACAGAAGTACAACCATTTTCAGTTCTTCACTACTCTAAAAGAAAGCTAACCAATGTACATTTTTGTTTGAAAGCAGAATGCCTTATGTATGATTAAGCTGTTTCTGCCTGCTGCTTTATAGGCCATGTCATGAACTGTAAAGAAGCCGGCAGCAACTATAATTTGCTGGATCTTCTGCCTTCAGAGCTGCAAAGGCAAACAGCAAGATCCCAGGAATCACAACAAATTATACCACTTCACTGCATGAAAATGGGAAACCATCAAAATAAATTCTAGGACTGTAGGAGTGAATAAGCTTTATATCCTACCAACTAAGATTTTACCAAGTTTGAAGATTGCATTTAAATATTTAGAACCGTTTTCTTTGGGTTGAAAACTTCAACAGGGCTTTTCTGAAAATGGCTGAAAAATAGCTTGCTGATTCTGGTTTTACACAATTATGCAGAGAATCACAAACATTATCATTTCGGTCTTCTTTTGTTTTTGTTTTTATTATTCAAATATCAAAATGAAAAAAAAATGTCTTTGCACTTTCTCAAGACTCAAAGGTCTGTACTTTCTCAAGACTCAAATGTCTCTCACACACAACATATTCCAAACATACACAAACCTGTATCCTCTATGTGGAAACCACTGAGGTGACCATCTTCTAGCTTGATATCCTTGGTGATAGTTCCAGTTACGCCTTCTGTAGGGAGGAGATCTGTCTGGTGATTGTGATCTATTGGGAAACATGTTTCTTCTTCCACAGTGGGTGTGTGATGTGTGATTTGAAAAAGTTCCTTGTGCATGAAAGCGACCTTCAGGAGATGCAGATCTACTGCTTGGTGACTGTGATGAATAACGAGAATGTTTTCTTTGATTTCTTTTTGGAGTGTGTGACCTATGTCGTGATGACTTTTCTTTGCTGCTTGAACGTCTTCCAGACCGGGATTTTTTGGACGATCGTGATCTGTGATCAGATTGCTTGTGTCTTTTACTATGTGGGGTGCGTGATCTGTTCTGTCTTTTACTCTGTGGGGTATGTGATCTGTGACGAGATGATTTTTCTTTGGAACATGAGCGTCTTTTAGACCTTGACTTGTCTGATGAGTGAGATCTACGATGATAACTTGACCTTTTAGTATGAGTAGGTGAACTGCGACGGTAAGACCTGTGTCTGCTATGTGACTGTTTAAATGAACTGGTTTTGTTCTGTGACTGTGATTTGTAGTGAGACGAGTGTTCTTCATCTGAAGAAGATGACCTATCATGGGATGATCTTTGTTTCTTATCAGAATGTCTTGTGGACCTGGATCTGCTGTATGATCGTGACCTGCGATGAGAGGAAGTGTGCTTCTTATCAGAGCTAGGTGACTGGTGATGAGATGATCTACGTCTATCATGTGATCCCCTTGGAGATTTGGATCTACTGTGTGATCGCGATCTGCGGTAAGAATGAGATGAGCTGTGTTTTTTATTTGATGTATGTGACCTGTGATGTGATGACTTTTCTTCTGATTGTGAGCGCCTTCTGGATCTGGATCTGCTTCGTGATCTATGAGATCGATTTCTACCATGGCTGTGTGATCTGTGTCTAGAATGCCCCTTTTCTTTGGAATTTGAGCGTCTTCCACGAGATGTCGATCTGTGTGATGATCGTGATCTATGACGAGAAGAACTACGTTTTTTCCCTGACACATGTGACTTGTCATGAGACTGGTTTTCCTCTAGTTTCTCAGCGTTAGATTTTCTTCTTGGTGATTCTGATTTATGACTGGATGAACTTGATCTCTTGGGGATGCAGACGTGCAATGAGCTGATTTTTCCTGACGCCAGGAGCGTCTTTCTCGAGATCGGGATCTGCTTCTTGGTGATCGTGATTTACGACTGGAGGGATCTGGTTTTCCACTAGGAGACTGTGACTTGCTTGAAGGTCTATTTGGAGGTGACTTATCAATGTCATGGAAGCGAGAGGGTCTTCTACGTGACCTTGATCTGTAACAAAGTCAAGTGATAATCCAGTGAAAGGGTAAAAATGTTCAGAGCACTGATAAAATCCAATCACACAAGCACATGAAATTCAAAAAAGAAAGTAATCTCATCCATGTTATCTAAATCACCATACAAGCAAGACAGTGAATGGAGAGATCCAAAACAAGTGTGACTGCCCGCATTCAAACAGGAACCAGAAAAACATAAAAATATGATCAGATCGCATACTTAAACAACCACATTGTTACTGTGCAGAAGCCACAGACCCTTCACACGGATGTCAGTGATTGAGTGGTCTGGCTGAATGAAAGATTTGAGACAGTCTCATCTCTTTGATGTCGGATCTCAAACAAGCTATAAGTTCCATGATTTGTCAATCCTTCTGCCAATAATCAACAAGCTAACAAACTTTTAAAGTTTCATTATTCATCAATCATTCTACCTTCTTCTACCTCTGCAAGCTGGAGCTTCTATAGACTTCCTGTCTAAGTGTATAAATTCATAAACCCTACCTACCAAGTAGCTGCAGCAGATTTTTGAATGTATGACTGCTCTTTATCCCAACTCTATGGTAGTCACACTTTATCTTTGGGGAACTACGAGAATGTGGACAAAATACAAGTGACTAATCTGGAAGACAGAAATAAGAAAGTTTCCTGTGAGGAAAAGACAGCATGACAGGAAAGAGACAGTTGAGACAGTTACTAAAATTCATCTAAAATTCAAACTAAAGAGTTTCTGTGGTTCCAAAACAGGATACCCCATGCAATAAATCTTTCTACCAATAATCAACAAATGTACAAACTTTCACTCATTTAGTATTGCCATAAATGGTCAGCTCCCACTGTTTTGTCATCTCAAAAAAAATGCTACAACATAAAACAAATTATGAACCTGCTACACTACAAATGGTATTGATGGAGACTAAAAACACTGTCAATACTGCAGTAAAACTTACTCGACAGCACAAGACATCTCATCAGACTTCGGTTCCGGGTTATCCACTGTTTCTTTCAATATTTCTTTCGTTTGGATCTCAGAAGTCAAGCTATCAGGTTTTGTATCTGAAGGGTCACCTGGTGGCGCAGTCTTTTCATTCTGCTGACTGGTGTCTACTTTCTTTTCCTCCTGTTCCATGCAGCTACTCCTGGAAAGAAAAGATACAGACTTGTACTGTAAATATCAAATTACAATAATGAGAAGAAAAAAAACTTGCATTTACTGATTGTCATTTCTTCTTGGGGAAGGGATGGGGATGGAAAAGCTAAAAACATAAATGTCACTTTAATAGTATAGGTGAAGATTATTCCATAATTCTGAAGTCATTCGGAAATGAGGTGGTAGAATTGCAACTTTTTGGGAGACAATTTTCACAAGATCAAAATGAATTATAAAAATAAGGAGGATAATGATAACAATGCTTTACCTTTCTGTTGTTGGTTTGAGATAAAAATCAAGTGATATAATAGTACATCATGCTTTTAATTACAAAAATATATTCAGGTGTAAGCCAGGTTTTTGATACAAAAAAATTGAGGTGATGGCCAGAGAATTTGAGCAACACCCTCAAGGGCATATCTGTGAAGTAAACAAAACAACAAAACTGACTGTGTAGCCTCAATCTTCTGAATTTATTCCGTAATGCCACTTTTTTTTTTTTGACTGATGATATAAGTCTGGATCCACAACTTACTAGTCATGCATAAATATAAGTTCATATCAAAAGTTTTAGGATGACTATGAATTCATCTATTATCTCAAGCGTAACAGGAAATTTCAAAGTGTGATGGCTAGTATCTTATACATGAACTTAACACAACAATCAAACAGAACTTAACATTATAGTCAAATAAAAATAACAGCTGTACAAGTGTCTTTCACAGAAAGATAATACAATAAGCATAGAAGGCTATATATATAAACATTTCTCACTGCAAGCCACAAAAGTGAAAAAGACAAAGCTAAAGCATCAAAACATACTGTTCTCCGCCTCCGAGTCGCACACAAACTAAGTCCCTCTTTATCTCTAAAATGCAGAAAAAAAGCACTGAATATCCCATAAACATCCCCACTATCTCTTTCTGTGCACCAGAAGACTTGACAACAGCAAGCACAAGAAACAAACAAATATGTTCACATCCAAACAGCAGAAAGAATGTAACACACAGAGAATAAAGCACAATAATTTTTCTCCTTATGTGCCCATTCTTATATATATTATTTTTGTTCAAAACCCAGTCAACCATGTAGAGCCATATCAGAGCTATAACTGTTTCAAAACAGACACAATACTTCAATTTAAAAGCATACCTGAATACATATTTAAAATATAACTAAGGACACTAAAACATAGATACAAATGGGCCAAATAAAACATTGATACAAACGGGCCTACATTATCCTAAATTGCTTCCGCATATCACATTTCCCTAGAGCCAAAACTGAAATTAATAATAATATATGTACCCAATTATCAATCCTAACAAACTTTATCAAACACAGGTGAATGTACCAGCAATGCAGATAATGATAGGAAAGGAAGAAAAGATAGAAAGCAAAGGAATAAGGCAGAAAGAAAGAGAGTGACAGAAAAGAAAAAATTTCTAGCACAGAATTTCCAGACGGTGGGGATACGATTTATACTGAAAGAGCCCCTGGCATCCCCACAGGGGAATGCCCATATGCCAAAACCAACAAGACACGTGGCACATCTATCACATATAGAACTGGTGAAAAACTGACAAAACAAACACTGCATTAAAAAATAGGTTTTTCCACACAGGCTTAAATGTTAATGAAGGAGTCCTTTTTCAAGTAAAATGTCAAGTAAATAAACAAAACAGACAGACAAAGAAATCACAAACAACAACAAAAACCAAGCTAAGCCATCTTCCCTGCCCTGTTAACTTTCTGAATGCAGAAAACTACAATAGTGATATAACAGACAGAGCAATTGTCTCCCTTCCTCCAAGCACATTGCCTTGATCCTGATAAAATATATTACTTTCTAAAATCTACCAGTCTTCAAGTATAATGATCAAAAAAATAAATGATATCAATCTCCATATTTGTACAATGACTGCGAAACTGACAAGACATATATCCACTCTATATCGCCTTTAAAACTACAATAACTAAAAGAAAAAAAACAAATGACAAAGACATATCCACTTTTCTATTTTCCTCCATGTGATAGATATTTGCATGACTAGCTATATCTTATGTCTGGAAGGGTGTGCAGTAGTTAAATCACTAGATTTAACATGTGAAGGAAGGTCATCATTATTATCATAAACACAGAAGATAAAATCATATCCCTAAACCCTTTAACAATGAAACAGACAGAAGAATGAAATAACGGCACAGACAGTTTTACAATAAAGCTGTTTAGCATCTCTTGCACAAGTACTACTCAGATCAATACCACACAGAAACAGATCTCAGACATACCAAGCTTTCTATAGTGGACACAAAGCGCCACAGGAGTGTCACTGAACACCATTAATGGATGATAAACCTACTTGATGTCAGAAGGGGTATTATCAGAGTTGGACTCACTGTCACATAAAACCCTGCTTGTTGTTGTTTCCATTTCAGGCTGTACAGAATTGCCATCTTCTTTTGCTTCTGGCGTAAGTGGTGATGAAGAAGTCACTGTGTTCTTGTCCATCTCTTCATCTGCTCTGTTCTTGTTTTCACAAACTGTTGTGTCTGCAACAGTTTGAAACATTGTGTATGGAATTCATCCCACTGCAAGTAAAATAGTTTACATATTCACACAACACATGGGTGACACTGAGTCCTGTTTAAACATTTTACAAGATACAGTTTACTAAAGGTGGTATTATTTTGTACAGACAGGCCTAGCTAATTACTGATGATCACCACTTGTGAGACATGATAGTATATGGATGAAATGTAGCCTGTATCAATATCAATGGGGTGTAAAAGTGTATAGAATGTGTTACTTACACATGTACACTTCCAGGTTTAACATGATACAAGAGGAAATGAAGCAATACTTACTGTGAATCTGGGGGTTCACTTTGTTGGCTGGATCTGTCTTTATGCTCCTGCATTTCCGTCTGAGTAATGTTACAGTCTGTGTCTGCTTTGGTGCTCTCTTGTTCTTCCTGATGTAGCAATGAAAGAAAAAGTTGTTTTTTTTCTATAACATACAGGTACACACCACATCCACACACACTTGTGCATAGTCTCATATACTCTATCTGCTGCATGTCAAATATAATCACATGTACAAGTCTGTGCTTGCCAATCCCATCAACTATGGTTAACCAGATTATCTGACAGATCTTCTTCAGCTGTAATCTTTAGTCATTTCCTTTGTTCTGAAAATGACCACAAAAAAAAAAGCCTTTGTCCTTTCATCAGGTAACTTATACATTTTCTAACTGGTCTTGCTATGGGAATAAATGTCTCTCATGAAAATAATAGTTCACAATCTTTATCATTGTCAATCTGTACTATTGCCCACATAATGGAGTTATTCTAATTATTTTACTTTTACATTCTTTCTGCATTGTTTAAATGTTTTTATTTCTATGACTCTTCTCTGACCTAAATCAACAAATAGTGACTAAAGGATGCTGTACTGACTAAATGATGAGTTGACAAATATTTTTTTCATGTTGTTATAAATTGTTCATTCACTAACATTCAATCTTAGTGCAAGCATGAGTGTGTGTATGTTAAGGAAGGGAGATGGTGTGGCAAAGTTGTTAGTGTGAGTTGAGAAGGAAAGGAGGGGTGGGGGAATGGGGGAAGACTTAGCAGGGGTAGTCAAATGTCAGGCTGATATTACAGTGTGTAGCAATATGAATCCTCTCTTCCCCATTCCTTTAATTTTCTGTTTACATTAAAACTACAGTTGCTTGGTTGCTTTTGTTCACAGCTCAGTGGTCATGAAACACACACACACACACACACACCACATACACACACACACATACACACACACATACATACACACACACATACAACACACACACACACACACACACACACACACACACACACACACACACACACACACACCACACAAATACACACAAACTTTGCAAACTGACACGTACCAATTCAACATCAAATTACTTCTTTTAATGCTTACACACACACACACACACAAGCAGAATAATTTATAATTTTTGTCACACGTGCACATTCATATGAAACTAGTGTTACTTTACCTGCTGCTTCTTGATCTGGTTTTTGGGAGTCACCAACTTCAATGGGATGCCACAAAAATTTTTCTGTGTGCTAGACAGTAATTCCCATAGCTTCAGCACAAAGGTTTGTGCTTTCTCTGCATTCGTAAACTCTGTCATGATATCGTGTATCTTTGTAGCATCTGGAAACTGTAAGAACACAAAATGGAGAAGGATTTAGTCGCACAACTGATGTTTTCATTTAACACAATATGAATGTACTTGTATTTGGGCACAAGACGTTATCATCAATTTCTTATAAATAATTAGGGGAAAAAAATGGCATACTGGCTGATATTTTTTTCATTCTTTTTTTTACTGACCTACTCTCTACTTACAACAGAAATGCATTTGGATGGATCTGCTGCCCTTAACAGGATAAATAGTACACTGCTTCAACTGCATACCTCTTCAATGTCTGAATAAAATACAGTGATTCAGTTGGTTAACAACTCAGTCACAGAGGAAGGAGATGTACTGTAGTGTGCAAGTTACTACAACTAACCATAAATGTAGAGTGACCAATAGCTGCTCCTAAATAAGAACACTACCCTGAACAACGAATGATAGAATAACAAATAAGTAATTATATAATACTGATAATATCATGGACTGATTACTAAAACATTCCCATATTTGACTGTATTTAAAATGTTCACTGATTGAAGAGAAACATCTGTTAAAGCACAAAATAACATAAATTAAATTTTACGTAGGCGAGCAATTATGTATAATATATACACGTTATATACAAAAAACAATCTGATGATGTCCAACTTATCATGCATCAAATAAAAAATACAGAAAATTATTAAGCATTTCTTCAACACTGTGAAATATACCCTTATATTATGTGAATTATACAATAAACAGAATAATGAAAAAAAAAAAAAGAAAAACAACAGAAAAACACAACAGAACCAGAATGTGTATTTAACAAAACAAGACAAGTGCAAAATTTCACTGGTCTTTGTCAAGTGTACACACACAAAAGACAACAAAGAATAAATGCACAATACTTTGCACAAAAACAGTAGACAACCTCCTAATCACGGTATCCTGCAGGAGTATTTTCCTGGTCTGTACTTGCTTGACAATGGCAGTCACTTTGATTCAGAATTTTGAATAATGAAAATATCAGCAATGTCAAGACAGACTAGACCAGCTGACAGTCAGTGGTTAAGAAGCCAAACTTCCAATAGGAAGGTTAGAATTTTTAGTTCAATTTTGCCTGCATACTGCTTGCTGGGTGAGGGGCAGAGATTTTTCAAATCTCCAGGTCAGCTTGGATCCAAGAAAAACATTCCTTGGAAAGAAAGAAAAGACCAGCTAAAGACTAAGCAAGCAAGCAACCAAAAAATATAAGCGTAGTGTCCTTCAATAACACTACCCCAAACAACAAATAATAATGTTCCCCCTCCCCACCCCAAAATGAAAGAAATGAAAACCTTAACACAAGTACAAATGCAAAATACACGTTCTTTATTAAGATACAAGATATTTTTAATGATTTACCTTTTCTTCCAGATAATTATAGACCATGCTCGTAAGGATTTCATCTTCTTTTCCAAGAAGCTCTGTGACTAGTAATGTGATTGGCCCCTTCAGTTTGTCAATGCTTTCTGTAGACATTATGACCTGCAAAATAAGTTCATGGTGTTCATATACAATGACAAATCTTAAAAACATGAATGCATTACAAGCCATTTGTGACATTCAGAGATAGTTACTTCAGAGATACTGTTACTTACTTACTTAATCGACAGTCTGTACCATCCGATGTTGTGGGCAGAAAAAGTTGGCAATCAGCAGCTAGCTGGAATGTCTCGAAGAGTAGGATTTGTATGTTTGCAAGGTCTCCATCACACCCTCGATCCAAGTCTTCCTTGGTCTTCCTCTTGCTTTGAACCCTGACATATCTGTATAATGTATTGTATGCTCAGATGGCAGGCTGGTGGATTGGTATACCAGTGAGGCATCCAAACCAATTGGTTCTTTGGTGGACTGGTGTTATTACCACCATTCCTCTGATCTTGCAGTTGATCTTGGAACTGCAGACCATATCCCATTCTGTCTTGTTTGCGGCCCTCCTCAAACATCACATTTCACAGGCTGTTATCCTGCAGCTATCAACTAAAGAAGCATGGTTGTGCAAGATATCATCATCATCATCATCATCAGGTGCCCTGCTGCATGGCGTTGGCGACCATGGACTTCCAACCATCTCTATCTGTCGTTGCCCCCAGCATCTCCCCCACCCTCTTCATCCCCAGCCACTCTGCAAGATATATATACACTAATACAGTAATATTCTGGTAGGCCTACTAAATGGTAGAGAAGTGTTATCCCCATTTAATAATTTCTGTGTAGAAATGTAGTTCTATAAAACAGCTGGAACAAAATGAATAACAACAAAAAACCATCCTAGCATATGAGGATATATATATGGGAATTACATGGCTGATGGCACTATCCCAGAAACATGAACTAGACAGGATCAACAGAGACAAGCTGTGGAAAGTGCCAGAGCTGTACAAAGTCACATACCAACATTTTGACATCAGGGCCATCTATGTAAATAGCATGGAATAGTATGGAGTTATATCTGGAATGAGACAAGTCCATATAAACTATAAACAGTTGAGATGGTAAGAGACATCTTACCATCTCAATTGTTTATAGTTTACATGGACATAATCATGAGGAAAGCAAACCCAGACCCAGAATCTTTTAAGGAGATGTTTGCAGATGATCAGAGCCAAGCACATGAAGAAGAAAGACTACAGGATCACACAACCTGAACACCACTTGTGTAAACTACAACATGAAAATCAGCATCAGCAAAACAGAGATGATGAAGGTCAGCAGAACATCAGGCAACTTTAGCATCAACATCAATGGCACTAAATTCAAACAAATGGATGTATTCAAATATATCACAAGCATTTTCAAATAAGATGGAAGATTTTAAAGAGAGATCAAAATCAGAATCCAAAAAGCAGACAATGTCAGTAATCAAACTTATTCCACTCCTGAAACACCCCTCAACATTCCTAGTGAAACAATCCAAGTTTATTAGTTTCAATGTCACTGTGTGATAGACCAGTGGCACATCTTGACTCAGCATGCAGCAAAAGGTTACCATCTGCAAGATACATTGTTTCAGAAAGGCTGTCAACAAGACCATACATGCAACATATTCAGAAACACCAAGAACTGAGAAACAGTGGGAATACATCTGAATACCATCATCTATTCATCAGCACAGAATTGGGTGGTCTGGACATATGACCGGATTGCACCCACACCAGCTGATTCAACAGGCATACAAGAAAAAGATAGATATGAATTCAAAGCAAGAGGAAGACCAAAGAAGACCTGTACAGGTGGCGCGAAAGACACCATGACATTACGCAGCATTTTCTAAATGAAGCCTTCCAGCTTGCTGCAGATTGTCATCTCTTTCTTTCTCTTTGTGTCATCCATGATGGAACAAGCTGGCAGATGAAAGAAGAAATGTGCACGACCACAAGATAACAATATACGTAACACTTGAGTGCAATATGAAGTTTTGATGTAGTTTTAAAAAATGTCAGCAGCTAGACTACAGAAGAAGTCTAGATCTGTCAAAATTCATGTAAAATTATATAATACTCATCCCAAGGTTCAAACACAAACATCAGCAGCATGAGTGACACATCACTTGGACTTACCTATAAGAAAAGGCATCAAAACAAACGTAGCCATCAACTCTCAAAACACAAAATAAAACAAAACTTCTCTCTACCCTGGCTCTTTTCTGCAGGTTGGGCACGGAGCAGCAAACGATCCTGACAATGGACCTATTGTAGGTGTTGTTGGTAACCACGCCTATGCAGTATGTCACTATATGCCATGGCATACACCTGGATAATCCAGTGGAGCTGATATTTCACAAACACGCATCTAAATGTTTGTTTAGATCAGTAGATAACTCTACAATCGGTTATATTTTAATTTTAATTTAACATAATATGATCATACAAATCATACATGAGTCACTGCTTTGACATTTGGCTACCGTTTGTCATTATTGATTACTAACCAGAGTTGCTCTGTCATGGGCGATATGCACTGCACAGCCGCAGCCTCAGCCTGGCTGTGGCACAGGTCCCAAACGACAATATTTTTTTTCAGTTTTGTGTAAAAGAAACAAAGAAAAAATGATAAATGCCAGAGCACTGAAAGATTATTTACCAAAGAAGATTGCTAATGACAATGAATCCGTCAGGTCTAGACAGTAAGACCGATCACATCTTTTTAATCGTGTCGTGTAGTCTACCAGCTGGTGATCGTTGCGTTCGAAAAAAGACTATTAGAAAAGGATGCAGTTGTCGTCTGTCGGAGTCTCGCAGGAAAACGCAACTTCTCGCCTGACCTGTTGTCTAATTAACGTAATCCATTAGAATATTGCACAATAATGAGCATTTCCCCCACCCCTCCCCGAATGTTTATGAGCAAACCTTTTGGCACAACGAGTTGAATGTTTATAAAATACGAAATGTAAGAATAATGGATGGCTTCAGTACGTACGTGCGTGTCTGATCGAATTTTGTTTGAAAGATGCATCGCACAATTCTGCGTACGCTCAACCCAATCTGCTACTAATTATCTGGCAGACTGACTCCTTAATCTTATGCATAACCCCATGCACTGGTCTTGAAATGGGGAGTAGGTAGTAGGGAGGACTTAGTATAAGTATATGAAATATTAAACTGACATCACCAGAATGATTGGAACAGTTTGACACATTGAATGATTGATTGATTTGATTTGGGTCAGTTTTTACGTCGACACCCACCTCACGTGATATAGCCGACGAGGATAACCATCCCAGGGAAGCTGGGAAAGGGGGACTTATCTAATCCTATACTGACACCACCAGAACAACAGTAATGTTAAAATGAGACAGTGATGGCCAGTTTTAATATAGTGCACCCCGGGATTCGAACCCACAACCATTAGCACGTGAATCGAAGCTCAAACCAACTAAGCTACTGGGGCCCGCTGCAAGCTCGACAGACTGATTGATTTGGTTCAGTTTTTATGTCGATACCCACCTCAGGTGATAGATCTATGGCTCTATGGCCGACGGGGATGACCATCCCGGAGAATTGGGGGAAGGGGGACTTACGTAATTCTATGCCGACACCACCAGAACAACAATGATGTTAAGATGGGACGGTTAGAAGGCCAGTTTTAATGTAGCGCACCCCGGGATTCGAACCCACAACCATTAGCATGTGAATGGGACACTCAAACCAACTGAGCTACTGGGGCCCGCAGTAGCTTGACAGATTGATTGATTTTGTTCAGTTTTTACATCAACACACACACCTCAAGTGATATGGCCGACGAGGATAACCATCCCAGGGAAGTGGGGGAAGGGGGACTTATCCAACCCTATGCTGATTCCACGAGAACAACAATGATGTTAAGATGGGACAGTGAGAAAGCCAGTTTTAGTGTAGCGCACCCCGGGATTCGAACCCACAACCATTAGCATGTGAATCTGATGCTCAAACCAACTGAGCTACTGGGGCTCGACTATTCTTGTTCTTGTTTTGTATTATGACAATTTTTGATTGATTGATTTGGTTCAGTTTTTACGTCAATACCCACCTCAGGTGAAATGGCCGATGGGGATAACCATCTCAGGGAAGTGGGGGGAGGGGGACTTACCTAGTCCTATACTGACACCACCAGAACAACAATGATATTAAGATGGGACAGTGAAAAGGCCAGTTTTAATGTAGCGCACCCTGGGATTCGAACCCACAACCATTTGCATGTGAATCCGACGCTCAGACCAACAATTTTTTTGATTGATTTGATTCAGTTTTACGTCAGCACCCACCTCAGGTGATATGGCCGACGGGTGAGACCAACAAATCAGCTTTTAAGCTTTTATGTAGCAAGCCTTGGGGGCGGGGGGAGGAGAGCTCAAGAGGGGGGAAGGAACGGTGGCCCGCCTGAGGGTTGGACCCACGGAGATCCCCAAGTTATCAACATGATGCTCTAATCCACATGCAATAGTCGTTCGAGTATTATACATGTAGAGGAGGCTTAGGCCAGATATAGGCTACCGAAAATAATTAAATATATTGAAAATATGGAAATCGCTGCAACATAATTTCTTTTTGCTGAATGTTAGTCTACATGGTTTGTATAATCTTAAAATCAACCCTAGGACACATAGGTCACTATCCTACTACCTGAAAATTGGGTCACATTACGCAATACCTTGTACAAATCACCGTCTTTAAAACTATTTATGGAAATATATAGAAGTTGCACCTCGTTGGAAAGGTCTTGAAATATTACATTCAAATCTGTCATCAAAACAGATGTATAGCAAATATTACAGCAGAGAACGGCTTGTTTTTGTGTGCCAGTCATGAATCAGCATGCGTAAGGTCTGTTTGTCCTAGTATTCCTCGGTCTCCTCCTCCAGCAATGTCACAAAAGAATTTGTACAAGTAACACCACGGCAGTTACCATAAACAGTGGATCAGGCATGTCAATGTTTCTTACAGCTACATCTCCCTGAATCACAGTGTGTCCTACAGCTGCATCTGATGATTTGAAGAAATGAGTCTGGAGCAGGAAGCAGATCAGCCATGCAAGGCTGAGGGGTCGTCATTTACACGCCATCCCCAGTCCTCTGGATTCAGGTTGAGGTCCCGGTGCATCCATTGCTAGACTTGAAGGTGTGCCTGCATACTATGATATTTGCAAGCATCACTGGTTGGTGGTAGATAATGGACTTGTACAAAGCTGGTGCTTAAAGCCACTTTCTCTGTAAACTTCTAATAATGTAGTTCATCCAGTGCATCGATGCGGTTTCCGTTATACATGGAGATGATGACTTTCTCACCTACAGACACCAACCTCTTCCACGTGGCTGTGCATTTGGAAAACACGCCGGCATCTTCATGAAAGACGTTATCTGCCTTCAGCTTCCTTTGTGTGGCTGTGCCTTTTCCCACTCCAAACAATAATAATAATAATAATTACAATATTTATATAGCGCAAAATCTTGATAAAATCAAATCTAAGCGCTGAAACAGACACACACACACACTCACGCATGCACACACACGCACGCACGCACACACACACACACACACACACACACACACACACACACACACACACACACACACACACGCACACGGCTATAAATGGGAAGAAAGAATAAAAGCAAATGGAAAATTATAGAGAGCATATTATATACAATTATATATTACAATGTGATTCCCCTCCGAGTGGAGACAGGCTGCAGAGGGGATTGAGTGAGGTCAGGATTTTATGCAGAGGAGAAAAGGTGAGTTTTGAGAGCGGACTTGGAGACAAAAGTAGGTTGCTGACGGACTGAGAGAGGAAGTTTGTTCCAGGAGAGTGGACCAGAAACAGAGAAGGCTCATGGACCATAGGTATTGAGCTTAGTGCTGGAAAGCGAAAAGTCAGAGGATCGGAGGCAGAGCGGAGGGTACGTGGGGGAACATAGATCTCAAGTAGGCTTGACAGGTAATCGGGGGCTGCGTTATTGAGGCTTTTGTAGCACATGGTGTCTAGTTTGTACTGTATGCGCTTTGATACAGGGAGTCAGTGAAGTTGTGCCAGGAGGTTGTATCACATCCTGTGATGACATGCACAAAAAGTAATGTCTGGCAAATCTCCTCTCCAAGGGCCTGCTGTAGTCACTAAATATCCCGTACTCGCTGGGGTTTTTTTGTTTTGTTTTGTTTTGTTTGTTTGTTTGTTTTTGTTTTTTTTTCTTTTTGCTCTTAAGACTTTGAATCTGATCTGAAGATGATAGTCCTCAGATCTGGGCTAATATGGTGGCAGAGCAAAACCAGGAGATCGGCGTCTTCTCCAATGACCACAAGAGGATGATCAGTTGCACGTCTGATGGAAGTCTCAACAATCAGGAAATCTGCATCATTTTGGCTGTGAAGTGTTGGATGGCCATTTGCCAGAAGCATATCACTAAGCACAATGATAAATATCTTGCTTGTTCGCATGGTTTGCCGGGAATTATCCCTTTTCTGATGATAAAACCATGTCAGCATTGAAATTGACTGTAGTTCCAACAACACCTTTTCCAATCTGTCCAATACTTCTCTGGTAACTGATAGCGTCTCACCTTGAATCAAGTTGATAACATTCACGCTGTGTCGTGTGTAACTCGTCAGATTCGTACTGCTGAGCGTCTGTTTGAGCCATGGCATCCCTTTCTGATAAATTTTCGTCTGTAATGACAGCTGGTGACACTGGAAGGTACACAACAAATGATCTAGCTGTAATCATAGCATTCAAAACAGCATCAACCAGAATGTGACCTCTGAAAGCCCTTGCCATTGATTTTCCAGTCAGCATGTGTCCAACAGTATTGGGGGCACACACAACCTTAAGCACTTGCTGAAGTCCAGAACCCCACTTGATCCTGCCTATACAGCCATGGAAATTCATTTGAGTGTGAAAGCCTCCCAGATGGAGAACAACTGATTTCAGGTCGCTATCTTCAGGCTCTTTCTGGACGATCAGCTGGGACTTCTACCAAAGTGGTTGGTCAAACGTCAGCATAGGCTTGATTCCAAGACATCTGGCTTCAGCATACACAAACTGCAAAGTAGAGTAAATGCACCTCATACTACTTGGATTGAGATCAATCATCAGAAGGCAGAACATAGATGACCACCCAGGATGTTCTCCTCGGCTCAACGACTTGATGAAACCTGATCACCCTGGTCTTGGTGAACGCAAAGGCCAGGATAACTTCCACAGAAGGCCCTGTGTTGACTGGGGATCCTCACAATAGAAATCATGCAACTGAGTGTATCTGAAACAATCAAAGTCCTGTCTAGCAAGGTTGTAAAAATGGATGTTGATCTTCCTAACAGCTGTGACATCTTCAAGTGTTCCAGATATTCTTCGAATTGCTTGTTGCCTTCTAGTACCTGGGGTAATGACAGCAATTGTACCCATACCATGGAATGTACTAAACCATCAAGAGTGCACACATTGTGATCAACATTATCAGCAACATATTGTATAATGTGACCTTTTGTTATGCCGGGAATGTCTGTTCCCTGGGTCAGTGCTGCAGATACTTTAAACTTCTTTACTTCAGAATGCGATATACAGAATCCAAGCTGGAACAAGATGTTAGTTAAAAACTGAGATGCAAACTGGTGGTACATTTGAACAGCTAGGCCAACTTGCAAAGGAGCCAGGAGCATTTTGGGGTCTTGCAGCTTGTATGATGGCTTGGTCTATGGCAGCTATTTTCAGATCGTTCTCAATTCCACAGAAGATTGTTTTCAGGAACAACTGGAGTGAGTCAGAGACAAAATTTAAGTTCCCTGAGACAGACTTGATCTTATCCGATCCTGGATACACATCCTTGATAGCAAAACTCCTTTTATATCACTTTCAATCAATTTTGTGGCAGTTTCGTATTAGGTTCAGTTTTTGTTGTTGTTGTTGGTTTTGTTTTGTTTTGTTTTTTGTTTTCTTCTTTGCATCTGAATCTTCTGTCTGTGGGGCGTCAAAGTGCTGTCTGTTCTAAGAGTTACCACAGAAATCTTTTTGCCTCTGCTTGATATCAATATATCTAACCCAAAATGTTCAATAAGTTTGTTTTTCATATGCTTTGTAGTGTATGCATCAACTCCATCCCCGCAAAACTCCTGCACTTTTGATACAAGATCAGACAATGTGGCTTGTTCATCATCATTCTCTCCAAATGTTGGCAGACTTTTAGAAAACCTTCCTGCCTAGCCTGTTGAGGATCTTCATAGAAAGTAGTTGGTTTTGTTTTCTTTGCATCGGTAAATCAATCAGAACTGTTTCTGTGTGTTCTGAAGCTGACACTGAAGGCATCATGGTACACAGCATCCCATGCAATGAGGTCTTCCCAACATGTTGACTGAATTCTGTCAGATACTGTTTTTGCCCAGCTGTCATCTCATTCCTTGCAAACACCTAGGATAGCTGCCTGAAATCCCTCGTGTGGT
>JAPXFY010000017.1:26437586-26445086 GCA_030674185.1 Monoplex corrugatus | reverse complement strand
AGGAAGACCGGACAGGAGTGAATTGCAATAGTCAATGCGAGACATTATGAAGGAGAGAACGAGTTTTGCAGTTGTTTCAACAGAGAGATACTTCCTGATCAGGCTTATACGATGGAGGAGTGCTTGCCATTAGACTGTTCTGATTATTTTCACCCGACTTCAGAACAAAATTCCCCAACGCGAACCACAACAAAAATTTACAGAAATTCACTGGAGCACCATAAAAATACGTTTGTAGAAAGTTCTGAAAACTTCCTATTTGTAACACCCTAAATTTTTGGGAAATCGTCTTCGTTCTCGAAAATAGCCAACGGAAAAACCCGTAATTGGAGCACGTTTGGTGACGCGGAAGGTACTCTCGCAAACAGCTGCTGCGTAGACTGCACTAACGATGTCCTAGCAAGATCGTAATCCAAGTCATACTGCAGTGAGATCTAGAACAAGCGGGGTGCAGATCGTTCTTGTATCATTGTAAACATATAGATCTAACAGTGTGACTAACAAAAGAAAAAAGAAGCTTCAGACTGTGTCTGAGTGAACTGCAGATGTAAACATAGCAGAAGAGAACAACAGGATAGTCAGTCAACAGTGAGTATCCATTTATTTTTTTTTTCGTTCCCCACTCTTCACTTCCCTTTAATTAAAACAATTGACTCGCGGAATTATAGACCTGTACCAATCTTTGGATGTTTGTACAAGAGAGTTTCATTGCATGTGTAAATTTTCATAATTATGCTGTTATGTCCAAATCTACCAGCAGTCTTCATTCCTCTTCCGCTTCTTTTATTTTCTTCTCGTATACTATGTCCAAAACAAGTGTGACTGCCCACGTTCAAGCAAACAGGAAACAGACGGGGAAAAAAAAAGAAAAAAGAAAACGATTCAGAATGCATATTTAATACAACCAGACAAGACAGGCGCAAAATTTCGGCCAACTGTCCTTTGTCAAGCGTAAGATCACAAACAAACAAACATCAGATACAAAAATTAGGAGAAAAAGACTGAAACTTCCCTGCTGCTTCGTCCAATGTGAGGAAAGGAGAAAAAAAAAAAAAAAAAAAAAAAAAAAAAGGAAGTTTTGTCCTTTTCTCACACTGGACGAAGCAGCAGGGAAGTTTCAGTCTTTTTTTTTTTCTTTTTTTTTCACACTGGACGAAGCAGCAGGGAAGTTTCAGTCTTTCTCTCCTGATTTTTGTATTTGGTGTTTGTTTGTTTGTGATCTTACGCTTGACAAAGGTCAGTTGGCCGAAAAATTGCGCCTGTCTTGTCTGATTGTATTAAATACGCATTCAGATTCTTTTTTCGTGTTTTTTTTTTCTGGTTCTCGTTTACTATATTAGTAATTTGTTGTTTACATTGTTGTTGGTAGGGGTTGACAGGTATTTGCTTTACGTGTGATCTCTGCGTGCGTGTGAAATTATTCATGTCAATGAGTGGGTAAGTCTGTCCGTTTATCTTCTCTTTTCGTTTCTGTGAATTTTCACTGATTTGTATAATTCTTTTTTAATCAAGGATTATGTCTGCGTCACGTGTGTGTGTGTGTGTGTGTGTGTGTGTGTGCGTGCGTGCGTGCGTGCGTGCGTGCGTGCATGCGTGCATGCGTGTGTGTGTGTGTGTGCGTGTGTGTGTGTGTGTGCGTGTGTCTGTGTGCGTGCGTGTGTGTGTGCACGCGTGCATACTGTCTTCTTACGTAAATGCCAAAGCATCGTATGATTGTACACACTGTTGTCCTTCATTCGACGTTTTCTAAATCTGCAGTACCACGTATCTTTGGGCCTATCCCATGTTTGCAGTTTTGTTAATTGTCTGTCTCCCAACGTTAGCACTGGCGGGGTTTCCTGTTCCTTATCAGAGAGGTTTCTATATATATGTATCCTATACATGATATACGCCCATAGACATCCTATATAAGATGTTTGTGGTGTATACGCCTTCCGAATTTGACCTACATTTTTCGCCGAGTCGGTCCTTCCATCTTTCCGGTTGTTTTGACAGTGACTTCTTGTTCTTATTTTTGAACTTTTGTTTTTATTCAGCGTTCCAGTTCTTTTTGAATGTATGTTGCTTTGTCCATTCTGTCCAGGCGGTATGTTACTGCGCAGTCTGTTTGCATAGCCTAGGCTTACTCCGTGTTTGGTGGGTGGCATGCATTCTGGATGGTTTGGTGTTTCTATAAAATTAATGATTAGACACAGACGTGACTTATAGGATATTTAACCCTTTGACTCCAGCACCCTGTCCACCAGCATCCTTCATTGTCAACCGTACTAGCAAAGCAAAAACTTAATCCTTCGACTCTAACCTTATCCACCAGCTTCCTGCAGGAAGCTGGCGGATAGAGTGAGAGAGTCAAAGGGTTAATTTTTTTCAGTTGGTGGATAGGGTGCGGGAGTCAAAGGGTTAATGTACCTATCTACTGTTCTTCGTGTGGGAATACACGCGAAGAGGGTTCAGGCACTAACAAGTTCTGCACTCATGTTGACCGGTGAGATATAAATAAATGCCCATCCTTTTTCACTCAGTGCCCTTTACCCATCGGGTAAGATGTCTGGCCTCGTTCTCAAATCGGATTGACAGGCTTGGTTTCAGTTACAGTTTCAGTTTCTCAAGATTACGTCTCCGCGCTCGGAACGAATTCCATATGCACTAACCTCACAGGTGCCACGTGTATGGTAACGGTGGCACAAGCCTTAAGCCTGCACATAAACCCATGAGATGACCAGGTCCTGAGGCTTGGTTGGTATGGAATGTCCGTAGACATGAAGACAGATCGGTAAATCGTGCGAAACGCTGTCTATCTGTCTGACCCAGAGACAAATAGAGAGATCAGTAAACCTATGGCGCGTTCATTCATTCACCCATTCGATTGCCATCCAGGGTGGATCAGAGAACCGAAAAAAGCATCGGTTTCTCGCAATGCACACACATTTTTTAAGGCTTCTTCAAACAATTTTTTCGCTAGTCCTCATATACTCTTAGAGTGGTAGGACTTTAAAACTTACTAAACTAACTAACCTATGGCGCGTTCTCTGTCTTGCCTGTTGTTGTTGTTGTTGTTGGTCCTTCATTGTCGAAGAAGATCACGACTTCAGTTTTGACTGGGTGATTGACGATTGTGGGTCTGGAGGTGGCTGGTGAGGGCAATCCTGGTCAGGAAGGCTCGCTCGCGCGTAGGGCAAATGTGGTTTGGTGTAACTGTTTTCTTCGAGCCTCTGCTGTACGTCTTCTCTCTGCTGCTCTTGCTCCGATGGTCAGCTTGCCTCGCCAGTTCGGTCGATCTATAGTGCAAGCGTCTCCCAGGTGTTGGGGTTGATGCCCAGGTCGTTGATGGATACTTCGAGGCAATCTTTTAAAGCCTAGAGATGCGGAGACAGATGAGTAAATCATGCGGCACACTGTCTGCGGGCGTGTCTTGCCTAGAGACATAAAATCAGATCGATAAATCATGCAGCGCGCTGTCTTCGGTTCTTACCTATAGACGTGGAGAGAGATCCGATAATAATGCAATATGCCGTCTGTCTTTCTTGCCCTGAGACAGGAGACTGAGACTGGCAAATCATGCGGCAGACTGTCTGTCTGTCTTGCACAGAAAGATGGAGACAGATCAGTAAATCATTACTCATTCCGGACTGTCTGTCTGTCTGTCTCGTCCAGAGACACAGACAGAGATCGGTAACTCATACGGCAAGCTGTCTGTCTGTCTTGTCCAGAGATATAGAAACAGATCAATATATCATGCCTCTAATGGTTATGTTAAATCCAGAACTGGATGAACAGAATAAACTTCAGTTGAATGGAGATCAGACTGAAGCAATGCTCAATTGGCACAAAGCACAAGCTTTCCACCGTAAAGGTTTGTTCTATCCGACTACCGGTAGGTGACAGCATTTTTGCGAGTGGTGTCAAGTGTCCTTTTTCCATGCCAAGACTTCACTCACCTGATTGTCCCAGAAATAAGGTTGTGAAGCTATTTGTTTATTTTTCAGCTGAAATGAGTTACATCTGTAGATATCCTGGCGAATGTCTCGTCTGGTTTATTTGCTTCTTCTTCATTGTCTTCTTCTCCTTCTTTGTGTGTGTGTGTGTGTGTGTGTGTGTGTGTGTGTGTGTGTGTGTGTGTGTGTGTGTGTGTGTGTGTGTGTGTGTGTGTGTGTGTGTGTGTGTGTCGTTATATTGATGATGATGATGATGATGATGATGATGATGTACGCACTCACAAACACACACATGTACATAACGTAACGTGTGGGCTACTTTCTCACAGCAACTGATACTGGCAAAGTCTCTCTCCTCACACTCCTTGATCTGTCTGCAGCCTTTGATACCATTGATCATGGTATTCTCCTTTCTAAACTTCATCATACTTTTGGCATCTCTGACATTGCTCTCTCCTGGTTCACTTCATATCTATCAAACAGAAAACAAACTGTTCTCATTAATGGCACTTACTCTCAACCTGCATACCTGACCTGTGGTGTTCCACAAGGATCTGTCCTTGGCCCTGTTCTTTTCACTTTTTACACCTCCCCCCTGTCCACCATCATCAACTCCCACTCTATAAAACACCACTTCTATGCTGATGATACCCAACTTCTAGACAGTGACACACCAGACAATATACAGCGCCTCTTGACTCGCACCACTGAGTGTTACTCGGACATTAAGAACTGGATGACGTTCAACAAACTTCAGCTTAATGACGACAAGACAGAAGCTATCCTCACTGGCACCCGTCAGAAACTTTCTCAGCTGCCTCCTCTTTCTCTCCCATTATGTAACACATCAGTCCCAATTTCTGATTCAGCTAAAAACCTTGGTGTCTGCATTGACTCTACCCTCTCCATGAACAACTTTGTTTCTCAAACTGCCAGATCTTGCTACTATCACCTCCATCGTATAAGCCTGATCAGGAAGTATCTCTCTGTCGAAACAACTGCAAAACTCGTTCTCTCCTTCATAATGTAACATTAACTATTGCAATTCACTCCTGTCTGGTCTTCCTGCCTCCACCATTCACATCCTGCAGCGCATTCCAAACAATGCTGCACGCCTTGTACTAAAAAAGAAAAAAGCTGACCACATATCTCCTCTCCTGGCACAACTTCACTGGCTCCCTGTATCAAAGCGCATACAGTACAAACTAGACACCATGTGCTACAAAAGCCTCAATAACGCAGCCCCCGATTACCTGTCAAGCCTACTTGAAGTCTATGTTCCCTCACGTACCCTCCGCTCTGCCTCCGATCCTCTGACTTTTCGCTTTCCACGCACTAAGCTCAATACCTATGGTCCACGAGCCTTCTCTGTTTCTGGTCCACTTTCCTGGAACAAACTTCCTCTCTCAGTCCGTCAGCAACCTACTTTTGTCTCCTTCAAGTCCGCTCTCAAAACTCACCTTTTCTCCTCTGCATAAAATCCTGACCTCATTCAATCCCCTCTGCAGCCTGTCTCCACTCGGAGGGGAATCACATTGTAATATATAATTGTATATAATATGCTCTCTATAATTTTCCATTGCTTTTATTCTTTCTCCCCATTTATAGCCGTGTGCGTGTGCGTGAGTGTGTGTGTGTGTGTGTGTGTGTGTGTGTGTGTGTGTGTGTGTGTGTGTGTGTGTGTGCGCGCGCGCGTGCGTGCGTGCGTGCGTGCGTGTGTGTGTGTCTGTTTTAGCGCTTAGATTTGATTTTATCAAGATTTTGCGCTATATAAATAAAATATTGTATTGTATTGTAGCTTGGATAAAACTGCAGTGGTAGCAATTCCTCTCTCATTCGCCGTTTACATGACCAAGCCACATCAATTGTTATCATTATCAACTTAGCGATGATTGTGCACGTTTTCTCCAATTCCTGTCAGTTGCCGTAGAGCTTGGTGGTCAGAGGAGGTGCAGTCTTGCAGCCACGTCTCCTGTCGCTCTGCACTGGTAAAGGCGACATTACTGCAATGTATATTTTCAGATGTTTGGAGAGTGGCGAGACATTAGTGCTCTGGATCACATCCGTACCCTCGTGGTGTTTCTTGTTAACTTTGGCTTGTGGCTTGGCCGCTGACTTCAGGGAATCAGGCCTGATGACCACAGGGAAAGACCTGCTGGCTGCTCGGAGAGACGGAAAATTTGGGATCCCTTTCGGGCATGTCAGACCTTGCTGAACAGCAAAATTAATGGGCTGTGTCTGGAACATCATGCCTGGCCACTTTCGCGGCCGTCCCCTGTGGTTGAAGTAAGTCAACGTTGGGAGCTTCCGACTGCTAACTGTCAAAACTTTAATAAGGGGAAAGGAGCTAGCAGATATGCGAGCTAGTGATAGGGCGGGCTGCCCGAGGGAGAGACGAAGACCGGAATGGGGGCGAGAGAGGGATCTTCCATTCTCTCTTGGTCCGGAGGCTAGGCTGGGTCTGGTTGGTGTGCGTTGTGTGGCTATGTCGCGGGGTTCGTCATCTCCCCACCTTGTCATTCGGTTTGTAAAAAGGGTAATTGATGACTGGGTCCGAGTTGGTCATGCGGCGCATGGACTGCCCCCCTTTGCTTGTCTATCGAGTGGCGTCGAGAGCTTGGGAGGTGATTGCCCAGAGAGTGGTGAGGCACTGGTGCTCTGGGTCCCATCCGCACTCTCGCGGTGTTTATTGTTAACTGTGTTATCAGTTATTTGGTCCTCGAAACTACAACTGCAGGTTGGTGATGAGTCTGTTTGAACATGCGGTTCCTATTGGCGGTGGTATTGACTCACCTGTCCCTGTTTCTCTTTCGCTGTATGCCGTTTGAGTCCGCGACTGCACCAACATTGATCGATAATTATCATCTCATCCACACCTCTCTTTGTTGTTTGATTCGAAATTCCCTATTCTGTTTATAGTAACTGATCCTTTCGATCGAGTCATGATCACCACCTCGAAATGATGACAAGTAATCCTTGTATCCCCTCTCGCTCTCTGTGTCTTTCTCCGTATGTCTGTATCTCGTAAGTGTGTGTGCGCGCGTGCTTGCACGCGAGTGTGTGTGTATATATATATATATATGTGTGGTGTGTGTGTGTGTGTGTGTGTGTGTGTGTGTGTGTTGTGTGCGTGTGTGCGTATGCGTGTGTGTACTTGTGTGTATATGTACGTGCTTGCATGTGCGTGTGTGTGCGCGTGCGTGTGTTTAATAGGAGTATTGAAAGTTGTAATTTACTTGTCGTGAGACCCCAAGGTGGGCTCCAGGACATGACACTGTATTGGTTGTAACATTGTAAGACTATCATTATCGTCAGATGATGATGATTATTAGTGTTATCATCAGTATCATCATGATTGTTATCATTATTATTGTTGTTGTTGTTGTTGTGTTGTTGTTATTGTTATTGCTGATTGATTTGGATGAAGGGTATATGGAATTAACCGAGTGAAATAATTCCTTGCACAAACTCTACTGTCCATAGTTGTTGTACGTCTGTTGAATACATGTACACTTACTCGCGATAATCAGGGACCCGTTTTTTACTCGCTAGCACGCTCGCATGC
>JAPXFY010000017.1:26425086-26427586 GCA_030674185.1 Monoplex corrugatus | reverse complement strand
ACAGACACACACACACATACACACACACACACACACTCGTACCTACTGTAACACATATACACGGCACACACATACATACACACACACACACAGGCGCACACACTCACACTAAGTGTCTGTGGCATTGACAACACTGCCTCACTCAGTCTTTGCTGGTCTATAGGCTATTTGTCGTAATTATTCACAACGCGTGCATTGTGTGCTGTGCACTGAACCTTCCATGAGGGACCTTGACCTATGATACGAATAAACTGTCGGACAGAAGCGATAGTCGAATGGTTAAAAATTAAGACATCACAATTCCAATCGGAATGACACCACATTGAGATACGTTGATAAGTTTGAAAATCTGGAAACAGTCATCTCACCTCACGGCAGATGCACATTTGAATAGCCAACAGAACCGGCCAGGTTAATTAAAACAGCATTCAAGAAAACGAAAAGCGTTCTTACCAACAAAATGCCTATCAGCTAACATCGGGAGGAGAGTTCTTGAGTGTTGTTATAAAGAGCCGCTGTTGTTGTTATACAGATGTGAAGTGTAGACAGTCAACACGTAATGCACGAACAAGATGGAGACAACTGAAATGTAAAATAAGAAGAATGTCAAGAGTTCCATGTACAGCAAAGAAAGTAAACGAGACAGTCTTGAAGGAGGGAGACAAAACAACAACAACAACAACAACAACAACAAAACAAACACCCCCCCAAAAACAAAACAAAACAAAAAACAAAACAACCCCCCCCCACACACACTCAAAAAAAAAAAAAAAAAAAAAAAACAACACCCACGAACAAACAAACAAACAAAACATATATGAAGAAGATTAGGAAAAGACAAACAACATTTATAAGACATTTTACGAGGAAAGAGAAATTTGAGCACAGGAAAGTTGGTGGGGAAAAAAAACAAAACACTAGGCAGACCCAGAGAGAAAACATTGGACGGACTTACGCAGTGAATGAAGACAGACAGGGTTGGGAGAAGTACTTGCAGCTACAAAGGATAGATTCATACAAAGGGCCATGATTGCCAACGCCACGCGGCAGGGCACATCATGCATGATGATGATGATATGATGACGACGACGACGGACGACGACGATGACGACGACGACGACGACGATGACGATGACGATGATGATGGCGACTTCCAGTCGGAGGGTCTCGGCTGGATCCTGCCTGGATATCTGCCGCCTTGGTGGGTATGGGGTGGAAATAATTACTACTGATTTTCGACCTCACAATTCAACACGTGTTCAGACCTGTTAGTGCCTGAACAACCTTCGTGTGTAGTAGATTTATTCATGCAGAACATAAACTCTGAGCTTTAAAGATCCTGTAAGTCATGTCAGTGCTCACGGATGTGCTACATTAACCCTTTGACTCACGTGTCTTATCCACCAACAGCAAAACCTTAACCTTTTTGATTCCCTCACCCGATCCACCAGCTTCCCACTAGGAAACTGGCAGATAGGGTGAAGGGAATCAGAGCGTTGTTTTTGCATTGCTAGTATGGTTGACAATCGCAAGATGCTGGCGGATAAGGTGCGGGAGTCAAAGGGTTAAAACTGGCCTTCTCACTGTCCCACCTTTACATCATTGTTGTTCTGGTGGTGTCGGTATAGGATTATATAAGTTCCCCGTTCCCCTACTTACCTGGGATGGTTATCCCCGTCGGCCATATCACCTAAGGTAGGTGCCGACGTAAAACCTGACCCAAATCAATCAATTAACCCTTTGGCTCCCACATTCTTCCACCAGCATCCTGCATGGTCAGCCTTGCAAGCAAAACAAAAACTTAACCCTTTGACTTCCTCACCCTATTCATCAGCTACCTGCAGGAAGCTGATTGACATGTTGATGAAGTCAAAGGGTTAAGTTTTTGTTGCTGGTGGATACTGTGTGGGAGTCAAAGGGTTAATCAATCAGTGATCAGTGGGTGCGGTAGGCAGGTGGGTAAGACGTTAGACTCCCAATCTTAAGGTCTGAGGTTCGATCCTGTCTGTTCCTCTCAACTGGTAGGTAGCCTAAAGGGTGATTTTGTGAGATCTTCCAAGTGTACACAACTGTGCAGACGGTGTTAGTGCCTGAAATACACAAATTAAGAATCGTCTTGTAAATCATGTCAGTGTCTGGTGGCTCATGGAAACATGATGAAAACACTCAGCGTGTACGACTCTCCTTGAAGATGGATTACGCAGACTATGCAGTAACATGGCAACTCCACAGTGTGAGCGAAATGACCTGTATACACTTCTACAAGAAAAATCGCAATGCTACAACAACAAACAACAACAACAACAACAACAACAATAACAATAACAATGACTACAATGACAATGACAATGACAATGACAACAATAACAACAATAACAATACATACATGAAATAATAATAACAATAACAATACAATAACATGACAATAACAATGACAATACAATGACAATAACAATAACAATGACAATGACAATAACAATAACAATACAATGACAATAAC
>JAPXFY010000017.1:26417586-26420086 GCA_030674185.1 Monoplex corrugatus | reverse complement strand
AGAAACAGCGTATTGAAGAGGCCCAGGAGGTCATCAATAAAGTCGCCAAGGTGAACAAGGTCTTCCCGCCTCCTGACGTCAAACGGACCAGTGAGGATGAAGACGAGACTGGTTTCCTTGACAACAGGGGAGAGAACTCTGGCGGCCGCCGACGATGGGTGGTGTTGGAGTTCTGTTCGTCCAGGATTCTACTGGGGAGAACTTTTGTCGTCTGCTTCAATTGGTACGTATGTAAGCCGATGAATGATAGTTATCATTATCAACATACCATGTAGTAGGGTGCTTTTATGTAAATTTCTCTCTTTGAGCCAGTCTCTTTGTTTGTTGATCATGTTCAGGATGATCTTTGTGTCTTTTTTAAGTTTTGCAGACCAAGCACATAGACATTTTTCCTCTGTAAATGTTATGAATGTGACTTCTACCAGTTTTCTTTCTACTTGCACTTGTTGCAGGCTTGGTTGGTGTAGCGCAGTTCACGACTTCTAGTCCTACAGCGCCGAATTGAGCCTGACTTGCAAAAGCATTTGCGCCTATGGCCTCTATTGAATGAGTATATGATTCTGTTCACAGATGCGGAAGATAAAACAGCGAGGTAGATAAGACAGGCATCATCATTGTCATCGAATTCCATAAACATTGTGGTTGCTGGGTGGAACTGAGGAGACGTAGCAGCTGACAGGATCCTCCGTTTTTCTCTACAAGCAGTTAAAGTATCATCATCATCATCATCATCATCATCATCATCAGGTGCCCTGCCGCATGGCGTTGGCGATCATGTACTTCCATCTGTCTCTATCTCTCGTTGCCCCTGGCATCTCCCCCACCCTCCTCGTCCCCAACCACTCTGCAAGTCCGTCCAGCATTTTCTCCCTGGTGCTCTCTTTCCCTCCAGCTTTCCCGTTGTGACAGGTGCTCCAAATCCCCCTTCCTCATAAAATGGCCTATAAATGTTGCCTGTCTTTTCCTAATCTTCCTTATGAGTGATCTACTTGTGTCTGCCTCCATCAAGACTGTCTCGTTTGTTTTCTTTGCTGTCCATGGAACTCTCAACATTCTTCTTAGAAACCACATCTCGGCTGCCTCAATCTTGTTCTGGCTTTGTTTGTTGACTGTTCACGCCTCGCATCCGTACAACAGTATTGGTTCTATATAACATTAAAGCATATTAATTATAATCCAGTGTTTACTTGCCACCCACCCTCGGTGACGGCTCTCTTTCAGGGTAGTCTAAGCTAAAGGATGTTCTTGTACAAAGTATCTTAGCAGATGACGTGACCAAACCTAGTAAGCTTGCATCGTTTCACAGTAACGGTTTCCGTGGGCCAGTAGATATCAAATTCTATGTAGTATATGCGAAGCAATTTTGCACTGGCACTTGAACTCAAAAGGCCTAAAATCCGTTCTCAGAGCCTGGAAGTAGTACCCAAGTTTCACAGTTTCATTTTCAGTTTCTGAAGGTGACGTCTCCACACTCTGAATACATTCCATATGCACCGACACCACAGGTCCTATGTGATGGATAAAATCCGAAACGATCATAACACAAGCCCTATACCTCATGCTCATAAGCCCAAAGCGTTGGCAAGGTCTTAGGACCTGGAAGTTTCACGTCTCTTTAAGACGATGGAGACTACGAGCGACTTGTACAATCTGTTCTTGGTGGTGAAGCTGATGTTACTGTTTTTCCAGACTCACTTCACCCTGACCGTTGCTACCATTGCTGGTGCACATTTCTGCTATGCAGCTGCCACCTTTAGTCATGGCAGATCACAAGTATTTGAAACTGTGGACCTCTTGCGGGTCTGGTTTTTTATGTAGACTTCTGTCTTGTTGTTAGTTGTGATGTTGGTCATGACTTTGCTTCTCTCTTTGCTGACTTCCATTCGATACGATCAGTGAGATCTTATAGTTCAGTGTTGGTGCCCTCCATGAGGTCAGTGTCATCGGCAAACAGAAAATTGCAAATGCGCTTGCTATCAATCAGGTTTGAAGTATGGTGGTTGTGGAAGGTTTTTTGCGCGATCTTTTTCAGGAAGATATTGAACAAGACTGGAGATGGGAACTTCTCTGATGATGTTGGTCCCGAGAAAAGTTAAGGCATCCGCTATCTCAATCGTCTAAGACCTCAAGCTATGAGACAACAGTTGCCACTTTTTTAAACAGTTCCCTGTCTTCCTGAAACTGAATGCCAAAATGACCAAAGTCATGCACATAGAAGGATCAGCTAACCAGCCAAAGCAGAGCATACGAATAGATAAAAGAGAGCTGGAAAACGTGGATAACTTCAGGTACTTGGGCTCTGTCAAAACCAACACAGGATCTTGCAGCAAGGATATCAGATCAAGCATAGGCATGGCCAAGCAAAAAAATGGCCCAGTTGAACAGCATATGAGAAGACAGAGGCATACCAACGAAACTGAAAATAAGAATTTTTACGCTGCTTAATTTGGCCTGATGTCATGTACGGATGTGAAGCCTGGTTTGAAGAAAGATGACAAAA
>JAPXFY010000017.1:26407586-26412586 GCA_030674185.1 Monoplex corrugatus | reverse complement strand
ACTACAATGGGGGACTTCGTATACTAATTTGAATTCCAACGCGACTTTATCAAATATTTCGTTTTTCTCCTTAATTTTTTGTTATTCATGACGATATTATGAAACAACGGAAGTGTATGCAAATACTATAATTTGTTCCACCTGCAAATGTATGCAAATATTGTGATATTTCTTCCACCCAGGAAGCAGTGTGAGAGCAATGGATCGGCTGTTGGTGAAGGAGAAAGCGACAACAATCATGACGTGGAGATGGCGGCCATCACCAACACCAGAATGTGAACTCCAGACAGAGGAAGGAACAAAGAAGTAAAGGAAGAAGGAGAAATGAAGAACAGAAGAATAATCCACACAGATGAATTTTAAATGTCGTGATTTTGGCTTCTAAAGTTTGAATACTTGTCATCATTGTCGTGAAACTGCAACTTTGCAAAATTAAGTTGATACACGCTTCCAGTTTTGAATTTTACTTTACCTGTCATCTTTCTGATTTGACAGAATCACGTATGGACCAGTTACACCTACAGATATTAGGGCATTTGATTAGATTATGCAGATTTTTTACATGTGTATTTCTGAAAAGCAAGCGTACTTAGAATTTGAGGTATTTAAAAATTTAAGAATATTGCTGTATTTGTAAGTATGATTAAGACTGTGCAGATGTTCAAACTTAAATTTCCAGTGAGATAATGTGCGTGATATTTAAAAGATTTGAGTATGATGGAATTTGTTCGCTTATTCTGCGGCTGTTACGAAGATTGTTCCGATTTTCAGGCAGGTATTTATATCAAACCGTGGTGCTAAGAATGCGAGTTTTAAAAAAAAATTAACTCGTGACATAGAATTTGTATTAAAAATTTTTTAAAGTCAGCACATATTACTCACATTGGGACAGTAACTAAATTACACACACACACACACACACACACACACACACACACACACACACACACACACACACACACACACACACACACACACACACACACACACACACACACACACACACATACACACACACACACAAACACACACACACACACGCACACACACATACACACAGACACATACACACACACACACACACACACAAACACTCACACACACACAAATAAACACACACACATGTATGTATATTTTCAAAACTGTTTCCTAAGACATGTACTCAAGGGGCTAAGTAACATGTATTGAAGGGACTAGGTTTCTCAAAGTTTCAAATTACTACGATTGTACAGATTTTGATATTATATTTTCTGATGTCCATCGAAAATGAGATCTGAGAGATTATGATAGGAAGGGATGTCTGATCATCTGACAATCATTTGTTTGTACATTTCTATAAACCTATACCTCCTGTAAATCATTTTGCATGAGGGTTTGAAGTCATTTTAAGAATTTACCGATTTATATTGTGATATTTTTAATATTCTTCAGATTTTTAAATCAACGTTTTCTTAGACCCGATGCACGTGCGAATTCAGGAACTTAGTTGTGACAGAAAATGTTTTTGTTGCTTTTTGCATATCACAAAGGACATATTAACATGAAACATATTCGAGAGAAATAGTTTTTTTTTAACCACAACCATTTAGATTTCACAGCTTGCCCAAATCTATGCTTCACAACGTTTTAATGTCTTTAGCTAAGAGAATTACAGTATAGTCGCTCACATAAGCATCATTTATAGGACATTTTATGAGGAAAGGTCAATTAGAGCACCTGGTCACAACAGGAAAGCCGGAGGGAAAGAGAACGCCAGGTAGACCAAGGAGAAAATAGTGGACGGACTTGAAAAGTGGCTGAGGACAGAGAGGATGGGAGATGTATTTGCAGCGGCAAGGGATAGATTCGTATGGAGGGCCATGATCACCAACGCCATGCGGCAGGGCACATGGCGATGATGATGACAAAAACGGACAATAACCAATAGTGTGCTTATGTCAAGTTAGTATTTTCTCGCTCCAGTTGGTGATGAACTTGATATTTTGAGGTAAATGAAAAGAGAAAATAATTTGATAATTTCATTTGTATAGCGCAGACAGACCACACCAAAAGCATGCTTGCTGCACTTTACATAGTAACGGATACTTATTATCTTTCACACAGTGACAATTGGTACTGTCTAGACAACTCAATGTTTTTCTTAAAAATTAAAAATACATCACACACGTGCACTTTCGCGAGCGACCCCCACACCACCCCCCACAAATACGTCTTATTTGTTTTTAATCCTTAAGATTGCCAAGGGTTTCCGATGCAAACTCCTTCTTGTCTGTGATGCGTGTTGTTTGAGACTTTAAGTACGATACATTTAACATTCTTGCCTCGTGTTTACCATAAAGTCATAAAACAAAAACTACCTATCTTAAAATCGAGTCATATAAAGAGTGGATTACGCATACCTTTCATCCCCTTCATATTAGAAAACAAATGATCATTGAAGAAAATGCTAGCATTCTTTCTCTGCAAAAGTAAGGGAGCTATATTGTAAAACTCATATGAAATTATGTTAAAAAACCTGATGAGCGAACTTCGATTCAAATTTTCTCTTTCTTTTCTCTTTCTCTTGTTCATCGTCATTGTCGTGGTCGTGGTCATAGTCGTGGTGGTGGTGGTGGTGGTGGTGGTGGTGTGTGGTCATCATCATCATAATCATCATAATCATCATCATCATCATCAGCAGCAGCAGCAGCAGCCGCACATCACCATCATCATCACCATCATCGTCATCATCATAGTCGTCGTCGTCGTCATCATCATCAATTTTATTTTCCTCTTGTTTTTTTTTTACTTCTTATCTCATTCGATTTTTTAAGATGCCCACTGCACTATTCTTTCTGATTCTCCGGCAAGCACTCAAACTCAGATTTGTTCCTCTGCAGTTACAACGTTGGTAATCCGCTGAGACCATAACTAGCAAGTCGCCTAAGGGCACCCCGCCTGAGGAGACCCTGTGTGACTGCCAGGTCTCCTCAGTGGTGTCCTCTTGCGGCATGTTCTGATCGATCCAATACATGTAGGACATCTCGTAAAAAGCTTTCTCCTGGCAATTAAGTGTCTGCTTAGTCTCGGAGATGGGCTGGTTACATGTAAAGTGACCCCTGCATTTTGTTTAAAGTTGTAGTATCTCCGGTCGTTTAGAATGCAGACTAAAAACACTTGAGTACACATTCGCACGCGCGCGTGCATGCACGCACACACATACACACGTGTACGTGCATGTGCGTGTGCGTGTGCGTGTGCGTGTGCGTGTGCGTCGTCAGTTCTTAAGTAAGTTTCTATTCCCCCCCAGCCCCCCTCCCCCCCAAAAAATGTATTTCAAAGCTTGTATGAAACTGCAAAGAAACTACAAGATGCCAGCTTTCTGTAATCCTATTTACAAGCTTGCTTTGCGTTTGATTTTATGACCTTATACAATTTTGGCGCACAAAAGTGACGTTGTTACATTACATGGTTTATGGGTTGTTGCTATATTTGAATTTCTTTTTTCTTTTTTTTAAACTTAAAATTTTTTTTTCCCCACAATGTGAAATGTCTGTCGGCATGGACACTTTTATGCGAATGTGTTGATATGTGGTGTGTGTGTGTGTGTGTGGTGTGTGTGTGTGTGTGTGTGTGTTGTGTGTGTGTGTGTGGTGTGTGTGATAATGCTCATTATCAGTATTGTATGGTTTATTTTTATACCAGCGTGATATTTTTATGAATATATATCATGTTGCCTGTGATAAGATTACTCAAAGGTTAAGTTCATTCCTTGATCTGTTCGATTTTTTGGTTCTTCCACCCTTCGTTTGCATGCGTGTGTATGTGTATGCGTGTGCGTGCGTGCGTGCATGTGTGTGTGTATGCAGTAGAAATAGAAATAGTTATCAGCCGTGTGTTCTTCAGAATATTGTATTATATGAAAGTAGTCTGTGCCATTTCTTTTTACTGGAAAATTGTGTAAATTACCACCAGTTTCCCAGCATGGAATTAGTTTCATACACCTGTACTGATTTTTTTCTCTTTCATCGATACTAAGTTATATTATAACGGTTGACTGGTTTGCTTGTCTATGCGCTGAGAATTGTATCTTTTTACTCCGGAGACAAACGAAATCCAAGTGGATTTTTGTTTACACTTTTCCCTATTACTGCTTGCTTTGTATACATGTATTTGTTATAATTTATGTTACCACACACACAACACACCACACACACACACACACACACACACACACACACACACACACACACACACACACACACACACACACACACACACAACACACACACACAAAGACTGCTGCAAACCGACCTCAACTCTGTACTCACAGAAATTACCTCCCTTGCACCATTTTGAGTGTAGAAGCAAAGCTCAATGATTTTCAGTTGCCTTTGATTTTAATCATATTTCAAACTGGCTTCAGTATTTGATTGATTTGTTTGTATATTCATTTTAAATGTATATTTCGCACATCTTTGTTTTATTCTGTTTCATTATTTTCAGTCTGCACAAGCAAATTATAACGATTTTGTTTTTGTTTATTTACTTGTAATATAAATGTTGTTCTTATTCCATTTCATGATATCCGATCTGCACAAGCAAATCATAACGATTTTGTGTTTGTTTTGTTTACTTGTAATAAAAAATGTTGCGCGCTTAGTTGTCTTTATTCCAGTTCATTATATCCTATCTGCACAAGAAAATTATAACGATTTAAGGTTTTGTTTGTTTATTTTCTTGTAATAAAAAAAAAAGTTTCGCGCCTCGTTGTCTTTATTCCATTTCATTATATCCGATCTGCACAAGCAAATTATAACAATTTTGGTGTTTGTTTGTTTATTTACTTGCTTTGTTTTGTTGTCTGTTTTCATTTGTAAAATAGCTGAGACCGACTATATTGACTCTCAATGAATGGTCACACTGATTACGCTGGATTATGATACATTTATGTGATTGTTTCAGCATGAGTAGTCAGCTATGTTCTTTGCGTCCTGTAAAATGTTGGCCAAGTCATATAA
>JAPXFY010000017.1:26397586-26400086 GCA_030674185.1 Monoplex corrugatus | reverse complement strand
GCGAGAGAGAGCGAGAGAGAGACAGAGAGAGAGAGAGAGAGAGAGAGACAGACAGACAGAGACAGAGACAGTGACAGAGAGGGAAATATATATATACCAAGACTTTCGAAGAATTGATCAACCAACTGGAGAGACTCAATGTTGATGGAAAAGATCTACGAATAATCAGGAATATGTACTGGGAACAAACAGCTGCAATGAGAATAGAAAACAATATAAGCTCTTTCCAAAACACCAAAAGAGGAATCAGACAGGGTTGTGTTTTGTCACCAGATCTGTTTTCACTATATAGTGAAAACATCATGAGAAACCTAGAAGAGGACCCTGGATTAAAAGTTTGAGGGAAAATGATAAACAACATTCGATACGCAGATGACACCGTGCTAATTGCAGAAAGTGAAAGAGACCTACAAAACCTTGTGAATATACTAGAAATAGAAAGCAAAGGTAAGGGGTTGGAACTACACAGCAGGAAGACTGAAGTCATGGTGATCAGTAAAAAACATGAAATCCCCTCATGCAAAATAACAGCAAATGGCACAACCTTGACACAGGTTATTAAGTTCAATACCTGGGAACGGTCATTTCATCAGACGGCAGATGCACATCGGAAATAGCTGGCAGAATCGGCCAAGCCAAAACAGCATTCAAGAAGATGACAAGCATTCTTACCAACAGATGCCTATCAATTAACATCAGAAAGAGAGTCCTTGAATGTTATATAGAACCAATACTGTTGTACGGATGCGAGGCGTGGACAGTCAGCAAGCAAAGCCAGAGCAAGATTGAGGCAGCCGAGATGTGGTTTCTGAGAAGAATGTTGAGAGTTCCATGGACAGCAAAGAAAACAAACGAGACAGTCTTGATGGAGGCAGACACAAGTAGATCACTCATAAGGAAGATTAGGAAAAGACAAGCAACATTTATAGGCCATTTTATGAGGAAGGGGGATTTGGAGCACCTGTTCACAACAGGAAAGCTGGAGGGAAAGAGAGCACCAGGTAGACCCAGGGAGAGAATGCTGGACGGACTTGCAGAGTGGTTGGGGATGAGGAGTGTAGGGGAGATGCTGGGGGCAACGAGAGATAGAGATGGTTGGAAGTCCATGGTCGCCAACGCCTTGCGGCAGGGCACCTGATGATGATGATGATGATATATATATATATATATACATATCTTATCTATCTATCTGTCTATCTACTATCTATCTATCTATCTATCTAATCTATCTATATATAGAGAAAGACAGACAGACAGACAGACAGAAAGGCGCAGAGAGAGAGAGAGAGAGAGGAGACAGGCAGACAGACAGACAGAGAGACAGACAGACAGACAGACAGAGAGACAGACAGACAGAGAGAGAGAACGACAGACAGAGAGACAGAGAGACAGACAGACAGAGAGATAGAGACAGGCAACGAGGGAGATAGATATATATATAGAGAGAGATAGCAAGAGAGAGAGAGAGAGAGATAGCAAGAGAGAGAGAGAGAGAGATAGCAAGAGAGAGAGAGAGAGATAGCAAGAAGAGAGAGAGAGATGAAGAGAGACAGACAGACAGACAGACAGGCAGAGAGAGTGAGAGAGAGAGAGAGAGAGAGACACACACACACACACAGACAGACACACATACACTCAGACACACAGAGACAGAGAGACAGGGAGAGAGGTAAAGAGACAGTGAGCGACAGAGAGAGAGAGAGAGAGAGAGAGAGAGAGAGAGAGAGACAGACAGACAGACAGACAGACAGACAGAGAGGCACAGCCTGTGTAAATGTGTGAGAACAAGTGTGTTGGGTGGAAGCGCGCTGAATTTATCGACATCCAGATAGTCTCAAAATAAGTCAGGGTTACTCAGCACTCCACGTCCCCTGAGCCCCGGTTACCACATGCATGGTTAAAAATTACCAAACTTTCACTCACTCACTCACTCACTCACTGTGTTCACCAGCTTCGAAAATTTATTCGATTCCTTTGATTCCCTCACCCTTTGTACCTACCAGCTGCAAAACAATCCTTTTCCTATCTCTCCGTATCCACCAGATGCGAAAGCTTAATCCTTTCGTCTCGTCATTCTATCTACCAGCTGCAAAAACTTAACCCTTTCGCTCCCTCACTATATCATCCAGGTTAAAAAAAATGTTTAACCTCTTTACTCCCTCAATCAGTTTACCAGTTAATACAGGAACTAGGAAAAAGTCAGTGTATAGTTACTTGGAAAACATCAGTGTAGGATAAATTGAAAAAACAACAACGTCAGAATGTGTGATAACTGGGAAAATGTCGGTGTATGCTAACATGGAAAAGGTTAAGAGTGAGTGATAACTGGGAAAACGTCAGTGTAATATGGTAACTTGGAAAACGTCAGTTCATGGTAACTTGGAAAACGTCAGAGTGTGTGGTAAATCATAAAACGTCACTGTATAATGACTTGTAAAACATCAGTGTCTGGTAACTCGAAAAACGTCATATTGTGTTGTAACTCTGAAAAGGGCATCGC
>JAPXFY010000017.1:26375086-26382586 GCA_030674185.1 Monoplex corrugatus | reverse complement strand
TCTACTACTGTAACGATGAGGACATCGCTGTTTCGCTATGGGGTCACTTGAATTGTCCATCTAATTATAGCTAATCATCACGAACAGGAAATTGTGTTATAAGATAAAACCGGTATGATATCCTACTTCCTGTTTTGTTCTATTGTGTCCTTTCTCTTTGTATTTGTATGATATTGTATTGTATTTGTATTATATTGTATTGTATTGTATTAGAGTGTTGTATTGTTCTTAACCGTTGACGGGAACTTCCGAGCAGGACGCATCACTTAGAAATCTCCCTTTTCTTGAAAAAAAAAAAAGCGGCAGAGAATATATCATATCGACCCTAGGGGGGTGTATGTGTATGTGTGTATATGTATGTGTGTGTGTGTGTATGTATGTGTGTGTGTGTGTGTGTGTGTGTGTGTGTGTGTGTGTGCGTGCGTGCGCGCACGCATGCACGTATGTTCATATGTGTGCGTATGTTCGTGTGTTTGTGTGTGTGTGTCTGTGACAAAAATGTGTTGGCAGCTGTTTCTCTCTCTCTCTCTCTCTCTCTCTCTCTCTCTCTCTCGCTCTCGCTCTGTGTGTGTGTGTGTATGTATGTGTGCGTGCGTGTGTGTGTGTGTGTATGTGTGTGTGTATGTGTACGTGCATGTTTATGTATGTGTGTATGCGTGCGTGCATGTGTATGTGTGTGTGTGTGCGTGCGTGTGTGTACGTGTATGTGTGCATTTGTGTGTGCTTTGTCTCGTTTTGATTTTCCAAAATTGCGTCAAAGATGAGGACCACTGAAGAGTAGCGAATGCATTAGTTTGGAAGACAAGGTTCATGGTCAAGGTCATAGGGACCTAAAAAAAAAGTACCTAAAATCAGTCTTTCTGAAAGAGGCTGGGTGCTAGTCTTTCGGAAGATGTGAGGAAATGCGGTTCTGTGTACAGTATGCCTTTAGGAGAGACAACACTATGTGAGTAAATCACTTTCTCAGGAACTTTTGACTCTGTTTGATATCTGTTCTCATTGTTGTGACAATTTTATTGTCAGTCATTGTTCTCGCTTCACGTGAACGTGTAGTTCATCTGATGTTTCTTCAAGGTCACAGAGACTTTTTAGACGTACAGAATATGGATTTTCTGTGATAATTTTGAATTAAAAGAAACGCGTTAGAACGTTTCGATCTTCTCGTTTGTTTTGTTTGTTTGAATGTGTGTGTGTGTGTGCGTGTGTGTGTGTGTGTGTGCGTTTGTGTGTGAGTGTGTGTGTGTGTGTGTGTGTGAGAGTGTGTGTGTGTGTGCGTGTGTGTGTGTGTGTGTGTGTGTGTGTGTGTGTCGTGTGTGTGTGTGAGTGTGTGGTGTGTGTGTGTGTGTGTGTGTGTGTGTGTGTGTGTGCGTGTGTGTGTGTGTGTGTTAATTACGTGTTAAAGTGAAGTTTTCTACAGAATTTTGCCAGAGACAAGTCCTTCGCCACCACAGCTTTCTTCTTCTCTATCGTCATCATAAACATCACCTCATCATCATCATCATATCATCATCATCATCATCATCATCATCATCATCATCCATCATCATCATCATCATCATCATCATCATCATCATCATCATCATCATCATCATCATCATCATCATCATCATCATCATCATCTCTCATCTTCTCCTTCTCTCTCTCTGTGTCTCTCTGTCTCTCTCTCTCTGTGTCTGTGTGTGTTTGTGTATGTGCATGTGTTGTGTTTTCGTGTGTGTATGTTTAATGTGTGTTTGCATATGTGTATCTGTGTGAGTGTGTGCGTGCATGTGCGTGCGTGTGTGTGTGTGCATATGCTTGCGTGCATGCATGTGTGTGAGTGCGCGCGTGCGTCCGTGGGTGCGTGCGTGTGTGTGCGCAAGTGTATGTTAGTCTGCCTCTTTATCTCCTTAATGCGTGCACAAAACCTCATTTTCGCACATCCTTCGAACAACTAGCACCCAGACTACACTAGTGATAAAACGTAGTGGGTATGTGGGTGGGAAAATCCCTGTACGGCCCCGGGAATTAAACTCGGGATTTTTTCTTTCTTCTAAAAATCCGCTAGGCCAACAGTGCACACACACACACACACACACCACACACACACACACACACACACACACACACACACACACACACACACACACACACACACACACACACACACACACACACACACACACACACACACACACACACACACACACACACACACACACACACACACACACACACTCAAACAGATTACGGACACTATTGCCAAACCCTTTGACCCGCGCATCCTCTCCACGACCTTCCTGCATGATCAGCAACGATAGCTATAGAAACAAAAACTTAACCCTTTCACTCCCTCAAATCATCCCCCAAAGATTCGTGCATTTTCAGCGAATATAGCAGAGCAAGAATTGAACCCTTCGCATATCATCAACGGTGATAGCACAGCAAAAATTTTAATTTTTTCACTTCTTCATTCTGTCCATAAGCTTTCTGCATTGTTAGGCGTGGTAGCAGGGCAAAATCTTAACTCTTTCATACCCTCAAACTATCCACCAGCTCTTACGTTATCAGTTACAATAGCAAAGTAACGACAAAAACCGAACCCTTCACTCCTTCGACCTATCCACAGGCTTCCTGCATTTTAAGCTATGATGATCATCATCATCAGGTGCCCTGCCGCATGGCGTTGGCGACCATGGACTTCCAACCATCTCTATCTCTCGTTGCTCCTAGCATCTCCCCCACCCTCTTCATCCCCAGCCACTCTGCAAGTCCGTCCAGCATTCTCTCCCTGGGTCTACCTGGTGCTCTCTTTCCCTCCATCTTTCCCGTTGTGACCAGGTGCTCCAAATCCCCTTCCTCATAAAATGGCCTATAAATGTTGCCTATCTTTTCCTAATCTTCCTAATGAGTGATCTACTTGTGTCTGCCTCCATCAAGACTGTCTCGTTTGTTTGTTTGTTAAGGTATAATAGCAAAGGAAAATTAACCCTTTCACTCTTTCACTTTATCCACCAGCTTCCTGTGTTGTCAGCTATGAAAGTATCTGGCAACAGTCATCTCACGAGACGGCAGGTGCACATTTCACCAGACGGCAGGTGCACATCAGAAATAAGCAACAGAACCGGCCAGGCTAAAAAATAGCATTCAAGAACTTGAAAAACATTCTTACCAACAAATGCCTATTAACTAACATCAGGAAGAGAGTTCTTCAGTGTTGCATAGGACCGATATTGTTGTACGGATGTGAAGCGTGGACAGTCAATACACAAAATCATAACGATAAATTGGATGGAGTGGTCAATGCCAGGGGGCATCTCCTTATGCGCGTGAATGCAATGATATGTGATCATATTTTCTTTTCCTTTTCCCCCTGTTGAATATTGTATGTTTTGCATTGGGCATAGCCCTGATATGGCTCTACGCAGTCGGCTGGACTTTCATCATCATCATCAGGTGTCCTGCCGCTTGGCGTTGGCGACCATGGACTTCCAACCATCTCTATCTCTCGTTGCCCCCAGCATCTCCCCCACCCTCTTCATCCCCAGCCACTCTGCAAGTCCGTCCAGCATTCTCTCCCTGGGTCTACCTGGTGCTCTCTTTCCCTCCACCTTTCCCGTTGTGACCAGGTGCTCCAAATCCCCCTTCCTCATAAAATGGCCTATAAATGTTGCCTGTCTTTTCCTAATCTTCCTTATGAGTGATCTACTTGTGTCTGCCTCCATCAAGACTGGACTTTAAACAATAAAATAACAATAAGCCATGACAGCAAAGTCAAAACTTAAACTTTTCACTCCTTCGATTTATGCACCAGCTTCCTGCATTACTAGTCATGATACCAGAATGGAATCTTAAGCCTTTCAATCCCTTGTCCTATCCACCAGCTTCCTGCACTATCAGCCTAGCACTAGAACAAAAACTACGAGAAGCTGCTGGATCGAATGAGAAATTGAAAGGTTAAATTTTTGCAACTGGTGGATAGAATAACGGAATTGAAAGGGTTAAGTGTTTGCAGCTGGTAGAAAGGATGAGGAATATTGAAAGGGTAAATGTTTTTTGCAGCTGGTGGATAGAGTGAGGAAATTGAAAGGGTTAAGTTTTGATAGCTGGTGGATAGGATAACGAAAAAAAAAAAAGGGTTAAGTTATGGCAGCAGATGGATAGGACGAGAAGTTGAAAGGGATAAATTTAGGCAGCTGTGGATAGGATGACAAATTGTAAGGATTAAGTTTAGGCAGCTGGTGGATAGGATGAGGGAACGAAAGGGTTAAGTTTTTTTTTTTTTTTTTGGTTTTTTTTTTGCAGCTGATGGATACAGACTTTGGAAATGAAAGGGTTAATGCCTAAAAGTCCAGGAGCACGTTACAACCCACTCTGACGCTCTTCCTCTGACTTGGTACACAGATCGCCTACGGTTGAACACAAAGCAGGAAAACCCTTTGACGGCTATACTGACGATGGTGATGACAACAATGACGATGCTATACGCTTTAGTTGATGGCGGAAACAGGACGATGACGAACTACGATTTGTGGTTGTAGTGATGATAATAATCACAACAACACCGTGACGAATTATGAGTAATAACAGTAATGATGACAATAATAATAATATCAACAACAACACGATGACGAATTATGATTAATTGTTATGATTAATTGATGATAATAATAATAATAATAGTAACAACAACAACAACAACACGATGACGAATTCAGATTGATAATAGTAATGACATAATAACAGTAACAATAACAACAAGAATATGATTAATGGTAATAGTGATAATGATAGTAACAACAACAATAACAACACGATGACGAATTGTGATTAGCAATTATGATGAAATAACAACAACAACAATAACAACAACAAAAAAATTGCTACTACCACTATTACTACTGCCACCCACCACCGCCACCACCATCATCACCATCACCATCACCATCACCATCATCACCATCACCACCACCACCACTACTACTACAACAACTACTACTACTACAACAGCTGTGGCTACTACTACTGCTGCTGTTGCTGCTGCTGCTACTACTACTACTACTACAACTACTACTACTACTTCTACTACTACTTCTACTACTACTACTACTACTACTGCTACTACTACTACTACAATACTACTACTACTTCTACTACTACTACTACTACGTCGTTGTTTCCTGTAAAATTCTTTGCTCAAGGTAACAAGAACTGCAACTGCTTTTTAATAAATGTTGAATCTATACGTGTACTTGCGATAATGATGATGATGTCAAAAATGATGATGATGATGATGATGACGATGATGATGGTGACGACGACGACGATGATGACGATGATAATGACAATGACGAGAATAATGATAATTGTAACAATGATGATGGGAGAATGACGACGGCGACGACGACAATGGCAATAACGATGATGTTGATGATGATAACAATGTACCTCATGTGAATCTATTGGCGCAACGTAAAAAGAAAGAGCACAACACACACACATACATACACCAACACACACATACACACACATACACACATACACATACACAAACACACATACACACACATACACAAACACACACAAACACACACACACACATACATACATACACACACATACATTCATACACAAACACACACAAACACACACACACACATACACACACACACACACAAACACACACACACACACACACACACACACACACACAACACACACAACACACACACACACACACACACACACACACACACACACACACACACACACACACACACACACACACACACACACGTTCGTGATCTACGTTCTCAGATTATATCTGCTGATGAATGTGACTGTTTCTTCTAAATCCAAAACAACTGTGAATGCCTGCTTTCAAGCAAACAGGAACCAGAAAAACAAACAAACAAACAAAACAAACAAACAAAAAACAAAAGCAAAACAAAAACAGAAAAAAAAAACGAAAAAAGAATAAGAACGCGTATTTTATACAACTAGACAAGACAGGCGCAAATTTTCGGCCGACTGGCCTTTGTCAAGCGTAAGATCACAAACAAACAAACAAACACCAAATACAAAAATTAGAAGAACAAGACTGAAACTTCCCTGCTGCTCCATCCAGTGTGAGAAAAGGAATAAACACACACACACACACACACACACACACACACACACACACACACACACACACACACACACACACACACACACACACACACACACACACACACACACACAATTTGCGCCTGTCTTGTCTTGTTGTATTAAATACGCGTTCTTATTCTTTTTTTCCAGGAAAGCTGGAGGGGAAGAGAGCACCAGGTAGATCCAGGGAAAAAAATATTGGACGGACTAGCAGATTGGTTGAAGACAGAGAGGGTGGGAGATGTGCTTGCGGCAACCAGAGATAGATGCATATGGAGGGCCATGATCGCCAAAGCCATGTGGCAAGGCACTTGATGATGATGATGATGATTCTTTTTTCGTGTTGTTTTCTGGCACTTCTTTCTTCTAGTTTCTGTTGGTTTCTATAGAGGTTGAGGCCAGGAACCGACACGCTGCTCCGCTCAGTAGAAACCTCAATGTGCGAGGGGTATTCTTGTCTGATATAGACGATCGTGTAGACGTTATATTGCATAGTACCATGGTTTGTTAGAAGGCACCTGCAGGCCTGGTTCCCGACTTCAGCCCTCTAGATTTTCTGTGTAGGTGCAACTACATCTCAAACCGAACCGGCCAATGATTGGTTGGTATTTTGGTTGATGCAGCAGACATCTTGCTTATGCATATGTATCAACCATGACCCAAAGAACAGAGTCGCATGATCGAAAGAGGCGTGTTTGAACGCTTCTTTACAGTCACTCTTGACAAAACTGCTGCGGAAATAGTGCGGAAAAAAAAAATTCGGGAACAACCGGACGCAATTACACGGGAAAGATACGCTTCCAGATTTACTAAGAGATAACGACAGAATATGTACACATTCAAGATATGATGCCACGCATGTGGTGGATGTTAGTTTTAGGTTGTCGATCATGTGACTCCGTTCCCCCAGGCCATAGTTCATACATACGCAAATATCAACCAATAATTGGCCGGTTCGGTTTGAGATGTCGTCGCATAAAAGGTCACCCCACCCTAAATTCATGAGCAAAAACATCACCCTGTGAGCGACCTTATCCGCTTGATGGTTCTGTTACAGGACATATCAAGCATGTAGGACATTTTCTATGTGTGGCCTCGCCAAGTTCCACACTGCCCTCATCATCATCATCATGTGCCCTGCCGCATGGCGTTGGCGATCATGGCCCTCCATATGCATCTGTCCCTTGTCGCCACAAGCACATCTTCCACCCTCTCTGTCCTCAGCCACCCTGCAAGTCCGTCCAATATTTTCTCCTTGGGTCTACCTGGTGTTCTCTTTCCCTCCAGCTTTTATGTTGTGACCAGGTGCTCTAATTCCCCTTTCCTCACAGAACGTCCTATAAATGTTGTTTGTCTTTTCCTTATCTTCCT
>JAPXFY010000017.1:26345086-26365086 GCA_030674185.1 Monoplex corrugatus | reverse complement strand
AACCGCTGATATGACTCACAGTATCTTTAACGTGAATATTTAATCTTCTGCATGAGCATACACACCGCAGGGGGGTGGGGGTGGGGAGTTTAGGCACTTGGCAAGTCTTCTGTCATGTTGATCTTGGAGAAAACAACAACAACAACAACAACAACAACAACAACAACAACAACAACGACAACGACGACGACGACAACAACAACAACAACAACAACAAACCCCCACCCCTTTATCCACGAGGTGGAGTTGTCTCATCATCATCATCAGGTGCCCTGCCGCATGGCGTTGGCGACCATGGACTTCCAACCATCTCTATCTCTCGTTGCCCCCAGCATCTCCCCCACCCTCCTCATCCCCAGCCACTCTGCAAGTCCGTCCAGCATTCTCTCCTGGGTCTACCTGTGCTCCAAATCCCCCTTCCTCATAAAATGGCCTATAAATGTTGCTTGTCTTTTCCTAATCTTCCTTATGATCTACTTATGATCTACTTGTGTCTGCCTCCATCAAGACTGTCTCGTTTGTTTTCTTTGCTGTCCATGGAACTCTCAACATTCTTCTGAGAAACCACATCTCGGCTGCCTCGATCCTGCTCTGGCTTTGCTTGCCGACTGTCCACGCCTCGCATCCGTACAACAGTATTGGTTCTATATAACATTCAAGGACTCTCTTTCTGATGTTAATTGATAGGCATTTGTTGGTAAGAATGCTTGTCATCTTCTTGAATGCTGTTTTGGCTTGGCCGATTCTGCCAGGAGTTGTCTAAATGGAATAAACCCAGCAACTTATAAGGGAGAAGAGTGGAAGAATGGTTCAGACGTTCGCCTGCCAATAACTAAACTCGAGGTTCCAGGGTTCGGTCCCCGTTGAGGCCTCGAATTTTCTCCTCAGTTTGACTGGAAAATCGAACCGAACATCTAGTCCTTCGGAAGGGGACGAAAAACGAGTCAGACCTGTGTACCTTCTGGCTGCGCACGCTTAAGATCCCACGGCAGTTGAAAATCGTGAAGAGCAGGGCATTGCCCGACTGCCTTGGTATAAAACATTGGAGAGATAGGTTGATTTCCCAGGTCCCATCCCCTGAAGGCCAATTAGCCTTCTTGCCTTTCTGAAGTCTTGGTAAAAAAAAGTGTGAATATGAATATAAATTTGAAGCGAGGGAGAGGGGGTGGGCGCCGCCCTCTTGGTGCTGGCCCCTAGAAAAGTTGAGGTCTCTTGTCACCTCGCTTCCCTACGACCTCGTGGTTATGGAACTATATAGGTAGGACATCAGGAGCTGGCCAGCTCTTGGGTGTATGTGCAGTCTTAAGGCTTGTGCCGTGATCATTCTAGATTTTCTCCATCACACGGCACCTGTGACGATAGTCCATATGGAATTCATTCCGAGCGCGGAGACGTCATCTTGAGAAATTGAAACTAAAAGTGGAATTCATAATTGAAAGCCGGACGTTTACTCACTCGCCTACCACCCACGTAGAAAAGGAAATAATGATCACGTAGATCTATCGTTGATTGGGAATAACCCAGACAATTATCGTAAAGACAACGTACAGCAAACCATGTGACGGAAATGTGGTCGAGTTCGTGAAGTTAACTTATACAGGTTTACTGAGAAACTGACGGAAATGTCGCTTGAATAATGAATTTATTGTGCGTGTGTGCACCTAGCGAACCAAGGTCCTCTGTGTGTGTGTGTGTGTGTGTGTGTGTGTGTGTGTGTGTGTGTGTGTGGTGTGTGTGTGTGTGTAAACAGTATCAGTATAAACAGTAGTATAAACAGTATCAGTATAAACAGTATCAGTATAACAGTAGTATAAACAGTATCAGTATAAACAGTATCAGTATCAGTGGTGTGTGTGTGTGTGTGTGTGTGTGTGTGTGTGTGTGTGTGTGTGACAGAATGATAGCTGAAAACTTAACACGTGAAAACAAGATCCAGACCAAGGCAGACGCGCGTCTTAGCGGTTAAGTCTTCGGACTTCAAATCAGGAAGTACGAGTTCAATCTTGTCTAGATGGCACCTGATGATTTTGATCGATTGATGAGGTTCATTTTTTATCATCCGCCTCAGATGATATGGTCGACGGGGATAATCATCTCAATAAAGTGAGGGGAAGGGGGACTAATCTAATCCTATACTGACACCACCAGAACAACGATGATGTTAAGACTGGACAGTGAGAACGCCATTTTTTTTAATGCAGGGCACCCCAGGATTCGAACCCACAAAGATAAGCTTGTGAATCTGATGCTGAATCAACTGAGCTACTAGGGCCCTGATGAATGAAGAATGAACATTTTATCCCTCTCCCAGAACACAGACACTGAAGAAAGATCATGTCATTTCTGTCGGTTCCCATGGAAGCAGACATTGTCTTATTACTCACAAACACATAATCATATCATTTTAGTCCTTTTCTTCCACTGGACGAAGCAGCAGGCAAGCTTTTAGTGTCTTTTTCTCCTAATTTTTGTATTTGCTGTTTGTTCGTTTGTGATCTTATGTGACCCAGCAACAGTGTGTGTGTGTCTGTGTGTTTGTTTGTGTGTGTGTTTGTGTGTGAGTGAGTGTGTGTATGTGTGTGTGTGTGTTTGTGTGTGAGTGTGTGTGTGTGTGTGTTTGTGTGTGTGTGTTTGTGTGTGTGTGTTTGTGTGTGTGTTTGTGTGTGTGTGAGTGCGTATGTTTGTGTGTTTGTGTGTGTGTTTGTGTGTGAGTGAGTGTGTATGTGTGTGTGTGTGTTTGTGTGTGAGTGTGTGTGTTTGTGTGTGTGTCTGTGTGTGTGTTTGTGTGTGTGAGTGCGTATGTTTGTTTGTGTGTTTGTGTGTGTGTTTGTGTGTGAGTGTGTGTGTGTGAGTGGTGTGTTTGTTTGTGTGTGTGCTTTGTGTGTGTGTGTATGTTTGTGTGTGTGTGTTGTGTGTGTATGTGTGTGTATGTGTGTGTATGTATGTGTGTGTGTGTCTGTGTATGTGTGTGTGTGTATCTGTGTATGTGTGTGTGTGTGTGTCTGTGTGTGTGTGTATGTGTGTAGTCTGTGTGTGTGTGTGTATGGTGTGTGTGTGGTGTGTGTGTGTGTGTGTGTGTCTGTGTGTGTCAGTGTATGTGTGTGTGTGTGTTGTTTTGTGTGTGAGTGTGTGTGTTTGTGTGTGTGTCTGTGTGTGTGTTTGTGTGTGTGAGTGCGTATGTTTGTTTGTGTGTTTGTGTGTGTGTTTGTGTGTGAGTGTGTGTGTGTGAGTGCGTGTGTTTGTTTGTGTGTGTGCTTTGTGTGTGTGTGTATGTTTGTGTGTGTGTGTATGTGTGTGTATGTGTGTGTATGTATGTGTGTGTGTGTCTGTGTATGTGTGTGTGTGTGTATCTGTGTATGTGTGTGTGTGTGTGTGTGTGTCTGTGTGTGTGTGTATGTGTGTAGTCTGTGTGTGTGTGTGTATGTGTGTGTGTGTGTGTGTGTGTTGTCTGTGTGTGTCAGTGTATGTGTGTGTGTGTGGGAGTGCGTGTGTTTGTTTGTGTGTGTGCTTTGTGTGTGTGTGTATGTGTGTGTATGTGTGTGTATGTGTGTGTATGTGTGTGTGTGTGTTTGTGTTTGTGTTTGTGTTTGTGTTTGTGTTTGTGTTTGTGTTTGTGTTTGTGTTTGTGTTTGTGTTTGTGTTTGTGTGTGTGTGTGTGTATGTGTGTGTATGTGCGCGCGCGCGCGCGCGCGCGGTGTGTGTGTGTGTATGTGTGCAGTTCAGAGAACAGTAGGTGGTCACGCTGCCATGCCATTAAAAACAGGAACTACTAAACTCCACCGAAGTGAATTTAGCAACAGGAGTGCCGAATCTCTCGTGCCTCAAGCCCACTTGATGCTAATGGTTCATGGGGACTTCCTGACTGTGGAACTACGTCTGAGCGGACTGGTTTAGCCAGCTGTTCAAGAGCGGAAGTCAGCAACGTGCACGTGATGCTGTGAAACGGTGCGGAAGATGAGAGTGGTGGGAATAAGGGAGGAACATTTTCAGGCAGAGCCGTCCAAAAGTATCACATGTGGGAGTAAGAGGAAAAACAAGCAATATGAGGCAGAGCCACTTAAAAGTATTACAGGCATGGCCCTCAGTGTGAGTCTGAGAGTTGTTGTTGTTGTTGTTTTTTTTTAAGGATCATCGCACTCAGGGAGGTTACCTTCGTGCTCACCTTCTTCTTTTCCCGTCCCGTTTTCTGCGCCACCTTAATGGTCAAGGAAGCTGGCACAGTTTTTTTTTACACTGCGATGATGATGTCGATGTGGATGATAACCATGATGCTATGGAGTTCCATCTAGGATTGAGACTGCGTGACTCTACGCTTTCTATTATAATATATCCTGGCGTCAACCAGGCCCGAGAGATACACACACACCTGCGGTGTGGTCAGAAGATTTGAGCTACACCCTCAATGACGCATCCGTGAAGTGGATGAGACTCGACTGTGTGGTCCCAGTCTTCCCAAAGAACCCATAGCACGCCCAACTCTGAGTAGGAGCCGGTTAGAGCCGAAAAATTCCACAATGTGATTTAAAGGGACTGATGGGGATTCGAACCCCAACCTTCTAGTCGGTAGTCCTTTGCGTTAACCACTACACCACGGCGACTGGTTCGAGAGTGACCGTTAAGTGTTTGTTCAAGAGGGAGTCATCGCACTCAGACAATTCCATATGCGCTCACCGAAATCTGCCAGCAAGTATCTGTCAGACTCCCCCTCGTGGGGATGACAATGGCTCTTCCAGTATAAACAGTATCAGTATAAACAGTATCAGTATAAACAGTATCAGTATAAACAGTATCAGTATAAACAGTATCAGTATAAAACAGTATCAGTATAAACAGTATCAGTATAAACAGTATCAGTATAAACAGTATAGTATAAACAGTATCAAATATAAACAGTATCAGTATAAACAGTATAGTATAAACAGTATCAGTATAAACAGTATCAGTATAAACAGTATCAGTATAAACAGTATCAGTATAAACAGTATCAGTATAAACAGTATCAGTATAAACAGTATCATATAAACAGTATCAGTATAAACAGTATCAGTATAAACAGTATCAGTATAAACAGTATCAGTATAAACAGTATCAGTATAAACAGTATAAGTATAAACAGTATAAGTATAAACAGTATAAGTATAAACAGTATAAGTATAAACAGTATCAGTATAAACAGTATCAGTATAAACAGTATCAGTATAAACAGTATCAGTATAAACAGTATCAGTATAAACAGTATCAGTTATAAACAGTATCAGTATAAACAGTATCAGTATAAACAGTATCAATATAAACAGTATCAGTATAAACAGTATCAGTATAAACAGTATCAGTATAAACAGTATCAGTATAAACAGTATCAGTATAAACAGTATAGTATAAACAGTATAAGTATAAACAGTATAAGTATAAACAGTATAAGTATAAACAGTATCAGTATAAACAGTATCAGTATAAACAGTATCAGTATAAACAGTACAGTATAAAACAGTACCAGTATAAACAGTACCAGTATAAACAGTATAAGTATAAACAGTATAAGTATAAACAGTATCAGTATAAACAGTATCAGTATAAACAGTATCAGTATAAACAGTATCAGTATAAACAGTATCAGTATAAACAGTATCAGTATAAACAGTATCAGTATAAACAGTATCAGTATAAACAGTATCAGTATAAAAAGTATCAGTATAAACAGTATCAGTATAAACAGTATCAGTATAAACAGTACCAGTATAAACAGTACCAGTATAAACAGTATCAGTATAAACAGTATCAGTATAAACAGTATATGTATAAACAGTATAAGTATAAACAGTATCAGTATAAACAGTATCAGTATAAACAGTATCAGTATAAACAGTATCAGTATAAACAGTACAGTATAAACAGTATAAGTATAAACAGTATAAGTATAAACAGTATCAGTATAAACAGTATCAGTATAAAACAGTATCAGTATAAACAGTATCAGTATAAACAGTATCAGTATAAACAGTATCAGTATAAACAGTATCAGTATAAACAGTATCAGTATATAAACAGTATCAGTATAAACAGTTATAGTATAAACAGTATCAGTATAAACAGTATCAGTATAAACAGTATCAGTATAAACAGTACCAGTATAAACAGTACCAGTATAAACAGTATCAGTATAAACAGTATCAATATAAACAGTATCAGTATAAACAGTATCAATATAAACAGTATCAGTATAAACAGTATCAGTATAAACAGTATCAGTATAAACAGTATCAGTATAAACAGTAGTATAAACAGTATCAGTATAAACAGTATCAGTATAAACAGTATCAGTATAAACGGTAGTATAAACAGTAGTATAAACAGTAGTATAAACAGTAGTATAAACAGTACCAGTATAAACAGTATCAATATAAACAGTATCAGTATAAACAGTATCAGTATAAACAGTAGTATAAACAGTATCAGTTAAAACAGTATCAGTATAAACAGTATCAGTATAAATAGTAGTATAAACAGTATCAGTATAAACAGTATCAGTATAAACAGTATCAGTATAAACAGTATCAGCATAAACAGTATCAGTATAAACAGAAGTATAAACAGTATCAGTATAAACAGTATCAGTATAAACAGTATGAGTATAAACAGTATGTATAAACAGTATCAGTATAAACAGTATCAGTATAAACAGTATCAGTATAAACAGTATCAGTATAAACAGTATCAGTATAAACAGTAGTATAAACAGTATCAGTATAAACAGTATCAGTATAAACAGTATGAGTATAAAACAGTAGTATAAACAGTATCAGTATAAACAGTATCAGTATAAACAGTATCAGTATAAACAGTATCAGTATAAACAGTAGTATAAACAGTATCAGTATAAACAGTATCAGTATAAACAGTATCAGTATAAACAGTATCAGTATAAACAGTATCAGTATAAACAGTATCAGTATAAACAGTAGTATAAACAGTATCAGTATAAACAGTATCAGTATAAACAGTATCAGTATAAACAGTATCAGTATAAACAGTAGTATAAACAGTATCAGTATAAACAGTATCAGTATAAACAGTAGTATAAACAGCATCAGTTATAAACAGTAACAGTATAAACAGTAGTATAAACAGTAGTATAAACAGTAGTATAAACAGTTAGTATAAACAGTATCAGTATAAACAGTAGTATAAACAGTATCAGTATAAACAGTATCAGTATAAACAGTATCAGTATAAACAGTATCAGTATAAACAGTAGTATAAACAGTATCAGTATAAACAGTATCAGTATAAACAGTATCAGTATAAACAGTAGTATAAACAGTATCAGTATAAACAGTATCAGTATAAACAGTATCAGATAAACAGTAGTATAAACAGTATCAGTATAAACAGTATCAGTATAAACAGTAGTATAAACAGTAGTATAAACAGTATCAGTATAAACAGTAGTATAAACAGTATCAGTATAAATAGTATCAGTATAAACAGTAGTATAAACAGTATCAGTATAAACAGTATCAGTATAAACAGTATCAGTATAAACAGTATCAGTATAAACAGTATCAGTATAAACAGTAGTATAAACAGTATCAGTATAAACAGTATAAGTATAAACAATATCAGTATAAACAGTAGTATATAACAGTATCAGTATAAACAGTATCAGTATAAACAGTAGTATAAACAGTATCAGTATAAACAGTATCAGTATAAACAGTATCAGTATAAACAGTATCAGTATAAACAGTATCAGTATAAACAGTAGTATAAACAGTATCAGTATAAACAGTAGTATAAACAGTATCAGTATTAAACAGTATCAGTATAAACAGTATCAGTATAAACGGTAGTTATAAAACAGTAGTATAAACAGTAGTATAAACAGTAGTATAAACAGTACCAGTATAAACAGTATCAATATAAACAGTATCAGTATAAACAGTATCAGTATAAACAGTAGTATAAAACAGTATCAGTTAAACAGTATCAGTATAAACAGTATCAGTATATAATAGTAGTATAAACAGTATCAGTATAAACAGTATCAGTATAAACGTATCAGTATAAACAGTATCAGCATAAACAGTATCAGTATAAACAGAAGTATAAACAGTATCAGTATAAACAGTATCAGTATAAACAGTATGAGTATAAACAGTAGTATAAACAGTATCAGTATAAACAGTATCAGTATAAACAGTATCAGTATAAACAGTATCAGTATAAACAGTATCAGTATAACAGTAGTATAAACAGTATCAGTATAAACAGTATCAGTATAAACAGTATGAGTATAAACAGTAGTATAAACAGTATCAGTATAAACAGTATCAGTATAAACAGTATCAGTATAAACAGTATCAGTATAAACAGTAGTATAAACAGTATCAGTATAAACAGTATCAGTATAAACAGTATCAGTTATAAACAGTATCAGTATAAACAGTATCAGTATAAACAGTATCAGTATAAACAGTAGTATAAACAGTATCAGTATAAACAGTATCAGTATAAACAGTATCAGTATAAACAGTATCAGTATAAACAGTAGTATAAACAGTATCAGTTATAAACAGTATCAGTATAAACAGTAGTATAAACAGCATCAGTATAAACAGTAACAGTATAAACAGTAGTATAAACAGTAGTATAAACAGTAGTATAAACAGTAGTATAAACAGTATCAGTATAAACAGTAGTATAAACAGTATCAGTATAAACAGTATCAGTATAAACAGTATCAGTATAAACAGTATCAGTATAAACAGTAGTATAAACAGTATCAGTATAAACAGTATCAGTATAAACAGTATCAGTATAAACAGTAGTATAAACAGTATCAGTATAAACAGTATCAGTATAAACAGTATCAGATAAACAGTAGTATAAACAGTATCAGTATAAACAGTATCAGTATAAACAGTAGTATAAACAGTAGTATAAACAGTATCAGTATAAACAGTAGTATAAACAGTATCAGTATAAATAGTATCAGTATAAACAGTAGTATAAACAGTATCAGTATAAACAGTATCAGTATAAACAGTATCAGTATAAACAGTATCAGTATAAACAGTATCAGTATAAACAGTAGTATAAACAGTATCAGTATAAACAGTATAAGTATAAACAATATCAGTTAAACAGTAGTATAAACAGTATCAGTATAAACAGTATCAGTATAAACAGTAGTATAAACAGTATCAGTATAAACAGTATCAGTATAAACAGTATCAGTATAAACAGTATCAGTATAAACAGTATCAGTTATAAACAGTAGTATAAACAGTATCAGTATAAACAGTAGTATAAACAGTATCAGTATAAACAGTATCAGTATAAACAGTATCAGTATAAACAGTATCAGTATTAAACAGTATCAGTATAAACAGTATCAGTATAAACAGTAGTATAAACAGTATCAGTATAAACAGTAGTATAAACAGTATCAGTATAAACAGTAGTATAAACAGTATCAGTATAAACAGTATCAGTATAAACAGTATCAGTATAAACAGTAGTATAAACAGTATCAGTATAAACAGTATAAGTATAAACAATATCAGTATAAACAGTAGTATAAACAGTATCAGTATAAACAGTATCAGTATAAACAGTAGTATAAACAGTATCAGTATAAACAGTATCAGTATAAACAGTATCAGTATAAACAGTATCAGTATGAACAGTATCAGTATAAACAGTATCAGTATAAACAGTATCAGTATAAACAGTAGTATAAACAGTATCAGTATAAACAGTATCAGTATAAACAATATCAGTATAAACAGTATCAGTATAAACAGTAGTATAAAAAGTATCAGTATAAACAGTATCAGTATAAACAGTATCAGATAAACAGTAGTATAAACAGTATCAGTATAAACAGTATCAGTATAAACAGTAGTATAAACAGTAGTATAAACAGTATCAGTATAAACAGTATCAGTATAAACAGTATCAATATAAACAGTATAAGTATATACAGTTAGTATAAACAGTATCAGTATAAACAGTATCAGTATAAACAGTATCAGTATAAACAGTATCAGTATAAACAGTATCAGTATAAACAGTATCAGTATAAACAGTATCAGTATGAACAGTAGTATAAACAGTATCAGTATAAACAGTAGTATAAACAGTATCAGTATAAACAGTATCAGTATAAACAGTATCAGTATAAACAGAAGTATAAACAGTATCAGTATAAACAGTATCAGTATAAACAGTATCAGTATAAACAGTATCAGTATAAACAGTATCAGTATAAACAGTATCAGTATAAACAGTATCAGTATAAACAGTATCAGTATGAACAGTAGTATAAACAGTATCAGTATAAACAGTAGTATAAACAGTATCAGTATAAACAGTATCAGTATAAACAGTATCAGTATAAACAGAAGTATAAACATTATCAGTATAAACAGTATCAGTATAAACAGTATCAGTATAAACAGTATCAGTATAAACAGTAGTATAAACAGTATCAGTATAAACAGTATAAGTATAAACAGTATCAGTATAAACAGTATCAGTATAAACAGTATCAGTATAAACAGTATCAGTATAAACAGTATCAGTATAAACAGTATCAGTATAAACAGTATCAGTATAAACAGTAGTATAAACAGTATCAGTGTAAACAATATCAGTATGAAGAGTATCAGTATAAACAGTAGTATAAACAGTATAAGTATAAACAGTATAAGTATAAACAGTATCAATATAAACAGTATCAGTATAAACAGTATCAGTAATAAACAGTATCAGTATAAACATTATCAGTATAAACAGTAGTATAAACAGTATCAGTATAAACAGTATAAGTATAAACAGTATCAGTATAAACAGTATCAGTATAAACAGTATCAGTATAAACAGTATCAGTATAAACAGTAGTATAAACAGTATCAGTATAAACAGTATCAGTATAAACAGTATCAGTATAAACAGTAGTATAAACAGTATCAGTGTAAACAATATCAGTATGAACAGTATCAGTATAAACAGTAGTATAAACAGTATCAGTATAAACAGTATCAGTATAAACAGTATCAGTATAAACAGTATCAGTATAAACAGTATCAGTATAAACAGTATAAGTATGAACAGTATAAGTATGAACAGTATCAGTATAAACAGTATCAGTATAAACAGTATAAGTATAAACAGTATCAGTATAAACAGTATCAGTATAAACAGTATCAGTATAAACAGTATCAGTATAAACAGTATCAGTATAAACAGTATCAGTATAAACAGTATAAGTATGAACAGTATCAGTATAAACAGTATCAGTATAAACAGTATCAGTATAAACAGTATCAGTATAAACAGTATCAGTATAAACAGTATCAGTATAAACAGTATCAGTATAAACAGTATCAGTATAAACAGTATCAGTATAAACAGTATCAGTATAAACAGTAGTATAAACAGTATCAGTATAAACAGTAGTATAAATAGTATCAGTATAAACAGTAGTATAAACAGTATCAGTATAAACAGTATCAGTATAAACAGTATCAGTATAAACAGTAGTATAAACAGTATCAGCATAAACAGTATCAGTATAAACAGTATCAGTATAAACATTATCAGTATAAACAGTATCAGTATAAACAGTATCAATATGAACAGTATCAGTATAAACAGTATCAGTATAAACATTATCAGTATAACAGTATCAGTATAAACAGTATCAATATGAACAGTATCAGTATAAACAGTATCAGTATAAACAGTATCAGTATAAACAGTATCAGTATAAACAGTATCAGTATAAACAATATCAGTATAAACAGTATCAGTATGAACAGTATCAGTATAAACAGTATCCCCACCTCCTGGGAATTCTGTGCTAGAAATTTCCTCTTTTCTCTCACTGTCTTCGTTTCTGCCTTGTTCTTTTGCTTTCTGTCATCTCTTCCTATCTGTCATTTTCTGTCTTGCTGGTCCGTTCACCTGTGTGTGTTCGATTCCGTGTGAGAGCCGGCTGGAGCGGAACAATCCCACACTGATTTCTGAAGGGACTGATGGGGAATCGAACCCACAACCCTTCCAGTCAGTAGTCCGTTGATCAAACCACTACACTACACCACGACGAACTGGTCTGAATGTAGTTTTATTTTGGAACTCAGTGGCATCACCAGAAGTGTCTCGCTAAACTATGCGTGGGGGGGGGGGGGGGGGTTCTGATTTTGATCATCTTAAGCAGTCCCAAGGCAAATCATGTCCTCGTTTCTCTCGCAAAAAATCTCAACGTCTAACAAATCAGGACAGAGAATTCACCAGTCGAAAGGCAAAATCATGTCCTCGTTTCTTTCGCTAAAATCTTGAAGTGTAACAATTCAGGACACAGAATTCACCAGTCGCAAAATAAAATCGTGTGCTCTTTTTCTCGCAAAAATCTCGATGTGTAACAATTCAGGACAGACAATTCACCAGTCGCAAGGCAAAATCATGTCCTCGTTTTTCTCGCTAAAATCTTGATCTGTAACAGTTCAGGACACAGAATTCACCAGTCGCAAGGCAAAATCATGTCCTCGTTTTTCTCGCTAAAATCTTGATCTGTAACAGTTCAGGACACAGAATTCACCAGTCGCAAGGCAAAATCATGTCCTCGTTTTTCTCGCTAAAATCTTGATCTGTAACAGTTCAGGACACAGAATTCACCAGTCGCAAGGCAAAATCATGTCCTCGTTTTTCTCGCTAAAATCTTGATCTGTAACAGTTCAGGACACAGAATTCACCAGTCGCAAGGCAAAATCATGTCCTCGTTTTTCTCGCTAAAATCTTGATCTGTAACAGTTCAGGACACAGAATTCACCAGTCGCAAGGCAAAATCATGTCCTCGTTTTTCTCGCTAAAATCTTGATCTGTAACAGTTCAGGACACAGAATTCACCAGTCGCAAGGCAAAATCATGTCCTCGTTTTTCTCGCTAAAATCTTGATCTGTAACAGTTCAGGACACAGAATTCACCAGTCGCAAGGCAAAATCATGTCCTCGTTTTTCTCGCTAAAATCTTGATCTGTAACAGTTCAGGACACAGAATTCACCAGTCGCAAGGCAAAATCATGTCCTCGTTTTTCTCGCTAAAATCTTGATCTGTAACAGTTCAGGACACAGAATTCACCAGTCGCAAGGCAAAATCATGTCCTCGTTTTTCTCGCTAAAATCTTGATCTGTAACAGTTCAGGACACAGAATTCACCAGTCGCAAGGCAAAATCATGTCCTCGTTTTTCTCGCTAAAATCTTGATCTGTAACAGTTCAGGACACAGAATTCACCAGTCGCAAGGCAAAATCGTGTCCTCGTTTCTTTCGGTAAAATCTTGATGTGTAACAAATCAGGACAGACAATTCACCAGTCGCAAGGAAAGATCATGTCCTCGTTTCTTTCGCTAAAATCTTGATGTCTAACATATCAGAAGGACACAGAATTCACCAGTCGCAAGGAAAGATCATGTCCTCGTTTCTTTCGCTAAAATCTTGATGTCTAACATATCAGAAGGACACAGAATTCACCAGTCGCAAGGAAAGATCATGTCCTCGTTTCTTTCGCTAAAATCTTGATGTCTAACATATCAGAAGGACACAGAATTCACCAGTCGCAAGGAAAGATCATGTCCTCGTTTCTTTCGCTAAAATCTTGATGTGTAACAATTCAGGAAGAGAATTCACCAGTCGCTATGCAAAATCATGTCCTCGTTTTTCTCGCAAAAAATGTCAATTTCTAACAAATCATCAGGACAGAGAATTCCGAAATCATAATGTCTATGGTCACAACGCCATTGCGGTACAGGAAAATCGTCACTGCTTGTTCTCAGAAACAACTTGTCACCGACGTGTGCAGTAGTCAAGTGGGTAAGACATCACAGACTTCCAATGAGGAAGATCTGGGTTCGATCCTGCCTGGGTACTTCCCGCCTGGTTGGGTATACGGTTGGAGACTTTATTGATCTCCCTGGTGAACATGTGTACAGCAGACCTGCTAGTGTCTAAACCCCTCCTCTGTGTGTATACGAACGCTGAACAGGAACCAGAAGAACAAGAAAACCAATGTAAGCGCGTATTTAACAAAACAAGACAAAACAAGCGCAAATTTTCGGCCAACCGGCCTTTGTCAAGCGCGAACGCACGGTCCATTTGGTCCCTTTTTATCCACTGGACAAGGCGGCAGGGAAGTTTTTAGTCCTGTTTTTATTATGCGTTGTTTGGTGTTTGTGGTCTGTTTGAAACCGTGCGTTCGCGCTTGACAAAGGCCGGTTGGCCGAAAATTTGCGCTTGTTTTGTCTTGTTTTGTTAAATACGCGCTTGCGTTGGTTTTCTTGTTCTTCTGGTTCCTGTTTGCTTGGGCGCGGGCAGTCGCACTTGTTTTGAACGCTGAACAGCAAATACACACGTTAAAAGATCCTGTAAGTCATGTCCTTGTCCGGTGGCGCAACCCTTTGACTACCGCACCCTATCTACCAATAGCAAAAACTTAACCCTTTGATTTCCTTGCCCTATCCACCAGCTTCATGCAGGAAGCTGGTGGATAGGGTGAGGGAGTCAAAGAGATAAGTTTTTGCTTTGCTAGCATGGTTGACAATACAGGATGCTGGTGGACAGGGTGCAGGAGTCAAAGTGTTGAGGCAGCAGGAACACACCCAGCATACACGCCCACCGAAGACGGAGTACGCAGACTGTGTAGCAACATACGGCCTGCACAGTGTGGGCAAAGCCACATGTATCTACGCTTCCGAGAGAAATCCCAGTGTTCCAAAATTTAAACGCACAAACTAACAAACGAACGAAGAAACAAACAAACGAATAAACAAACAAACGAATGAACGAACAAACAAACAAACAAACGAATGAAGAAAAAAAGAAAGAAAGAAGGAAACGACAAACAAGAAAACGAACACACAAACAAAAAGGTAAACACACAGACACACACAGACAGAGAGGCAGACAAGCATACACACACGCACACCACACACACACACACACACACACACACACACACACACACACACACACACACACCACAACCACACACACCAACACACACACACACACACACACACACCACACACACACACACACAACACACACAACACACACACACACACACACACACACACACACACACACACACACACAACACAATACACACACACATCTCTCTAAAAAAAAAAAAAAAATGCTCGTCACTGACGCGTGAAACTAAAAACTAGTAACAGCCAACGAAACTCGGCCTCTTACCAGCCAAAACTGGATGACGACATACATGTACTCGTACGCACAGCGTCAAAGCGGAACTGCTATCATGGAAATTGTTCATGAGGGATTTATGATACTGGAACATTTCCGTAACGATGTGCTCCACTTAAATCAACCAGCAACTATTTGAGTCAGTAGGCACTGTTGAACTTCACCAAAGTGACCCAGCAACAGTGCAGGGCTCCTCAAGTTGTTAGCCTCACGGCGGCTTCTGGTTCCCGTGGGCATCCTGTCACTGGGACTTCGACTGATTGAACTTAGAGTTGGTTGTGTGATGTGGGTGGAGCCGGAACGAGCGGCTTGGGTTCAACACCATTCACCATTGAGACAGTGCAGAAGTTGAAACAGACAAAAAAAAAAAAAAAAAAAAAAAGCAACATTGTTCGATAGTCTATTCAAGCCTACGTGTAATCGTAGCCGCCAGATCTTTAATTCTTTGACTCCCGCACCCTGTCCACCAACATCTTGCATTGTCCAAAAAAAAAAAAAAAATTCATGCTTGCAAAAAATAAAAATTTTAACCCTTTGACCCCCTCACTCTATCCCCTTGCAGTTGGTGGATGGGGTGCGAGAGTCAAAGGGTTAAATCAGACGAGAGGTGTGGTGGAGAGGATCTATGAAACACTAAACTAACACCACCGAAATAACTGCAGTATCATGCACTGAGATAAGCAGCAAACGGACCAGTTTTTTACGTTATTTTTGTTTTGTTTTATTTATAGGCCATTTTTTGAGGAAAGGGGAATTGGAACACCTGGTCACAAAGGGAAAGCTGGAGGGAAGGAGAGCACCGGGTAGACCCAGGGAGAAGATGCTAGACGGATTTGCAGAGAGGCTGGAGACAAGGAGGGTGGAAGAGATGCTTGAGGCAACAAGTGATAGAGACAGATGGAAGTCCATAATCGCCAACGCCATGCGGCAAGGCACCTGATGATGATGATGATGATGATGATGGGCTGGGATTGAACTCAAGACATCAGATCTTGAACCTTTGGTCTGTACCTGGGCCATCCAGACCAGTAGATAAGATACACAGTATGTTCCATGTTCCACGGTGATTACCATAGATGGATATCAATTCTGTGTATGATACGTAAAGAACATACAGAAAGTTACACGAGAGGAATTATTGTGCGGTTATGAAATGACTTACAATTGTACATATAACGAGAGATTGTATGATGAAGGAGGTTCTGTTTATCTGTGTGTCTGTTTCTCTCTGTGTATCACTGTGTCTGTTTCTCTCTGTGTATGTCTGTGTCTCTCTGTGTGTCTCTGTGTCTGTTTCTCTCTGTCTGTCTATCCCTCTCTTCCCTTTTGTAACGACCCACATCTCTGTGTCTGTTTGTCTATTCCTCTCTTCCCTGTCGTAACAATCCACATCTCTGTGTCTGTTTGTCTATTCCTCTCTTCCCTGTCGTAACAATCCACATCTCTGTGTCTGTTTGTCTATTCCTCTCTTCCCTATCGTAACTACCCACATCTCTGTGTCTGTTTGTCTATTCCTCTCTTCCTTATCGTAACGACCCACATCTCTGTGTCTGTCTGTCTATTCCTCTCTTCCCAATCGTAACGACCCACATCTCTGTGTCTGTCTGTCTATTCCTCTCTTCCCTGTCGTAACGACCCAACTCTGTGTGTGTGTGTATGTCCCTATTCCTCTCTTCCCTTTCGTAACAAGTCTCTGAAAAGTGTGGCTTTTGATACTGTCAGTTGTGACCTGTTTCGTTGCACGCTTCTTTTTCACGCCTTAGACCTCACATCAAACACCTGTAGTTCTCTTCTCCCTTTGTTACTCTGTCTTCTCCGTTTTTGTTTTTCTGTTTCTGTCTCTCTCTCTCACTTCTGTCTTGTGTGTCTTTCTCTGTTTTTTACGTCGGTTTGTCTGTCTGTCTTTCTCTTTACTTGCTCTCCCTCTGTCTGTCTGTCTGTCTGTCTGTCTGTTTCTGTCTGTTTGACTCTGTCTCTCTCTCTCTCTCGCGCACACACACACGCGAACACACTATCTCTTTCTCTCTATCTCTCTGTGAGTGTGTGAGTGTATGTATGTATGTGTGTGTGTGTATGTGTGTATGTGTGTGTGTGTATGTGTGTGTATGTGTGTGTGTGTGTGTGTGTGTGTGTGTGTGTGTGCGTGCTTGTGTGTGTACGTGCGCGCGTGCATGCTTGTGTGTGTGTGCGTGCGCGTGCAAGCTTGTGTGTGTGTGTGTGTGTGTGTGTACGTGTGCGTGTGTGTGTGTGTGAGTGTGAGTGTGAGTGTGTGTGTGTGTGTATGTGTGGTGTGCGTGTGTGTGCCAGGTCAAACGAGGCTACTGGCAAAGAAATGCGTCGAGCCAGCCAGCGACAAGGGCTATATAAATCCGAGACTGAGAGCTCTGAATCGGCAAGCACATTCCTCTGCTTTCAGCTCTCGGGGTGAAACAAACATAGGTCTGAATGCCACATGCGTGCAGTTTTTGTGACGTTGGATGACGAGTTTGCGCAGACGACGTGTGCATGTACATTTCAGTTGACAAGTCTGCAGACACAAATTTACCTGTCACGCCGTAGTGTCCCCAACACAGAGAGACTCTCGTGGATTTTGTGGACATCTTGGTTTGCGTCTGCTCAACCGGTGAGATTACTTCAACAGAGTGCAGATCGGCCAAAAAAAAAAGTGTTCTGATATAGTAAGTGACCTTCTTGTGGAAGTTTGGGACATTATATATATATATATATTTTTTTGCCTCTGCTGTACTGGTGGCATTATTTTTAGCTGTGTAAAACTTAGCTTATAATGAGACGTGTCCAATCGTGCATTCTTCAAATTTTGTATTTTTTGCTGTACTGTTTTTTATTAGTTTGAACGAGATTTGTCAATCAACAAAACAAAACAAAAAACAAATGAAAAAAAATTAATCAAAACGACAAAAACACACAAAAACAATAACAACAATAAAACAAACAGACATAAAACCTGTGAGGAGATGGGTACGCACTCGTACATCTGACAGAATAACGTTATTGTGGGATTTGAATTTCTTGCAGTTGTTGTGCATCATTTTCAACGCAATTTTATAAAAGTGCAGTCAACATAAGATAGACAGACATATCATAACAAACAGCACTGACTTCCTCTTCCACCATTCGACTAGCATTGTTCGCGTTGTCGTATAAGAGCATCGTTTAGACTCGATATTACATAAACAATTAATCAACGCCTTGGAGAGAAAGACGTAGTTGGTATAACAAGTCGAAAGATGGTATCACTACACAGTTTTTAGGTGAAGTGTTGCACTGGTTGCGTTTTGATAACGAGCAGAGTGGATTAAAACGATAGAGACTTGTCTAGAAGATTATTTACATTTTTGCTCTGGAGTTTGAGCATCTGTCCACCAGACTGACCGGAGTCGATTTAAAGAAACAAAACAAAGACAAGGTAAGTACGAAACAAGTCTGAAGAGTATGACTGGGTGAATGTACTAGTACTACAATGTTCTTTATCACTTTTGTCAATGCAGTTTTCTGTTTTTTTTTTCTGTTTTAATGAAATGAATGCAAACACAAACAGGACCAACCAACCAAGCTGCAATCCATACACCAATCAACCAGCCAACCAAATAACCACATCTTTGTAGCAGTGCACTGAAAATACTTCCTTTTTTTGCATCCAGCCCTCGCCCGTTGAGGATTTCAACAATACAAACGTTTGCAAAACAACTTGAAAATAATGCAGAACTGGAATGAATATTCTTGGAGAGGGAGAGAGAGAGGGAGAGAGAGAGAGAAAGAGAGAGAGAGAGGAGAAGAGGAGAGGAGAGGAGAGAGGGAGAGAGAGAGAGAGAGAGAGAGAGAGAGAGACTTTTATCGGATGATGAAATTTCAGGTGCTGCTGCTATTACTACGACAACTACTACAATTAGTACTTCTTCTTCTGCTCTTACTCCTATTACTGCTGCAAGTCCAACTACTATTGCTGCTACTACTACTGCTTTTTTTTTTTTACTATTAGTATTACCAACGACAGTACAAACAGATGAGTTTCATCACTTCCACTGTTTCCAACATCAACATTAACAATGGCTAATTGTACAACGCCTCTGGCGTCTCTCAACGGCACTAAAGCTTTTCTAAAGTATAGTAATATACAAATGACTTTCGAAAGACACGAAAACAGAATTAAAACGAAACAAGACAAGCGCATATTTGGGCCGACAGAATTTTGTAAAGCAAAACACAAAAGGCAAGAAAGAAACAAATTCACTAGATATTGACAAGAACACCAGATCAGCTAACTTTCCTGATAACAGGAATTTCCTAATGCGCGGAACTCTTAAGTTTCAGTTTAAGTTTCAGTTTCTCAAGACGACGTCTCCGTGCTCGGAACGAATTCTGTATGCATCAACGTCACAGGTGCCATGTGTATGGTAATCATGGCACAGGCCTCAAGCCTGCATATAAACCCATGAGCTGGCCAACTCCTGAGGCCCTACCTAGCCTATGTTTTACCCAGTCTATATTTTATAACGGTATTGTAAAAAGAGAGTACCAGGTAGACCCAGGGAGAAGATACTAGACGGACTTGCAGAGTGGCTGAAGACAAAGAGGGTGGAAGAGATGCTTGAGGCAACAAGAAATAGAGCCAGATGGAAGTCCATGATCGCCAACGCCATGCGGCAAGGCACCTGATGATGATGGTGATGATGATTATAAAAACGAAACACAATGAGAAAGTTAGCTGATCTGT
>JAPXFY010000017.1:26335086-26340086 GCA_030674185.1 Monoplex corrugatus | reverse complement strand
GAGAGAGAGAGAGAGAGAGAGAGAGAGAGAGAGAGAGAAATAGAAAAGAAGAAGAAGAAAAACAAAACAAAAGCAAGTACAACACACAAACACACAAACACACACACACACACACACACACACACACACACACACACACGTACACACACGTGCGCGCACCAAACAGTCAACAGTGTTTGATAAAAGTGGCCCAGGCATTGTGTATTGTACATATAAAAAAAAGTTCGTGAGAGTGAGAGTAGAGAGAGAGGGGGGGGGGGAAAGACAGCCAGAGAAAGACAGAGAGAGAGAAAGAGAGAGAGAGAGAGAGAGAGAGAGAGAGAGTGTGTGTGTGTGTGTGTGTGTACTCTCGCGCGCATATATATGTATATATGTGTGTGTGCGCGCGAGCGTGTGTACTCAAAGCCCATGCGTTTTTGTACGCTTATCTGTGTAGATATGCAAGTGTGCATATATCCCTCTAAATACTTTTTAAGAATATATTTTTCGCATCTATCTATACCCTACTCCTACAATCGGACACTCACGTACACACTTACAAACGCACAGGTATCGTCAACACGTCCGGCAGACAATGGAGGGAGCAGAGACAGTTCGCAGAGCGTGCCCTTCGTGCCCTGGGCATGGGACAAAAGTCTGTCATGAGTCAGAAAATCCAGAAGGAGGTGGACTGCCTGCTGGAACACCTGGAGATGTCCCATAGCCAGGGGCTACCCGTGAACCCCGCTCCCCTCTTGCAGGCTTCGTTCAGCAACGTGATCATCTCGATCATTTACGGGCACCGCTTCGAGCTGGACGATCCCAAGTGAGTTCGTGTTCTTTTTCTCTGTGTGTGTGTGTGGGTTTGTGGGGAAGGATGGTATAGTCACGTTGGAGTTTGGATCATCTTTTGGTTTTTGTTTTGTTTTGTTTGTTTTATTTTGTTTTGTTTTGTTTTGTTTCCTCTTCTCCTCCTCCTCCTCCTTCTTCTCCTTCTCCTTCTTCTTCTTCTTCTTTTTCTTCTTTCTTCTTCTTCTTCTTCTTCTTTTCCTCCTCCCTCCTCCTTTATTCTTCTTTCTTTCTTTTTCTTCTTCTTCTTTCCCTCCTTCCTCCTCCTCCTCCTTCTTCTCCTTGTTCTTGTTCTTCTTCTTCTTGTTCTTTCTTTCTTCTTTCTTCTTCTTCTTTTTCTTCTTCTTTTTCTTCCTCTCCTTCTTCTCTTCCTCCTCCTCCTCCTCCTCCTCCTTCTTCTTCTTCTTCTTCTTCATCATCATCTTTTTTCTTCTTCTTCTTCTTCTTCTCCTCCTCCCCCCTTGTCTCCTCCTCCTTCTTTTTCTTTTTTTCTTTTTCTTCTTCTTTTTCTTCTTCTTTTTCTTCTTCTTCTTTTTCTTCTTCTTCTTCTTTCTTTCTTCTTTCTTCTTCTTCTTCTTCTTCTTCTTCTTTCTTCTTTCTTCTTCCTTCTTCTTCTTCTTCTTCTTCTTCTTCTTCTTCTTCTCCTTCTTCTTCTCCTCCTCACACACTCACATACATACACACACACTCAGGTATACTTACACACAGAGAAACATAGTCTAATCACACACACACGTGCTCACACTCACACATACACACTCATTCATATACATACACACCTGCACACATACACACACACACACACACAGAAACACACAGACACAGACACACACACACACACACACACACACACACACACACACACACACACACACACACACACACACAGACACACACACACACACACACACACACACACACACACACACACAGAGGGAGAAACACAGTATAATCCTGCATGCAGTCAGGGAACGTAGCGTTTAATGAGCGTGTCCAACTGATGACAGTACACAATCCACTGTGACGTTGCTATCTCTATCTCTTTTCTCTGCTGGTGTCTGTCTCTCTCATTCTTTTTCTCTCTGTCTCAGCCCCTGTCTGTCTGTCTTTCTGTCTTTCTCTGACGCAGACATTACTGCCTGTCATTCTCTGTTTAACTCTTTGATTCCTGCATCCTGCCCTCCAGCATCGTGCATTGTCAACTATGCTAGCAAAGCAAACAGTTAAGCCTTTGACTCCCTCACCATATTCACCAGCTTCCTGCAGGAAAGGGTGAGGGAGTCAAAGTTTTTTTTTTTTCTTTCTTTTTTTTTTTTTGCATTTGGTAGGTGGGATGCCAGATTCAGAGGGTTAACTCTTTGATTCCTGCAACCTGTCCACCAGCACCCTGCATTGTCAACTATGCTAGCAAAGCAAGTACTTAACCCTTTCACTCCCTCACTGTTATCCACCATCTTCCTGCAGGAAGCCGGGGGATAGGGTGAGGGAGTCAAAGGGTTAAGTTTTTGCATTTGGAGGGTAGGATACGGGAGTCAAAGGGTTAAGCAAGCTTATGTGTTGATATGCAGTATAGAATATACAATAATACCATCTGATTCCCCTACTGCTTCCCCTCCCTTGCCTTTTCTGTCATTGTGTATAGTTTTAGTTGTTGTTTTATTTTTTTTCAAGACAAGCATTTCTACGCTCGGAATTAATTCCATATGGGCCAACGCCGCTGATGCCATGTGATGGAGAAAGATCCAGAATGATCATGGTATAAGCTAGCTATAAATATATGCATAAAATCAGCATATTGATAAGGTCTTGACGTTCTACCTAACTTATGGAAATGTGTTTGTATCAATTGTTATTTTGAAACAAACGTAGGCTGTCCGTGATGTCCTATGTTGCTCTGTTAAACATTACGATGACTATCACCACTCTGACTACAGAACAAAAGTTTCTAATTCTACAGGTTTGAGATCAATATAACTATGTCACTAGCTGCACAATTGGGTGTTGTTGTTTTTTTCTTTTTTAGTGGCCCGTCAGCTCGGATGCAGGGGTCGTGTGTTCGATCCACATACTGAGAGCTCCCAATCAAGCCCTAAAATGTTTGTTTGATAACAACACAGCTTAGACGTTACCCGCGTGTCGGTAAAGTCCCGCATCCCTATGCAAGAAGCAAGTTCCAGATCCCCACCCCTCACCAAATAGCGTTGTCTCAAGTAATTATTATATATGGGTCAACCGCCAAAATACAACAAACTATTGATCATTCTCTCTCTCTCTCTCTCTCTCTCTCTCTCTCTGTTTCACTCCTTTCACAAAAAACGCACACACACTCAGAAACCGAGGAAGCCTCTCTCTCTCTCCCTCTATCTATCTATCTGTCTATCTATCTATCTATCTATCTATCCTATCTATCTATCTATCTATCTATCTATCTATCTATCAATCAAGCTAGCTAGCTATCACCCATCAGAAACCAAGGAAGACAGACAAAATATTTCAAAACTAAAACACTACAAAACACAAGATACGATATGCTAATGAATATCAATCATTAACACACTCTTACGTCACAATCATTGAGTAAGGTAGGGGAAGATTTCTTACACTGAAACACGAAATAAAAAAACAACAACAAAAAACTACTCTAAACACTTACGCTGTTAGAGAGTAAGTACCAGATCTACGCAACGACAATTTTGCTCCGAACAAGTCATAACAAAATGTTTTGGTACATATTCAACAACAAGAGCCATTCGATACCGTTACACGGAAGGAAGATCAATACGTTTACGCACGACCATCTTCCAATATCCTTGTTGCGAAAAGTGCGTGGATCTTCCATTATCATCACGTCACGGTCTGCTGTTTCAACACCCGTGACATGGTACTAGTACTTCCTGACATCGTAAAACTTGTCCATCTGACGATTAAACGGTTTGTGACAACATCCTGGTGTCTGAAATGTTGGACAAGTAAGTGACAAGTAAAAAGATGGTACGGTCGGATGCCATGGTTAGTGATGAAATCCTGTCCGGCTTTTCTAGTGGCGTCAGTGCTTCACTTCGTGAGCAAGCTAGATCGTAGTAGATCCTTATGTATAATAATCTGCTGATTTGGCTGATATCGAAATGTATCGAAACGTAGATATTTTCCGCCAGATGTCAGAGAAGCTGTATTGCATTTGCTTTTGGTTGGGGGGGGGGGGGGGGGGGGGGGGAGGGAGGGGGCTGGCTAACTCTTTTGACAGAGCGACAAACTCAAGATCTTATGTCTCGAGTTGTTACACCCTGCACCATTAACCCTTTGACTCCTGCTGCACCCTGTCCACCAACTGCAAAACTTAACCCTTTGATTCCCTCACCTATCCACCAGCTTCGTGCAGGAAGCTAGTGGATAGGGTGAGGGAAACAAAGGGTTAAGTTTTTGCTTTGCTAGCTTGGTTGACAATGCAGGAAGCTGGTGAATAGAGTGAGGGAATCAAAGAGTTAAGGTTTTGCTTTGCTAGCATGGTTGACAATGCAGGATGTGTATGGACATGGTGCAGGAGTGAAAGGGTTAAAAAAAAAAAAGCTGCTTTGTTCGCTGCCCGTCTTAATGCTCTAGTCATTTCAGTGATGTCAGTGATTTATAAGTCCCGTTTCACCCCCCATGTCAAGGCCTTGCCAGTGCATAGGGTTTTGCGCAGGCTCGAGGAGTTTGGCCGTGTAATTGCTTTCAGATTTAGGTGGAGCGCGAATGGAATTATTTGGTTGCGATGAATCCCTCTGGAACAACCCCCCCCCCCCCCAAAGTTGCTACCACATCAACCACCAGAAGCAACACCACCACCACTGCCATCATCATCATGATGATAATAGTGATGATGATGATGATCATCATCATCATCTTCATCACCATCACCGCCACCACCACCACCATCTCACATCATCATTACCACCACTACCACCACCATATGATGATAACAAGACCGACAACAATTTTTTTTCTTCTTGTCTCCCTCTTTACAGATTTCTCAACCTCATGAGGGCCCTGACCAACTGCTTTGAGAATTTCGGCAACACGGAACCCCTCAACTTTTTCCCGGCAGTCCGGTTTCTGCCAGGTGATCCCTACCGTTACTGGTTCTGCATCCAGAACATGAACTTCCTGGAGAGCCAGTTGGTCTACCCGGAACT
>JAPXFY010000017.1:26317586-26330086 GCA_030674185.1 Monoplex corrugatus | reverse complement strand
GCGTGCGCGCACGCACGTGCACACTTACACACACACACACACATACTCACGCACACACACACACACACACATACACACACACACACACACAACACACACACACATACTCACGCGCGCGCGCGCGCACACACACACACACACACAACACATACAATCTCTCTTTCTCTCTCTCTCTCTCACACACACACACGCACACGCACACACACACACTCTCTCTTTCTCTCTCTCTCTCTCTCTCTCTCACACACACACACACACATACACACACACACACACACACACACCACGTGAACACACACACATACGCACTAAGCATGCAAACAAAACCTGTGGCGTCATGCTAAAGTGTGGTTTATAAACAAGTGTCAACACTATTTGCATTAAAGACAGAAAACGTACAACGCTACATCGGGAGTGTATCGCGTTCAAAGCATACACTTCACAGAAAGTTAAACAACGAATGAGAACAAAAATGTATCTTAAACATAGCGAGATTACCCCAGAGTAAATCCGAAAAAAAAAGCAAAGAAAATATCATACACATACAGAACCGAACAAACAGAACACGCAAACAAAATAACACAAAACAGGAACAAACAAAAAAGAAACACACACAAACAAAAATAAAAGCCAAAACATAAAAAAACAACCCCCCAAAAAACAGCAACAACAACAACAACAACAACAACAACAACAACAACAACAACAACAACAAAACAAACAAACACTAATTGAAAAAACTGTCCATCCTTTGAACACACCAACATAATTCAACAGCATCAATAGCAATAGCGACAACCGCGTTTGTTTCAATTCTTGCCGGCGAGCAGAATTTTTCCAGATTTTGTTTATCGTTGGTTCATTTTCTAAGACCACAGTGCTGTTATGCGATAATTGAGAACGTACCACAAAATTCAAGACAGAGCGGCCTGGAGGGAGATGGTGGTGCCCAAGTGTACAGCGGCCAACACCGAATCCAGTGACGCCGACAGGTGGAACAAATTAGACGCAGACCTAGATCCGTAACTGGGGTAAATTAACATGGCACGCATACCGAATATAGATAGATGTTTATTTACGGGTCATTGAGCAGGACACACACACACATGATAACCCACCTGCCACCTACGTCAGAAGCTCATCACTTATGACTGAACTCTGAAGGAATGCTAAACGTTTCATGACGATCAACAACACTATCAGGTTTTTCTTAATACAAGCATTCTATTAGCTGAGGCCAATTCTTGCAGTGCGTTATGTTCCCACCGATACACTTAACCCACCCAGCCTTTCATTCGTTGATTCCTCGCCTGCGAGAACTCGTCGACCGTACTCGTGTACTTAGACTGAACCCCCCTTTCTTTATTTGTGAAAATCTCCCTTAGAAAAGAAAAAGAGTATTATTTTATATCGATTGGAGGTGTGTGTGTGTGTGTGTGTGTGTGTGTGTGTGTGTGTGTGTGTGTGTGTGTGTGTGTGTGTGTGTGTGTGTGGTGTGTGTGTGTGTGTGTGTGTGTGTGTTGTGTGTGTGTGTGTGTGTGTGTGTTGTGTGTTGTGTGTTGTGTTGTGTGTGTGTGTGTGTGTGTGTGTGTGTGTGTGTTGTGTGTGGTGTGTGTGTGTGTGTGTGTGTGTGTGTGTGTTGTGTGTTGTGTGTGTGTGTGTGTGTGTGTGTATGTGTGTATGTGTGTGTGTGTGTGTGTGTTGTGTGTGTGTGTGTGTTGTGTGTTGTGTGTGTGTGTGTGTGTGTGTGTGTGTGTGTGTGTGTGTGTGTGTGTGTGTGGGGTGATTAAAATGTGTGAACACGATTTTCTTAGCTCTTTGTGGGTGGATCTTTACCAAAGTTTGGTCAAAGCTGTGGACTGCAGAGGCGTTTTGGAAAACATGATTTTGGAAGATAAAACTCTAAGGCCAAAGCCACACAAATAAACACAAATGTGCCTCAAATCAGCTCCTTTTCAGAAAGGGGCGTGAATAGCACGTTGTCAGGAACCTCGGACGATGTTTAAAATCTGTTTTTACCCTTGTGGACACTATACCATTGTCGTCAATATACCTCAAGTTATACAGGGGGGGGGGATGCAAAAGTAGGTATACAGTAAGTATCACATCATGGTTATAATGCTTAATTCCGCTCTCGATTAGAGGAGTGTGTGAATACCGACGGCAAGCAGTTTGAGTATCTGCGGGATGAAGGTTGTGCTTGTTATTACATGTATATGCAATATTCATTTGTTTGTATAATAAATGCAATGAGTATTGTACGTGTTTTCTTTTTTCATAACTGTATACCTACTTTTGCACCCCCCTGTATTTTAACTAGAGCTTCTTCAAAGTCAAGAGGACCTTGAAAAGTACAAAAGCTGGATTTTCTTTGGTTAAAATTTTGTTTTAAAAAGGAGATTCTTAAAATGGCTTGACCATCCTGTTTAAGCATATTTTAGACGGGGGAGGGGACGGTGGAGGGGGGATGTTGTGTGCATTAATCTCTGTTTTTCTCTGTTTCTCTCCCTTTCTGTTTGTCACTTTTCCTCGGATTTTAAAGTCTTACCTGTATCAGTATTCTGTTAGCATTCTGTATTATGCTGTCAACTGTTCCACACAACAACTTCTTTTATACTTTGACCGATCTCCCCATAAACTCGTCGACCATACGCACACGCATATTATGAAAGAGATGTTTCTCTAGATGACATTGACTTACGGACCATCCCGGTCACGCCAGAGGTCGAAACTGGAAAAGAACTCCAAGAGTGAAGATTAGCTTATACCCCGCACCCGTCCACCAGATCCTGCATTATCAACCATGCTAACAAGACAAAAACTTAACCCTTTGACTCCCTCATCCTGTCCACCAGCTTTCTATGGCTAGGATGAGGGAATAATCCTTTGACTCCCTCACCGTATCCACCAGCTTTCTGTGGATTGGATGAGGGAGTCAAAGGGTTAATTTTTTTGCAGTCTGTGGTGGATAGGGTGCGTGAGTCAAAGAGTTAACAAAAGTTGAAGAAAGAGCGTGCACTAGTTTTTGCGGTCTGTTTTGTTCCGAGTATGCAGGCAACCCCACCCTTTCTATTCAAAGACGGATCACGCTAAGAAATCCTGGATCGTACCACCTCAGTGCACGTTTTGAATAGGGTGTTTGGACAATGACGTCGTTTGAAATCTGATCAAACTCGATCCTTTTTCTGTTTCGTCATTTTGAGGAGGGGTTTTACTCCATTTGAAGACTTGGCTGTTTTTAGCGCAAGAGCAACACAACCGAGGTTAACGGATGTTTCGGGGGTTAACGTGACGTTGTAATGACGACAGAAGTACATGAGTGGATGATCTCACTTGTCATTCCCTAGTGATCAACAACAAAATGTTTTGACCGTCTCAATTCTCTCCCTTTCCCGGAACTGAATTACGGGCGCTGTATATTTGCATTCTTATTGAAATGAATGGATTCCTTTTCACGTACATTCAATTTGCGATTTTTTTTGGGTCAAATGAAAGACGCACATTATTCCGAAAATCCGTGTATGGTAATGGGCGAGACGTCCTATCTGTGGTGTAAAAGGCTTGTCATAGGCGTTGTGATTTTAAATATTAATGAAAATAGGCGATCCCTACACCTCCGTGTTTGTGACCCCCTCTTGGACAAATGACAGTACCGGACCTGAAGAGAAAATCGATTTATTTGTTTCAGTTTGTTTTGCATGTGATCTCATGCTGACACAGTCTACAGTTATTTTTACATAGCTGAAAATAAGAACGTCGTGAGCAAATACACGCACAAATATGATAATAAAGAGACCCCCCCACCAAAAAACAAAACAAAACAAAAACAAAAAACAACAACAACAAAAAACACCAAAAACAAACAAACAAACAAACAAACAAACAAACAAACAAACAAACAAACAAACAGCAATTTGTTAAATCAAGTCAGTTTAGTTATCTCTCTATGATACATCAATATGTGGTCATTATGCACACACATAAAAACCACAACAAAACAAATTACGAACCCAAACATAAAAACATACATATGGTGACATTTAAAAAAAATTTGACATAATACTCAAATGTAATCGCCATTGAAAAACATAACACAAACAAACAGAACAAGAAATAAATGAGGAAACAAATCAAAACAGCCAGCCAAACGTGACAGTCACTATGAAGATGATGGTACTGACAGTACATGTAGTAGTGGTATTGATAAGTAGTCTGCAAAAAAACGATGATAACAGCAACGACGATGTTGCACCTTCCTGTTGATGATGATAGTGACGATATATACAGGGGGGGGGGGGGGGTGCAAAAGTAGATATACAGTTATGAAAAAAGAAAACACGTACAATACTCATTGCATTTATTATACAAACAAATGAATATTGCATATACATGTAATAACAAGCACAGCCTTAATCCCTCAGATACTCAAACTGCTTGCCGTCGGTATTCACACACTCCTCTAATCGAGAGCGGAATTAAGCATTATAATAATGATGTAATACTTACTGTATACCTACTTTTGCACCCCCCTGTATATATAATGATGACAACATACTAGTCTTGACATTGGGACAAAAGATGATGATGACGACGGTGTTGATATCAAGGTTGATTACGATTATGATGATGATGATGATGTTGTTGATGATGATGATGGTCATGATGATAATAAAGACAATTCTGATGGTTGGTGATGATGATGGATAAAAGTAAAGGCTGATCTATAATCTTCAGTTCGGGGAGAGTGAGGTGGGAGAGACATCAACTTTTATCAGGTCTAGCATTATGAGGGACGCTGCCCCATATCAACTCCATCGATATTTTACCTTCCCTCCTGATCAAAAAAAAAAAAAAAAAAAAAAAAAAAGTCAACAGTAATGTTAAAGATAATAAATTCCAGACTGACAGCGATATATCTTTTTAAAACTGACAATGATGATTATAACGATGATGATGATGACGATGATGATGACGGCGGCGACGACAATGATGTTGATGACAATGACGACGACGACGACGACAACGACAACGACGATAACGACGACGATGATGATGATGATGGCGATGACAATAACATAACGCTGAAGATGATAACAGCGTGACAATGATGTCGATGTTTCAGAGGAGAACCTGGTGAAAGTGGCGGGTGACCTGCTGGCAGGGGGGACGGAACCTCCCAGTATCACCACCCTCTGGATCCTTCTCTACCTCATCCACTTCCCTGACGTGCAAGAGAAATGCTACCAGGTAGGCGACTGACCTAATTCTCTCTCTCTTTGTTTATCTTTCTCTCTGGGTCTTTCTGTACTTCATTCACTTCCCTGGTATGCAGGAGAAATGCTATCAGGTAGGTGACTGATTTATTCTCTCTCTCTGTCTCTCTGTCTCTGTCTCTGTCTGTCTGTCTGTCTCTCTCTCTCTCTTTCTCTCTCTCTGTCTCTCTGTCTCTCTCTCTGTCTCTGTCTCTGTCTGCCTGCCTGTCTGTCTGTCTCTTTTTTTCTCTCTCTCTCTGTCTATCTGTCTCTCTCTCTGTCTCTGTCTGTCTGTCTGTCTGTCTTTCTTTCTCTCTCTCTGTCTCTGTCTATCTCTCTGTCTCTCTATCTCTCTGTCTCTGTCTGTCTGTCTGTCTCTCTCTTTCTCTCTCTCTCTCTGTCTATCTGTCTGTCTCTCTTTCTTTCTCTCTCTCTCTTTGTCTTTCTCTCTGGGTCCTTCTGTACCTCAGGTGATTGACCTAACTCTCTATCTCTGTCTTTCTCTCTGGATCCTTCTGTACCTAAGGACAGACGGAGAGAATAAAGTCTGTCTGTCTTTTTCCCTGGGTCCTTCTGTACCTCTGGTGACTGACCTTATTCTCTCTCAGTCTTTCTTTCTTTTTGGGCCTTTCTGTACTTCATCCACTTCCCTGATGTGCAGGAGAAATGCTATCAGGTAGGAGACTGATCTTGATATTTTCTCCGTCTTTGCTGTTTGTTTGTCTGTCTTTCTGTTTGTCTCTCGTTGTCTTTCTTTCTGTCTGTCTGTCTCTACGTGTGTCCGTTTTAGAATTCAATTATAATTTTAAAAATCTTTCTTTTGTTTATCCTCTTCCTCCTCTTCTTCCTTCTCCTCCTCCTCCTTCTCATTATCATCAGCATCACCATCATCATTATCATCACCACCACCATTATCATCATAATCATCATTTTCTTATTCTTATTGTTCTTCTTTAAATTGGTAGGGTCAGCTTGCTTGAATTTGCTCTCTTCTCTTCTTTTCTCTTCTCTTCTTTTCTCTTCTCTTCTCTTTTCATCTTTTCAAGAGTTGATTAACTTATGTAACTGGACTTTTTCTTCTTCCTGACTCAAGGAAATCGTGACCCACATCGGCACAGAGCGCAGCCCGACTCTAGAGGACCGAGGCAACCTGCCTTACCTGGAGGCCACCATTATGGAGGTGCAGCGTCACGCGGATGTTGGCCCTCTGGCCATGGCCCATGGCCTGGCGCGTGACACAGAGCTTCGCGGATACAGCCTGCCCAAGGACGCCATCGTGCTCATCAATATTCATTCGGTCCACCACGAGGTCAAAGGTTGGGGTGACCCGGAAGTCTTCCGGCCTGAGAGGTTTCTGGGAGAGGATGGAAAAGTGATGCAACTTGGGAATTTTATCCCTTACTCCATGGGTGAGTTTTTTTCCCCTCCCTTGTCACCCCCTCCCCCCTTCTTTTCGTTTTCTTTCTCGAATGAATCAGCGATTCGTTTATCTTACTGTATTCTATTGCTCTTTTAATTTTACAGCATTTTTGAATCGAGTGAAATACCACGAGAAAGTTTTTCTTTCATTTCTCTTCACTTATCTCTTCATACATTTATTTACTCTCGCCCTCTTTTTGTCAAGTGAATATCTAAGAAAGGAGCTATGAGAAGTAATGTTACCCATGCCTTTATTCATTTTTTTTTTATTTATCTGTCTATTTATCTATGCACTGTTTTGTATCTGCACCATAATCGTTTGGTAATTTATCATTATTTCCTAGAGTACTTAGCGTTAAACTTTTTCGAAAAATGAATTAAAGGGTCTTCCACATAGATGATGTGAGTAGTGTAGGAAACTATAAAGTTTTTCATTTTCTATGATACTGTATTTCTCATTTGCATTTTCTTTGATAAACAGATCAAACAGAACTTTACATCATAGGAAAAATAGACTATCCCTGCCCCTTTTCCTTTTTTCTCTTGCAAGAAAATTGCAAAATTACTATTCTGTTCTACCTTTCCATTTATTTAGTATTTTGATTCTTTTTCATGTATCAGAAAAAAGAATTTTACATTTGATATGTATATACATATCAACAGAATGTAACATATACACAAATGAACAACAACAACAACAACAACAAAAAAACACGAAAAAAGAATAAGAACGCGTATTTAATATAACCAGACAAGACAGGCGCAAATTTTCGGCCAAGTGGCCTTTGTCAAGCGTAAGATCACAAACAAACAAACACCAGATACAAAAATTAGGAGAAAAAGACTGAAACTTTCCTGCTGCGCCGTCCTAATTTTTTCTCCTAAGTTTTGTATCCGGTGTTTGTTTGTTTGTAATCTTACGCTTGACAAAGGCCAGTTGGCCGAACGTTTGCGACTGTCTCATCTAGCTATATTAAATACACGTTCTTATTCTTTTTCCGTGTGTGTTTTTTTCTTTTGGTTCCTGTATGCTTGAACGCGGGCAGCCACACTTGTTTTGGATTACATATACATATTAACAGAATGTAACGTATATACACATATTAACGCAATGTAACATATATATACATATTAACAGAACTCATTTTTTGTATCACAGGACCTCGCATATGCCCAGGAGAGAACATGGCCCGAATGGAGATGTTCCTGTACGTCAGCTGCATCCTGCAACGGTACCGCCTTAAGGCCCACATGCCCACTGCGCTCCCTCTAGAAGGACGTATGACCTTGATGCATCATCCCCATCACTTCACCCTCAAGGTGGAGAAAAGGGACTAGACTTCACCTGTGTGTCTTGGTGTGTACCTGTGATGCTGCTGTGGTGATGTGCTTACAGTGTCATCAAGAACATTAAACTCGATATGTATATATGTACGATTAGAGGTCTTCGGCTTTTTGCAGGACACGGTTGTCGTAAACTTTAAGACAAAGATCGACTGTGTCAGTTATACTGATATATATATATATATATATATGTGTGTGTGTGTGTGTGTGTGTATATATACATATATATATATGTATATATGTTTATATATATATACATACATACATATTTATATATATGTACAAGACAGAGAGAAAGAGAGAGAAAGAGAGAGAGAGAGAGAGAGAGAGAGAGAGAGAGAGAGAGAGAGGAGAGAGAGAGGAGAGAGAGAGAGAGAGACTGTGTCAATACTACTGACATAAAATTCATAGCCACTGAAACTAGCGTGTGCATTTATATATGTATATGCACGCTCCAAGCAGTCTTCATTTAAAATGAAACTCCACAGCATCGTCAGCATCATCCCCATTGTCATGACCCATCATGACAGTATGAAAACTGTTCCAGATTCTGTGACCTGTCATGCCCCAATCTTATGATGACATCAGTCTCGGTTTCTTCGGCCACTCTCCTTGCCTAAGGTACATTTCTACAAGGGCTTTTGGTGTCAATGGTAGGTGTCGTCAGAGAGACATTACGACTATCTTCTTATCAGATAAACATTCACTACTCGGACTGAATGACGGATCCACATGCTTATGGTTGTGGGTTCGAATCCCCGGGGTGCGCTACAATAAAACTGGCCTTCTCACTGTCCAGTCTTAACATCATGGTTGTTCTGGTGGTGTCAGTATAGGATTAGATAAGTCCCCCTTTCCCCACTTCCCTGAGATGGTTATCCCCGTCGGACATATCACCTTAGGTGGGTAAAAACTGAACGAAATCAATCAATCAAATCAAAGCGGACTGAACGACTTACAAGTGGGCATAGTAGGCTGTGTACTGATTAGACAACAAACAGCTGGATTTCACCAATGTTATTCAGCGGCAGTTCAGCATTTCTTCTGGTAGTGGCCTTTGGAGGGAAAGAGAACACCAGGTAGACCCAGGAAGAAAATACTGGACGGACTTGCACGGTGGCTGAGGACAGAGAGGGTATAAGATGTACTTGCGGCGACAAGGGATAGATGCATATGGAGGGCCATGATCGCCAACGCCATGAGGTAGGGCACATGATGATGATGATGATGATGATAATAATGAATGGCCTTTGGTGGCTTGGCATCGCTGGTGGTTCCTACAGACTTCCTGGCACTGGGAATTCGACTGAATGAACTTGGTGCTGATGATTCGTGGTGTAAGAGCTGTGCCTATGAAGCTGTGTGATTTATAAGTAGCCTGTATGTAGGCCTATATTTTGAGAGAGGGAGAGGAGAGATAGAGAGCAATGGAGACCTCGCTTCACAAAAAACTGTTATCAAAGCAAGGGAGACAACGCGTAAGCATTTGATACAAATTGTTTTGTAAGTGTTTATACGTATCCTCCATGTATGTTTTGAGAGAGCGACAGAAGAGATAGACAGCAATGGGGACCTCGCTTCACAAACACAAGGGAGACAATGCATACGCACGTGGTGCAATGGTTTTGTATTTGTAAATATCCTCTATGTGTATTGTTTGTAAACAAAAACCAAAAACCAAAAAAAAAAAAAAACCCAAAAACCCCCCCAAAAAACAAAAAAACAAAACAAGCAAAAACAAATCAAAACAAAAAGCAAGCAAGCAAGCAAGCAAGCAAAACAAAAAGGAAGAAGAACAACAAGAAGGAGATTCAATCGGAAAACAAGGTTTCGTTTTGTTGCAACCGACGATTTCAAGATGTAAATGATTTTGTGTGTATTTATTTTGATACAGTTTGATTATTTATCGAGATACTGCCTGTAATTAAATATACATATACATATACATATACATACATATATGTATGTACATATAAACATGTATAAATATGATCCGCGCCCGTGCATATGTATGACTTATAACACAGCTTGATTGTTGGTGTAGTGAAATTCATGTCACTGTGCCGACATAATGTATTGCTTTGTGCGTGCTCTTGTATTTTTTCTTTTTTTTTCTGCCACTGATGTGCATAAACTTCGTAAAAAAAACCCAACAGCCAAACAAAACAAAAACAAAAAACAAAAAACAAAAACAACACAAAAACAAAAACAAAAAAGAAAAAGAAAAAAGAAAGAAAGAAAGAAAAAGAAAAACTGAAAAAAAAATCCAAAATTGTAAAAAAAAAATTCTAATAACAATAACAACACATGCATACACACACACACACACACACACACACACACACACACACACACACACACACACACACACACACACACACACACACATACACACACACACACACACACACATACACACACACACACACACACAAATCAGAAAAGAAAAAAAGAAAAAAAAATAGAAAAAAAAGAAAGAAAGAAAGAAAGAAAAGAAGAAAAGAAAAGAAAAAGAAAAACCCAAAACACAAAACGTGAATACTGACATTTTTTTTTCAAGATTATTTGCTTCGAAGACACTTAAGATGTACATTTGAAATACTTCTTTTGATGTATCACATCTCTATCCTTTTCCTCGTATGTTTATTTTTCAATGTCAGTATGTATCTATCTCTAAGCTGATGGGATCTGCTTTTCATACATACCCATTTTAATTATGCACCCATTTTAATTATCTTACCCTGAAAGAAGTTTCATGTTGCAGGTACACCTTTCCTTTATCAAAATGAAAAAAAAAAAAAAATGAAGACATCAAGCATCTTATGTATAATTCAAATGTATCCATACATATCTGACGAAAGCACTTATTAACACTGTACGTCCCCACCTTTTCCCTCCAGCAGCACCCTCAACCCTAGTTTTAACCCTTCGACTCCTGGCACAATGTTCACCAGAATCCTGCACTGTCAGCCATGCCAGCAAAGCAAAAACTTAACCCTTTGACTCCCTCATCCTATGCAGGAAGCTGGTGGATAGGGTGTGGGAGTCAAAGGGTTAATTTTTTTTGCAGTTGATTTTGATAGGGTGCCGGAGACAAAGGGTTAAAAGAAACCGTGATTATGATCTGCAACCGACCGCACAAAACTGCATGGCGATTGTGGACTGCCACACACGATTGCATGACAGTATTTTTGACAATTTTGCTTTTTCACCCCTGACATGTTATCGTAATTTTTGGTACATCCTCTCTTCTATGATACTGTGATCTTGGTTTACTGAAACTACTGCCAATATAATTTATTGAGTGATTTTTTGGGTCTTGTTTCACTTATTGAATGATTTTTGTGTGTCTGGTTTATTCTCTTGTATATATTACGGATAGGCCACTGAAATTGGACTGTGACATGGACAGGTGCACAGTGATGTGGTCAAGCTGCTCTTTTACTGTTCTCTTTACAATGCTTATATATTTTTCAGTTTTTGTTTTGGTATCTTTTGTATTTTCTCTTACATTTTCATTATTTTTCCTTTCTTTTTCTAAAGATTTGTTCTTCTTTCTGTACTTTCCTTTCTTTCGGATCTTTTGTTTCTCGCTTTTTATTTTCATTCTTTGTCATTTTTTCTTCATTTCTTTTCTTCTTTGTTTCTTTGTTACTTTTTCTTACGTACCTCTTTTCGTTTCTTTCCTGCTTATGTTTTTTTTTTCGTTTTTCCTTTCCTTCTTTCTTAGTTTTACTTTCTTTCTCTTATATTTTCCTTTTGTGTTTTTTCTCCTTTTTCTTTTTACACATTTTGTTCTTTTCTTGTTTTATTTTGCATTCTTTTGTTCTTCCTTTTTGATTTATTCTTTCTTATATAATTTTCTTTCTTCCTTTCTTTCTTTATTATTTTTCGTCCTCTCTTATATTTTCTTTCTTTTCTTCCTTTCATTCTTTCTTGTCTGTTTACAGTACAACATTTATTAATCTGACAACGAATAGTTGTTGACTCGCGTTTTATTCTTCGTTGTGTTTTCTTTCTTTCTCTCCTTTTTTTTTCTTCTCTTTTTCATTCTGCTCAACTTTTCGTCGTTGTTATTGCTGCTGCTGTGTTTACTACTATAAATGACTTCTGTTTCTTCTGCATCTTCCTCTTCCTCCTCCCCTTCCTCTTCCTTGCTTTGCTTCCTCTTTTATCCCCTTCTCTTCTTCTTTTGATTTTATTGGTGGTAGTAGTCATTAGTTTAATGTCTATCCATTTAAGTAATTTTAGCCCCCCCGTTGGGTTGCCGGGGGCTCTTTCAGTATAAATAGTATCCCCACCTTCTGGAAATTCTGTGCTAGAAATTTCCTCTTTTCTGTCACTCTCTTTGTTTCTGCCTTGTTGCCTTGCTTTCTGTCATTTCTACTTATTTTCTGACTTAATACTCCATTCATCTGTACTTTTTCGATAAAGTCTTACGTACTTTTTCTTCGGATTGATAATTGGGTACATGAATGAAGTGCA
>JAPXFY010000017.1:26302586-26312586 GCA_030674185.1 Monoplex corrugatus | reverse complement strand
CAAACGGTTCGTTCAAGATCACCATACATCATTCAGTTTCATTTACAAACGCTGCAAAACACACTTTCACATCCATATGCCGCCACACCGGCAGCTCATGGTTTTTTCCACGCCGAGGCATGCGACAACTTCCGCTGACACTCCAGGCATGCGCAAGCCATCACAGGCATGCCGGGAAGCAAAGGGGAGTGCACTGGAGTCAAAGGCTTTCCGGCAGACGCGGCGCTTGCAGACGACGCCATGCTTGGAATGATAGGGATAGGAACAGCAACCGGAAGTCGATAAGCGGAGGTAAGAGAAGAGGTCAAGGACGCCAGTGAAGAGTTCAAGGTCGACGAAGATTCGGCGAGGAGGGCGGAGTGAGGAGAAAGAGAGGGAAGGTGGGGATGGGAAGCGTGGAGGGGAAGACCTCTTGAGGCGGTCAGTTCCTGCAGAAGACGCTTCATTTCCTCCAAGGAACGGGTCAGCATGACGATGTAGTTCCTAGCCAGCAACAGAGTGGACATCTTGGACAATTTCTTCACCGCTGGCCCATGAGAATAAGGCATCACCTGTGTTGGGCAGAAAACAACAACAACAACATAACTTTACTATTGCAGTTGCAACATAACTTTAGAATTGCAGTTGTAACAACTTTAATGTTATACGGTTGTGAGGTGCGGACAGTCAACAAGCAAAGCCAGAACAAGATTGAGGCAGCCGAGATGTGGTTGCTAAGAAGAATGTTGAGAATTCCATGTACAGCAAAGAAAACAAGCGAGACAGTCTTGATGGAGGCAGACACAAGAACATCTTTCATAAGGAAGATAAGGAAAAGACAGGCAACATTTATAGGCCATTTTGTGAGGTAAGGGAATTAGAGCACTTGGTCACAACAGGAAAGGTGGAGGGAAAGAGAGCACCAGGTAGACCCAGGGAGAAAATATTGGACGGACTTGCAGGGTGGCTGGGGGCGGAGAGGGTGGAAGATGTGCTTGACGTTTGTTTGAGTTAGAGAAGGTAAAGCAGGGAGGGAGAGGAGATGGACACAGCCTCATGATGCTAACTCTCTAGAAAACTGTCTCTTACCAATACACTTCCCTACGACATCAGGATGATGGTACAGCCTTAACCTTTACTTGATGTTCAGTGGAAATATTTCTGAGGAAGATCTTTCCTGAAGTACACGTGCGCCCGTTTATTCATATGGGTGCGACATTTGTTGTGACCTATGAATCAGGAAAGCTGGAGACAGGCAACATTTATAGGTCATTTTGTGAGGTAAGGGGAATTAGAGCCAGTTTGACCACAGTGTGTGTGTGCGTGCGTGCATGCGTATGTGTGTGTGTGTGTGTGTGTGTGTGTGTCCGAGTGAACAAAATTTTCTCAACAGTTTCTTGATTGGTCTATGTTATATTTGGGTCAAAAGTGTAGGCCGCTGAGGACTTGTTTATACACAAGTTTGAAAGTTATAGCGCGGTCAAGGTCACACCCCAAATTGTTGTTGTTTTTTTGTTTTCGTTTTTTTTTTTTTTCGTAAGGAAAGCATTACACAGCATTCCCTCAGAAACCTCTGACAATACTGGCATTCCGTTTTTACTATTGTGACAGTTGACCACTGCCATGGTTTCTTATCAAGGTGTTATTTTTTTGTTTGTTTTTTCTTTTTCAAGGTAACAGTGACTTTGAGAAGAACAAAATCTGGATTGTCTGCAATCGTTTTTGCATAAAAAGGGAGATTGTTAGAATGGCTGGTTATGCCGTCTTGTTTTTAAATTACAGCGACCAGTGTTATCAATGTTACCTGATCACACACACACACACACACACACACACACACACACACACACACACACACACACACACACACACAACACACACACACACACACAAACACACACAACACACAAACACACACAACACACACACACACACACACACTACACACACACACACACACACACACACACACACACACACACACACACACACACACACACACATTTAAAACTTTAAAAATGCTGAAAGACTTTAGCAGACACGCACAAGCAAACGAGTAACTGGAGGCGGAATGTGGAATATTAGAGATTTTGAACATAGATATAAAAAACATTCTTTGTTTATGGACATACATCATAGTTCCAGTTCAGGTCAGTTTCTCAAGATGGCGTATCTGGGCTGGAAATCAATTCCATATGCGCTGACACCACAGATGCCATGCGATGGAGAAAATGATCATGATCTAAGCTCTGTGCCTGTGCATAAGCCCTAAGCGCTGTTATTGTTGTTGTTATTGTTGTTTAAAGCCCAGCCGACAGCGCAGAGCCATGTCGGGGCTATAACCGTTTCGAAATATACAAAATACTTCAACAGGAACAAAGGAAAAGAAAATTAAGTACGCATATCAATGTATTCGCGAATATAATCTAAGGAGTTGACCAATTTATCACACCGGTGATTAAAAAAAACATACCCGAATATAATTTTAAACATAACTAAAGACATCAAAACATATGTAAAAAAACGGGCCAAAATTACTTAAAATTACTTCCGCATATCTTATTCCCTAGAGCCAAAAATGCATTCAATATATGTACCCAATTATCATTCCTAAGAGAAAGTACGTAAGACTTTCTTTATCGAACACATACAGCTGAATGAACCAGCAAGGCAAAAGATAGGAAGAAATGACAGAAAGCAAAGAAACAAAGCAGAAACAAAGAGAGTGACAGAAAAGAGGACATTTCTAGCACAGAATTTCCAGAAGGTGGGGATACTATTTATACTGAAAGAGCCCCCGCATCCCCACAGGGGTCCTACGCGCTGGAAAGGTTTTGGGAAAAACATCGTGGCTCGCCCTAGGGTTAAACCCACAACCCCTTCGTTAAGAGTATGGCGGTCTAAAAATTGAGCTGATGGGCCACTGAATATATCATTATAATAATAAGTAACTGACTTACCAGTAATGAAATGGAAAACTCAGAAAATGTGTACACACAAATTAACAACGACAACAACAACAACAACAATATTAATGACAATAATAATAATAATAATATCAACAGCAATAATAATAGTAGTGATGATGATGATGATGATGATGATTATGATGACGACGACGACGACGACGACAACGATGACGACGACGATGATGATGATGATGATGATTATGAGGAGGAAAATACAACAACAACAACAACAACAACAACAACAACACAACACAACAACAACAATAATAATAATAATAATAATAATAATAATAATAATAATAATAAACAATAATAATAATAATGATGATAATAATGATGATGATAACAATGATGATGATGATGACGACGACGATGATGATGATGATAATAATAATAATAATAATAGTGATAATACTTGACGACGACGACGACGATGACGATGATGATAATGAGGAGGAAAAAATACAACAAGAATTACAATAATAATAACATAATAATAATAATAATAATAATAATATAATAAATAATAATATAATAATAATAATAATAATATTATTATAAATAATAATTCCATTCATATGGCGCTAACTCACATGTCAGGAAATGCTTCGTTGCACTTTACAAACAGAAAAAAAAACCCACTGCCAGATTTACACATCAACACAGCACAAAAACAAAGCCGTAAAGTTACATTCACCAGTACATCAATGCAGCATAAAAATTGTCATGTCAATGCAATATAACGCAGTACAAACGTATGGGATCCAAGTATAAGCATGCACTAACACATCAATACTGCATAAATGTATTTCACACACGCACGCATACACACACACACACACACACACACACACACACACACACACACACACACACACACACACACACACACACACACATTACAAGTTAATGAAAATTTTCGTTTCATCAGTGCAGTGAGTGGAGTACATGGCCTAGTGGTTAACCCTTATACTCTCGCACCCTATCCGCCAGTTGCAAACACTTAACCCTTTGATTGCTTTGTCCTATTTACCACCAGCTTCCTGCACGAAGCTGGTAGATAGAGTAAGGAAGTTAAAGAATTAAGTTTTTGCTTTGCTACCACTGATGACTGCAGAATGCTAGTGGGTAGGGTGAGGGAGTCAAAGGTTTTGCTTTGCTACCATTGATGACTGTGGGGGATGCTGGTGGATAGGGTAAGGGAATCAAAGTCTTAAAGCACCTGTTAGGACGCGGGAAACTTGGGTTCGAATCACGGATCTGACCATGTATTTCTTTGTCCGTACACCGGACTTGAATGGCTATCTAGACACTCATCTTTTGGATAGGACGACAAATCGAGGTTCTGTTCCGTGAGCAGCACGTAAACAGCGCGCGTTAAGGATCCCAAGGCAACAAAGGAGTTATCCCTGGCAAAATTCTCTAGGAAAACCCACTTTCGTAATTAGTAAACAGAAATACGCGTGTACATATATATATATAATAAAATGGTGGCCTCTTACTGCGGCGACGCTTTCTCTCGGGGGAAAGCAGCATCAATTTCACATGCTCGTGCCATTATGAGAAAAAAAAAAAGGAAAAAAAAAAGAAAAGAAAACAAAATACAAAAAAAGAAAAGAAAGAAAAAAAAAAGGAAAAGAAAAACAAAGAAAGGAATAAAAACAAAGAAAAAAAAGAAAGAGAGAAAAGAAAAAGAAAGCCATACAAATATACAAATGCTACCAAACGTTACTTCGAAGTTGCAGAGAGTAGCGGAGCCCATAATACATGCAGCGAACCAAGGGACGTAACTGCTCTTGCTTGCTTTCTAGTGACTACATTGTACATGGCCCTGGCCGTCGATTTGACTTGCAAAAAGGCTTGTCACAATACATGTAATGTGTGTGTGTGTGTGTGTGTGTGTGTGTGTGTGTGTGTGTGTGTGTGTGTGTGTGTGTGTGTGTGTGTGTGTGTGTGTGTGTGTGAGTGTGTGCGCTCGAATGTGCCAGTGTGCGCTTGCGTGTGTTTCCCCACCCAAAACATTTAACTGTCCTAGATATGATGAACGTTTTTGTTAATATTGTGTGTGTTATGTGTGTGTGTGTTCGTTCGTTATTGCTTTTAAGGTCTATTCACATATGTACATTTAGACGGAAAAAGGTATTATAAATAAATGGACAAATAAATAGATAGACAGATATATATATATATATATATATAATAGATAGATAGATAGATAGAAGAAGATAGATAGATAGATAGATAGATAGATAAGAGAAACAGGTGATTATGGGATGAATGAATCTATGATGATGGTAATGTGTCTGTGTGCGTGTACGCGCGCGCGCATATGTGTGTATGTATGTGTGTGTGTGTGTCTGTGTGTGTATGTGTTTGTTTGTTTGTGTGTGTGTGTGTGTGTGTGTGTGTGTGTTGTGTGTTTGCGTTTGTGTCCGTGTGTCTGTGTGTGTATAAGTGTTTGTGTATGTATGTGTGTATATATATATGTATGTGGGTATACATATCTATATGTATGTATACATATGTATATATACATAATACATAATATGTATCTCACTCTCTCTATATATATACATATGTCACACATAGAAATCATGATCATCAGTCACGACAACAAAAAACTCCCATGAACAAAATACAACTTTCTATTGTTATCTACAAGTCAGAATGAAGGGGAACAGTTTTACTGATTTCGTCGCCTGGTGGCGTACTATTAATCTACAGACAAAGCATTGTCCAAATGAAAACTTCTAGATTACCCCACTGAAAATTCAACCAGTCTAACTGCAGCTCTTTACAAATGGACTCCACATGACTGTTTAGTTTCATTCGTATCATGAAACACTTTACAGTGTTTCCGACCCAATACTTAGCTACGAGAAGAAAGAAAATCGCATATTGTTATCAAACTGGTCTTCAACAAAAAAACAACAACAACAAAAAACAAAAAACAAAACAAAAATTATCGCAAGAAAGCAGTCAACAAGATTTGGCGAGGGAGTCGACTGTTCCTGGTCTGAAACCATTGTCAAAGGGAAACAGTACCTACAGATTTTTGTCATTAGTATGAAGCTGCAGTTGCTTCCCATTTTGAATAGTGCAATTGTGAGATACAGCTGCCAGTGCGTAGGTCTTACACGCAGGCTTACGGCTTATGCCATGATCATTTTGGATCTTATCAAAGACATGGCATTTGTGGCATCAGTGCATTTGGAATACAGGGGGGGGGGGGGGGGGGAGGATGCAAAAGTAGGTATACAGTAAGTATCACATCATTATTATAATGCTAAATTCATTAAAATTATTAGCACATTAATTTAGTTGGCCTTTTTTTCGATATTTTCAGTGTCATTAATTTACTTTATCGCAACTAATTAATATGCATGTACTTTTATCCTAACTTTTTATTTTATTTTTTATTTTTTGCAGGTAAAGCGGCAATTTAATTTAGATCTAAGTGGCAATTTGATTTAACCATGGCTGGTAATTTGACAGACAAGGAGCGCAAATGGATTTTAATACAATACTGGAAGACAGATGGACTTCTTTTTGGGGGGATATGTAAAGGAAAGGGTTTTTGCACGCAAGCCGCGCACTATCAATGACATGATCCAGTTTATCTTGCAGGCTTGTCAAGAAATTGATGCTGATAAAGATCTTTGTGCTAGAGTGTGCATGGGTGTCCGCTCTTGATTAGAGGAGTGTGTGAATACCGACGGCAAGCAGTTTGAGTATCTGAGGGATTAAGGCTGTGCTTGTTATTACATGTATATGCAATATTCATTTGTTTGTATAATAAATGCAATGAGTATTGTACGTGTTTTCTTTTTTCATAACTGTATACCTACTTTTGCACCCCCCTGTATATTCCGAGGGCAGAGTCGCGAGATCACGTGGAAATGAAACTGAGATATGACACAGGGAGTATGTGAAATAATTCGTTGGATGTTGAACGCCACCTTGAAGAACAAAACAAAACAAAAAAAAGACAGTTGATCTACTTACCTGTCTTAACGAATCCAGTGCCGAATTCAGATCATGCATCCGCTGTCGTTCTCGGCTGTTGATACGAAGTCGGACGTCCTCGGTAACTCTGGGCTTGTGTCGGCTTTTGTTGGGGTTGTTATCACCGGACACCGTGGAGGTCGCATCTTCCATTTCGTCAGTCATGTCCCAGTCCTCATCTCCGTTACTGCCATCGTCCACGTCCACATGGTATGACCGTGAAGTTGTTGATGGCGACAGACGGCTGTCCGATTTGTCGTTGGGTAGGTGAAGACGGGTGTTGGTGTGTTTGTCCATAGCGGATCGAAATAGCTTTTATGACGCGGTTTTGACTTGAGGAATTAATTTGCAGATTGCGGGAAAGTGAAGAAATGAAGTCCTAGATTGAAATAACGGAATTTGAGTAAAATACAGGTCACTTGTGTTGAGTATTTTCCCTGTTTCCTCTGTAATCTGCTGTTAATCTTCGGATTTTATAGTTGACTTTTTTTATGCCAAATATAGGACTATTGCACTTTTTTTTACAGTCAATTAACGACACAAACATAAAATCGCTGTCCGAGACAATTTCTGATGGAAAAACGACTGTCTGTGTTTTCTCTAACACTTACTGTTTTAAAATCAAATATTCTCTGACATTGTGTCAGGAAAAGTAACCCCCGTGTTGGTTTTGAATTACAAGTGTGACCAGAAAGTTTTCACACAATTGTGTTACATATTTCAGGCTGCAAGCTGTTTGTATCATCTACAAAGTCGACATTTCCTCATATGGCGTATAAAGTCCACAATGTCCAAAGCAAGAACTGAATTGTCACAAGACACAGGAGAAATACAAGACGAGAGAAAAAGACTGTAAAATGTAAGTAGAAGTGTCCACGAGACAACAGCACGTCTCCAAAAGGCTCACAAAACCTTCACGGCATCCGGCGCCAGTCCGTCAAGCCGTAACTGCTGGGCATAAATCCATCTTTACAAAATATTGTTGTAACCTTTCACCCACTCGCTATCAAGGGCCACAACTGTCACGAAGTAAAGGCTGCTCACCTGACTTTTTTTTTTTTTTTTGAGACTCCCCGTTTCCGTTTCCGTCTGGGTCCAAGTCCCCGCCCCGTTGTCTTCACGGCTCTCTCTCTCTCTCTCTCTCTTTCTGCTGTCCCGAAGCTCATTCCATCCTGAAGAGGTGTAGGATTCCACCCCAATCAAAACCACCCTGTCAATCTCCGGCACGCGCGTGGTGGCGGCTTTGTATCCTGACCGCCTGTTCTCAGGGCCTGGCCGCACAAAAGGCCAACAAATGGACGGCTAATGGCTGCCAATCACACGACACGGAGTCCCCTCTCACTTGTGCCCTGGGGCAAGCTTTTGGAGCGTGCGTTCCGAGCCCAGGCCCCTCCCTCCTTGAGAGGTGTCACCTTTGTGTCAACACCGGCAACAGTTCGCTGGTAACTTGATCCGTTTTCCGGTACTGTCGATTTTCATGGACTCCTGTTTCTCTTTCTGTCGTCAGGTTGCTTGATGTGCAAGTTTCCGTTTGAAGGGTCATAATTGTTTCTGCTGTCCGGTTAAAAGCATGCTTGACCCTTTTGATTCCCGCACCCTGTCTACCAGCAGCCTACTTTGCCAACCAAGCTGGCAAAGCAAAAACATAACTCTTTGATTTCTTCATCCGGCAGGAAGCTGGTGGATAGAGTGAGGGAGTCAAAGGTTTAAATTTCTGCAGTTGGTGGATAGGGTCAGGAGTCAAAAGGTTAAAGGGGGCAAGGAGTGTACCTCCTGATACTCGCAGGTCTTAGCAGTTATAAACGTTGGTTTATAATTTTCTTTCGCAAATAAAATGCATTTGGGATTCACTCTCTAGGCAGTGTAGAGTTTGAAGTTCCGATACAAAAAATGGCCAAAACAGGATAAGTTGTCCCCAAAACGCTGTGTCATCGCTTGTTCTCTCTATCTCGAGGTCAGTTCCTCAGCCTGCAGAATTTGATTAAAATATCTTGCTCGCTGCCTATTCCAGCCCCCCTCCCTCCATTTCATGACCTTGCCAGTGCAGGTTCCAGGAGTCCGTCTGATAACAGATTGTTATTGTTATTTTGTTTAAAGCCCGGCCGTCTGCGTAGAGCCATATCAGGGCTATCAAAACATAAAAATACAATACTTCAACAGGGAAAAAAAAAAAAAACCGGAAAAGAAAACTAAGTACACGGATCAATGCATTCGCGCACATAATCCAAGGAAATGCCCCTGGCGTTGACCACTCCGTCCAATTCATCACACAGGGGATTTTGAAAACATACCAGAATAAAATTAAACATAACTAAGGACATCAAAGCATATATATATATATGTATATATATATAAAAACAGGCCTAAATTACCTAAAAATTGCTTCTGCATATCTCATTTCCCTAGAGCCAAAAATACGCTTATGCATATACTCAAGAGAAAGTAAGTAAAACATTTTTACAGAACACATACAAGTGAATGGACCAGCCAGTATGTAAGATTTTTTTTTGTAGAACACATACAGGTGAATGGACCAGCAAGGCAGAAAATGACAGGAAGAAATGACAGAAAGCAAAGAAGTGAGGCAGAAACAAAGAGAGTGATAGAAAAGAGGACATTCCTAGCACAGAATTTCCAGAAGGTGGGGATACGACAGATTGGGTGAGACATGATATGGAATTGTGAGAGTACAATAATTACGATAATGATAGTACTCTAAATTCCAAAATCAGAACTTCAAACTATTTACATTCTTTCTTGCACAGCCGTTTGGAAGCGCTAGATGCAAAGGGTAAGACAAAATTGAAAAATAGGTGTGGGTTATGCATCCTTGGCCTTGCAATACGTGTAAACTCGATTTGCTTTGATAGCCGAGAACTTCAAAGATGGTAAGTTACCCACAAAGGAATGCGATTGACATTATGTTTTCAAGCCCTACAGTTATACAAAGATCAAAAAGCATCTGCCAAAACTGTTTTTAGAAACAAGCGGACAAGACTCCTTTAAATCAAAATCCTATTGAAAATCGCAGGACTGTGTCCATATAC
>JAPXFY010000017.1:26277586-26297586 GCA_030674185.1 Monoplex corrugatus | reverse complement strand
CTGTGCTTCTTAGTATTATGTCATTATTATTTTGCGCCGTCTGTTATCTGCCATTCTGAATTTATTTATTATTGTGACATTGTTATTTTGCGTCCTCTGTTGCCTGCCATTCTGTGCTTCTTTATTATTATATCATTATTATTTTACGTCCTCTGTTGCCTGCCATTCTGTGCTTCTTTATTATTATATCATTATTATTTTACGTCCTCTGTTACCTGCCATTCTGTGCTTCTTTATTATTATATCATTATTATTTTACGTCCTCTGTTACCTGCCATTCTGTGCTTCTTTATTATTATATCATTATTATTTTACGTCCTCTGTTACCTGCCATTCTGTGCTTCTTTATTATTATATCATTATTATTTTACGTCCTCTGTTACCTGCCATTCTGTGCTTCTTTATTATTATATCATTATTATTTTACGTCCTCTGTTACCTGCCATTCTGTGCTTCTTTATTATTATATCATTATTATTTTACGTCCTCTGTTACCTGCCATTCTGTGCTTCTTTATTATTATATCATTATTATTTTACGTCCTCTGTTACCTGCCATTCTGTGCTTCTTTATTATTATATCATTATTATTTTACGTCCTCTGTTACCTGCCATTCTGTGCTTCTTTATTATTATATCATTATTATTTTACGTCCTCTGTTACCTGCCATTCTGTGCTTCTTTATTATTGTGTCATTATTATTTTACGTCCTCTGTTACCTGCCATTCTGTGCTTCTTTATTATTATATCATTATTATTTTACGTCCTCTGTTACCTGCCATTCTGTGCTTCTTTATTATTATATCATTATTATTTTACGTCCTCTGTTACCTGCCATTCTGTGCTTCTTTATTATTGTGTCATTATTATTTTACGTCCTCTGTTACCTGCCATTCTGTGCTTCTTTATTATTATATCATTATTATTTTACGTCCTCTGTTACCTGCCATTCTGTGCTTCTGATCGTCTGTCTACTGTGTGTCATGTGTCCAACCCACTTTCATTTTGTTTTCATATGTTCAAGTATGTCTATCACTTTGGTTCTTTGTCTAATGATGGTGTTTCGGATTTTGTCTTTTGATTAGATGTTTAGCATTTTCCTATTTTTTTTATTACTCATTTGCTGGTTTCGAGCTTCAGCACTGCTGGGGGAAAGAGAACAGGTGTTATTGAAACCCCTCAATGCCGTGATCCGTCAGCTATGCTGTGGTGGTCTTCTTTGTTGGGTGGCTTCAATGTCATCGGAATTAGGTAGCTGATTAGGACGCATACACTGAGACTGTGACGGATTAAACTTGACTTTGGTGGTGTGTTGGACAACCAGAGGGATCCGAAAGTAATGCTGCTGTGATTCAGATTAAAAGGATTCGTTCGTGGCGTGATAACACGACTGACCGAAATGCGATTGTGATTCAGCCTAAGGGGTATTTGTTTTAACCCTTTGATTTCCTAACCCTTTGACTCCCGCACCCTATCTACCAGCTGCAGGAAGTTGGTGGAAAGGTGAGGGAATCAAAGGGTTTTTGCTTTGCTTGCATGGTTGGCAACGCAGGGTGCTAGTGGACAGGGTGAGGGAATCAAAGGGTTAAGTTTTTGCTTTGCTTGCATGGTTGGCGATGCAGGGTGCTACTGGACAAGGTGAGGGAATCAAAGGGTTAAGTTTTTGCTTTGCTTGCATGGCTGGCAACGCAGGACGCGGGTTGGCAGGGTGCGGGAGTCAAAGGGTTAAAACAAAGTGGTTGCGGCATTCAAGACGGACAGCCAACACCTCTTTTGTTTGCCGTCTGCGTGGTCAGGTCACATCTAGCGATGACTGTGGCTGTGTCTTTTTCCACTTGGAGCATGATGGTAGTTCTTGTTCTTGTTCTTGTGCAGGGAAAACTGTCCCACAGGCAGGCCACAGCTGCGATTCAAAGACGTGTGCAAGAAGGACCTAAAAGCCTTGAACATCGACCAGAACAACTGGGAAGCAACAGCCCTCGAGCGGTCAGCCTGGAGACAGACTGTGCAGAAAGGTCTCTCCAAGTTCGAAGAGACACTCGCTCAGCAGCACGAGGAAAAGAGAATGAGAAGAAAGGCTGCTGCCCAGGCAGACAGACCAGCGTCAGACTTCATCTGTGCCCTCTGCCACAGGAACTGTCATCCCCGCGTCGGACTGGCCAGGCACACCCGACGCTGTACCAGAATAAACACCTAGAGCGCAACTCCATAGTCTTCCGAGACTGAAGGATGCCTATATGTCTTGTTTTAAATTAACGTCCCAGCGTGTTCGCCATTAGGGACTGTCTTGAAGTGACGGTAGACTCGTTCAAGGCGTAGGATCGGGCGCTGTTCCACCTCGAATGGCTGTCAATGGGCGCTGTTGTCTCTAATATAGATGATCATACTGCATGATACCATTATTTGTTGTTAGAAAGCTCTCGCGGCCTGGTGTTTCTGATTTCAGTCCTCGGCAGCTAACATAACCCTATAAAAGGCCATCTTTTCTGTTGGGGGAATATCCAGGAAAAGACGAACAAGAAGAAGAAGAAGAAGAAGAAGAAGAAGAAGAAGAAGAAGAAGAAGAAGAGAAGAAGAAGAAGAAGAAGAAGAAGAAGAAGAAGAAGGAGGAGGAGGAGGAGGAGAAGAAGAGAAAAAGAAGAAGGAGAAAAGAAAAAGAAGAAGAGTCATGACAGTTTCAATTTCTTCTTCTTCTTCTTCTTTTTCTTTTTCTTCTTCTTCATCATCTTCTTCTTCTTCTTCATCTTCATCATCATCATCATCATCATCATCATCATCATCATCATCATCTTCTTCTTCTTCTTCTTCTTCTTCTTCTTCTTCCTTCTTCTTCTTCTTCTTTTTCTTCTTCTTCTTCTTCTTCTTTTTCTTCTTTTCTTCCTCATCAGAGCCATGACAGTTCAGTTTCTGTTTCAGTTTCAGTTTCTCAAGACGACGTCTCCATGCTCGGAAAGAATTCCACACGCACTAACGTCACAGGTGCCACGTGATGGAGAAAGACCCAGAACGATCATCGGCACAAGCCCCCAACCAAAGCCTTGTACATAAACCCACGAGCCGGCCAGGTCCACGACCAGGTCCACGTCCAGGTCCAGGTCCAGATCTCTATCAGTGACATTGAAACTCTCAAACTCTTCACTTGAAACCAAAACTCTTTAACCTTAAAAATCCCTTTGTCACACACAGAGACCGTCAGAAGGACACTAGGTCGGAGGAAACAGTTGAATCAACGCCCTGCTAAACCAACATTTACCCCAGCCTTTGTCAAGGCGGTGTACACACAGGGAATACAGGACCCCCCCTAAGGCTGAGGAGGGGCAAGGAGGGGCGAGGAGGATAGGCAGAGAGGAAGGCTCAGAGAGGGGCGTTGAAGGGGGTGGGTATCGGGGTGTCGACAGACAGGGGTAGCCCATTAACCGCCTGTCGTGGTGTTACGAGCGTTTTACCATGCTGTCAACAACAACTTGTGGCCCCAGGGTTAGGGTAGGGAGTAGGGAGAAAGGGGAACCGGACAGTATCGCTCACTGGGCACGCCTTCTGTTCTGGAACACGACGCCCCCGCCCCCACCTTCACCCCCTATCAAGGGTGGGGGGGGGGGGGTGAGTGAGTTTGGAGTTTGTTCAAGATCGGGGTGGGGGGGGGGGTGTTCATTGCATTCAGACAATCCCGTATGCGCTCCACCTAAATCTTGTCAGAGCAGTTATCTGCCAGTTGTTAATAATAGCTTATGTGCTGGCAAAGTCTTGAAACGGAGAGAGGAATGGAATGGAATGACACCATCAGAGTGATTGGAGCATTAAGATGGGCAGCGAACAAACCAACTTTTGTTTCGGGATAGGATTGAACTCGAAACATGAGATCTTGAGTCCACGGCTCTAATAAAACCGGCAGCAGACCGCAGAAAAAAATACAAGAGAAGGAGAAGAAGAAGAAGAAGAAGAAGAAGAAGAAGAAGAAGAAGAAGAAGAGAAGAAGAAGAAGAGAAGAAGAAGAAGAAGAAGAAGAAGAAGAAGAAGAAGAAGAAGAAGAAGAAGAAGAAGAAGAAGAAGAGAAAGAAGAAGAAGAAGAAGAAGAAGAAGAAGAACAACAACAACAACAACAACACGAAGAAGAAGAAGAAAAGAAGAAGAAGGAGGAGGAGGATGATTAGAAAAGCTGTGGTCTTATTGTTATTTTTATTTTTGTTTAAAGCCCAACCGACTGCGTAGAGCCATATCAGGGTTATAACCTTTTTCAAAACATGCACAATACTTCAACAGCAAAAAAATTTTCAAAAAAGGAAAAGAAAATTAAGCACACATATCAATGCATTCGAGCACATAATCTAAGGAGATGCCTCTGGCGTTGACCACTCCGTCCCATTTATAGCACAAGTGGTTTAAAAACACACCTGAATACAAATTTAAGCATACCTAAGGACACTGAAACATATAATGTAAATGGACCTAAATTACCTAAAATTGCTTCCGCATAACTCACCTCCCTAGAGCCAAAAAATGCACTCAATACATGTACCCAATTATCAGTCCTAAGAGAAAGTACGCAAGACTTTATCGAACACATAGAAATGAATGGACCATTAAGGCAGAAAATGATAGGAAGAAATGACGAAAAGCACCTGAGCAAGGCAGAAACAAAGAGAGTGAAAAAGTCAAGAGGAATTTTCTAGCACAGAACTCCCAGAAGGTGAAGGTACTATTTACACTGAAAGACCCTCCCGGCATCCCCATGGGGGGAAGCTGTGGTCTGCCCAAGAGTCGAATCAACGACCTCTGCGTTATGGAGTTTTGAGTTTGCTTAGTTTGGGATTCATCATCAAGGGCAATTCCATATGCACTCCACCCAAATCTGCCAGCAATTATCCGGAAGGCTGCTTTACTCTGCGCAAAAACTATGCGCTGGCAAGGTCTTGAACTGTAGAGTCGTGGGGAGATGGATAGAGCACCAACACCAGAAGTAGTCTCTCCATGCAGGACCGCTAGTCTTAGGAAAGTGTTTCTTCTGTTGCCAAAAAGAACAATTCTGAAATTTTGAGAAATACTCAAATTCTGAGGAAGAAAATCCCCAAATCGGAGACAAAATACGTATTAAAAAATAAATCCTAACAACTATAAAATAGCGATTTTTGGCAGAAAAAGAAACCCCGAAAACTAGAAATTTTGCTAAGAATTGCTGACAATCCAGTAACAAGCACAAATTTTCCCACTGCCCAAACGAACATGTCATCCCTTGTTTAGAAGCGTCAAAGAGGCATTTTCTCTCCCTCCCTCCATCTCCATCCCTCCATCTCTCTCTCCCTCTCTCTCTCTTCCCCCTCTCTCTTTCTCACTGTCTGTCTCTTGTTCTGTCTGATATATATATATATATATATATATATATATATATATGAAATAAATATATGTATGTATAAGTATATATATATATATTATATGTGTGTGTGTCTCTGTGTGTGTGTGTCTGCACGTGTGTGTGTCTGTGTGTGTGTGGATAGATAGATAGATAGATAGAAAGATAGATAAATAGACAGATAGATAGATAGATACATACTAACATACATACATACAGACAGACAGACGTACATCATACATAGATACATACATAATACATACACATACATACAATACATGTATACATACATACATACATTACGTACGTAAGTACGTACGTACATACATACATACATACATTACATAATAATACATTACATACATACATACATACATACATACATACATACATACATACATACATACATAGTTAGTTCGTTGGCTTGTTTAATGTGTCCGACTAAAAAAATCATTGTGAGAATTTCCGGCCCTGGCTGACTCCTACCTGAAGCTCGGCGCGCTTGACATCTTCTTTTTTTTTTTCTAATAACCAAAAGTTTGCCATAAAGTTATTCTGAAGCCACTGGATGGCACCACAATATTATTTAGCTCTCTTCGCTCGTGAGCCTTGCGGTATATCGAATAATCATATCACAGATTATAACAGAACTAGTTGCCTCTCTCCCTATTATATCGATGTGTAGAATAGCAAGGGTTAGTTGTAAGACTGGTACAGTGGGACCTAATGCTACTACCCTTGAGTAATGAAGCGTTTTCAAGTTTGAAGTGAGAAGTTTTATCGATGATGGTATAGAGAAAGTTTACAGCTATTGTGGTGAAAAAAAAATGGTTGCTTGTGCTTCTACGTATGTGCTGTAACAATCAGCAGAATTTTTTTTTCAGTTTGACGCTTTGATTGTAAATAATTTCTTCTTCTTCTTCTCCTCTTCCTCCTCCTTCTTCTCACTTAACTCCGTGAAGAGTCACTGGGGTGCCGCACTTAAGAACTATTCACCAGATTCCTCCAGCTCTGTCGATTGTGTGCCAAAGCCTGGGTCTCTTGGGTTTAGAGACTTAGGCTTCTGGTGAACAATTACTTTTATGGTAAGTCTGAAAGTCAAATATGACAGAGTATGAAACGAAGCTTGGAAGGAGAAGAGATCTTGATCATGAAGTGAATTTTCAAATGCGATGATTACGATCGTGATGACAGTTTGAGCAAGTAGAAGAAACACCTCCAGGAATAGAACTTGGCTTTTAGTGCAAGAAAAATGTTCCCTTGAAATACTTTGCCACATTTTACAACGTAAATCATGAAGCACGAGCAATACCCTCTTCCTTTATCCGCCAACCTAACAACTGGTTGGTTCTTTTGAAAGAGCCACGGGGACTAAATAACTAGCATCTGGAGTTCCTAGACTAGACCGCAATATTAAAAACTGGCCTGTATAATTCCTGCCCATCCTAATATTTCTATCATTCTGATGGTATCAGCTAAGTATTGCATAGATCCCTCACCGTCCCCCCGCCCCCCTCCCCATTTCAAGACCCAGCCAGCGCAATGAAGTTTTCACATATTCAGGAATTCTTCCAGAAGTTCACTGACAAATTTGGGTGGGAGCACATATGGAATTGTCTGAGTGCGATGAATCCCTGTTGAACAAATTACAAACTACAAACAAACCTACCCTTCCCTCCACCCAACATCTACCCCCCCCTCCACCTCACACTGACGAAAAGTCCCGTCTGTAACAGGGGGGGATCAAAACCTGTCCACCCGCCTGTAAGCTGAAGACACACGAGGCCACAGTAATGGAGCACTGTGTGATGTTATTGCGCTTGATTGGAGCTGAACAACTTTTACCACAATCCTCGATTGGAGCGGGTTTCACAAACACGTCACGACCATGATTGCTATCAAACCCTGATGACAAAAGTGACGACACGGGCCCCCGCTACTTTTAGTCTTCCAAGTAAGTAGCGCCGCCATGACAAACAGGGGAACATAATCGCTGCCGTTTGTCGGTACCTACCACTTGTCGGCTTTACGCTTCTCTCCCTTTCTCGAGTCCCCTCGAAGCGACATGGCGATAGCATCATGTAAATCGTGTTTGGGAAAAGGCCTATCAGTAGTTGGGGAGATGGTCAGCTCATCACATTGCTGGACAAAAGCGGATACAGAGAGACAGAGAGAGGGACATGTGGGGCGGAAGAGAGGGCCTGTTCTCCTGTCTTTGATTGCAGAGCGTGTTATCCGCCTGGTTGGGAGATTCAAACAGCCTTCTGTCCAACTGATTTGATTCTCTCTCTTTCTTTTTCTCTCTCTTCTCTCTCTCTTTCTCTCTCTCTTTCTTTCTCTCTTTCTCTGTCTTCTCTCTCTGTCTGTGTGTCTGTGTGTCTGTCTTTCTCTCTCTCTCTCTCTCTTTCTCTCTCTCTGTCTGTCTCTCTGTCTGTCTCTTTCTCTCTCTCTTTCTCACTCTCTCTCTCTCTTTCTCTTTCTCTCTTCTCTATCTTTCTCTCTCTCTTTCTCTCTCTCTCTTTGTCTCTCTCTTCCTTTCTCTCTCTCTCCCCTTCTCTCTCTCTTTCTCTCTCTGTGTCTCTCTCTCTCTCTCCCTCTCCCTAACCCTGCTGTCCAACTGATTTGATTCTCTCTCTCTCTCTCTCTCTCTCTCTCTTCAAAGACGGCTGGGAAGTATGTATGTATGTCTGTGTGTTGCTGTCTGTGAATGGGCGGTTGAATCAAAGAGACGACAAACTAACTAATTCAGATTGAACGCTCGCAAGGTTTAATAAACAACACGCGACTCAAAAGTTATGCTAGAAGCAGATATTGTATTCAAATGCTAACAAACCATCAAAGAGACATCCTCTTGTCTTATTCTATCAACAGAAGGTGGAATGCTTTTCCGTCTCTTTTAAAAATTTTGGATGAATGATGATGGTCATGGTTGATGACGACGATGGTGATGAAGAAAACAGAAATGAAGATAATGTTGGTGATTGTGCATGAGTGTACTCAGTTTTCAATAAAAAAAAAAAGAAGAGGAACCAACCAACCAACCAACCAACCAACCAACCAACCAGCCAACCAACCAACCAGCCAACCAACCTACCAACCAACCAACCAGCCAACCAACCTACCAACCAACCAACCAACCAACCAACCAACCAACCAACCAGCCAACCAGCCAACCAACCAACCAACCAACCAACCAACCAAACAACCAACCAAACAACCAACCAAACAACCAACCAACCAACCAACCAACCAACCAACCAACCAAACAACCAACCAACCAACCAACCAACCAACCAACCAACCAACCAACCAACCAACCAACCAACCAACATAAAGCTTACACTGAAACGAAACTTCTTCTTCTTTTTCTTTTCCCTTAACTTCGTGAAGAGTTAAAAAAAATTGTTCACCAGATTCCTCCAGTTTCGGCGGTTGTGTGTCAAAGCTTGGGTCTCTGAGAAAGTTTTCATTGTCCATTCCACAGTGTTGTAAGTCATATGGTAGTAAGAAACTCTGGGGAGAGCTGGACAGCAGAAGGTCCTCAGAGGAGAAACTCCCCGTCAAGCAAGTGTTTCGGCCCTGAATTCCTGACACTCTAAGGGGGCCGGGCCACATCCAGGTCATGACTCCTGGATGCCCCTCTGCTGTCGCCTTTTTGTTGTTCTTGTTGTTGTTGTTGTTTTGTCCATTCCACAGTGTTGTCAGTTTGTTGTTTTAAATTAAAACCAATGAGTAAAACAACCTCTTGCGTCATTTAGCTAACTGAAACAACCTTTACAAAATCGTGACCTTGAAAACACGTTCCTTTAAACTTGCACATGCTTGAGTCTTCTGTTACTGTTTCTGTTATTTTTGTATAAAGCCCAGCCCACTGCGTAGAACTACATCAGGGCTTTAACCCGTTTCAAAAATACTACTTCAACAGTGGAAAAAAAAAAGAAAAATAAATAAGTACACATATCAATGTATTCGTGCACATATCTAAGGAAATGACCCTGGCATTGACTTGTCCGTCCAATTTATCACACAGGGGATTTTAAAAAAAAACATACCTGACTACAAATTTAAATACAACTTAGGACACGAAAACATAAAAAAACGAGCCTTAATTACCTAAAATTGCTCCCGTATATCTCATTTCCCTAGAGCCAAAAATGCACTTAAATACATGTACCCAATTATCAATCCTAAGCAAAATTATGTAAGATTTTACCGAACACATACAGGTGAATGGACCAGCAAAACAGAAAATACAAAAAAAAAAAAAAACTGAAAGAAAGCAAAGAACAAGGCAGAAACAAAGAGAGTGACAGAAAAGAGGAAATTTCTCTTGCACAGAATTTCTAAAAGATTATATTGAAAGAGCCCCCGGCATCCCCACGGGGAGGGTTGAGTCTCCTGAAAACTAAGTCTTATGTATCTGATTGATTAATTCATTTAGATCATTTTTTTCACAGCTTGTTTGAAAATATAAATAAAGATTGCACGCTCAAGAATCTTATTAGCAAATTATGGAGACCGTTGTGGTTAACACGATTTTAACAGGCTGTATTCGAAATATGTTAAGAACAATTAAAAAAATAGTGAACAATCTTCAATATAAAAAAAAATCTCAAAATGAGGATTTGAAATAAAAAGTATTCAGTGTTATACATGAGAGCTGTATTTATTACGATCAGATAATTAAAAATGAAATTGATAAGATATTCTTATACTCCCTCTTTATACAAAAATTGTTAAGGAAAATCCAGATTTTGCACTTGTGAGGCTCACTGTGACCTTGAAAAAACTTCGACTGAACGCGCTTTGAGAACAAAGTGAGACCGCCGCCACAAAAGCAAAACTAAATTTCATATATTATCAGAAGTTTCGTAGAAAAGTTATTCACGCAACTTATTTAAATAGTGTAGGTTTCATCACTTTCGTTTTGGTTACTGTGACCTTCGCCTTAGAGTTTTTCTTTCCAAATTTAAGCTTTCCCGATTTTAATCAACAGTCTACAGCTTTGATTAAAATTTGGTAAAGATCCACCCATAAAGAACAGAAGAACATTTCAGCGGTCTTTCGAATGCTACAACACAATCTACAGTAACTTACAATAAACGCCGTAAATTATACTAGCACTAACACTAGTAACGAGAAACTCTGGGGAGAGCCGGCCAACAGAAGGTCCTCAGAGGAGAACCCCCCGTCAAGCAAGTGTTACGGCCCTTAACTCCTGACACTCTATGGGGGGGGGGGGGGGAGCTGCATCCAGATCATGACTCCTGAATGCCCCTCTGCTGACACTAACACTAACACTAATATCAATACTAATACTAATCTTATAATAATACGATAATAATGATAATATCTGCCATTTTTATTTCTCCTTTTCAACAAAATTTCAGGGAAGTCTTGAAATTTGTTTTTTCCGCACTAAGTTGTGTATTTATTTTTTGTTGTCGTTTGTGTACGCTTGACAAGGGCCAGTTGGCGGAAAATTTGTGTCTGTCTTGTTTTGTTATATCAAAGCTATTTTTGTGTATTTCTGGTTCCTTATTTTCTTGAATGATGGCAGTAACTTTTGAGTTAGATTTCATAGTAAAACAGAGCAGAAGTATTGGAACTACAAAATCCATGAGTGCTCTTGCCTCGATCATATCTCAATGTTGTCGGAAGAGGCGAAGATAAGGGATGGGTTGCGAGTCTGAAGTCTAGAGTCATGAGTTTATTCAAGAAGGATTCATTGCACTCGGATAATTCCATTTGCGCTACACCCAAATCTGCCATAAATTAATTTGGCAAACTCCTCGAGCTCGAGCAAAACCCCATGCGCGGGCACGGCAAGATCTCGAAATGGACAGGATCGGTGTAGTGGTGATGGTGGCGGCGGTGGTGGTGGTGGTGGACATTAGAGTGACTGGAGCATTAAGCTGAGCAGCGAACAAGCCAACTTGTATGTAAAGGTGATGCGATTAAATTCGAGAGAAAATGAAACTTTGCGGTCCATGGATTTATCAAAAGAAGTAGTCATTGATGCTGTGTTTAACCCTTTGACTCCCGCACCCTACCCACCGACTGCAAAAACTTAACCCTTTGATTCCTTCACCCTATCTACCAGCTTCCTGCAGGAAGCTGGTGGATAGAGTAAGGGAATCGAAGGGTTAAGTTTTTGTTTTGCTAGCATGGTTGACAATGCAGGATGCTGGTGGACAGGGTGCGGGAGCCAAAGGGTTAAGGAAGAGAAAAACTCTCTTCCTGTGTGTCTTAATTCAGTCACCCGGTGTTGGATAATTCAGCAAACTAAAGATGACAACACGAAGATAAAGACGATTTTACAGCGTTGACATCATTGTGAGGTCCTTGTCAAAATGACGAAAGTCAGCACGTACATCGACAGTAACAGTAAGAAGGTCTCTGAGCTCGTGGGCTGAAAGCCAAGCCGTCCTTCAGATCGTGAGATTATGACAGAGACTGCTCACATTGTCATGATGTGCACAAAGGGCATCATTGTCCCGGCACAAAGGGTGTCAGTGTCAGGCCTTGTGACGGCTAAGTCACAGACAGACAAAACATGCTCACACCACGGACTCATACTGAACGTTTACAATCTTCCGTATCGATCTTCGGACGTTCAGGGGATCTGACTCGGGCATCATCTCATTATCGTCTAATCCCTTAACCCTTTTGCCTCCCGCACCCTGTCCACCAGCATGTTACATTGCTAACCATCCTAGCAAAGGAAAAAACTTAACCCTTTGATTCCCTCACCCTATTAATTGTGGAGGGGGAGGGGGGTGTAGAAGGAGAGGGTCAAAACTAAAGGGGATGAAACAGCTAAGGACATGATCTCCGCCTCTGTCTTTTAATTTAACCCTTTGACTCCCCACATCCTGTCTACCAGCGTCTTGCATCCCTAACTATGCTCATCATCATCATCATGTGCCTTGCCACATGGCGTTGGTGATCATGGCCTTCCATCTGTTTCTATCCCTTGTTGCTGCAAGCACCTCTTCCACTCTCTCTGCCCTCAGCCACTCAGCAAGTCCCTCCAATATTTTCTCCCTGGGTCTACCTGGTGCTCTCTTTCCCTCCAGATTTCCCGTTGTGACCAGCTGCTCTAATTCCCTTTCCTCATAAAATGTTTCCTGTCTTTTCCTAATCTTCCTTATGAATGATCTCCTTGTGCCTGCCTCCATCAAGATGTCTCGTTTGTTTTCTTTGCTGTCCATGGAACCCTCAACATTCTTCTTAAAAACTACATCTCAGCTGCCTCAATCTTGTTCTGGCTAACTATGCTACAAAGCAAAAAGAACAACAAAACAACAACAACAAAACAAAAAACAAACAAACAAACAAACAAACAAAAAAAACCCTTGGATTCCTTCACTCTATCCACCAGCTTCCTGGTGCGGGGGGGTCATCAAAGGGTTAAACGTGAAGCAACCAGCTGGGGTCAAGCACGGTGAGGTTGGTCTGCTCCACGATAATCATTTGTCACCCGGTTTTTCCTTTTGTCAACGAGCTTTCTTCCTTTCTCATCTAGCAGGACGAACGACACAAGGTACCGACCGATCCGTTCAGCGCTAATGAAGCGTGGGCTGGAAGTGTGTGCTGGTGGATAAGTGCATCGGACAAATTGGGGGCTGTAATGATGACACGAAGCGTGGCTAGGGGTAATCGGACCATCATCTCCTTGAACTGATGCGAGCTGCTGTGACATTTCTACGCACTATCGTTTGTAAACATCCCGTTGAAAGGCGCAGTGGTCGTGTTTGGATGTTTGAGTTTGCTCGAGAGGGATTCATAAGACGCAGTGGTCATGTCTGGATGTTTGAAGTTTGCTCGAGAGGGATTCATAAGACGCAGTGGTGATGTTTGGATGTTTGAAGTTTGCTCGAGAGGGATTCATAAGACGCAGTGATAATGTTTGGATGTTTGAAGTTTGCTCGAGAGGGATTCATAAGACGCAGTGGTGATGTCTGGATGTTTGAAGTTTGCTCGAGAGGGATTCATAAGACGCAGTGATAATGTTTGGATGTTTGAAGTTTGCTCGAGAGGGATTCATAAGACGCAGTGGTCATGTCTGGATGTTTGAAGTTTGCTCGAGAGGGATTCATAAGACGCAGTGGTGATGTCTGGATGTTTGAAGTTTGCTCGAGAGGGATTCATAAGACGCAGTGGTGATGTCTGGATGTTTGAAGTTTGCTCGAGAGGGATTCATAAGACGCAGTGGTCATGTCTGGATGTTTGAAGTTTGTTCGAGAGGGATTCATAAGACGCAGTGATAATGTTTGGATGTTTGAAGTTTGCTCGAGAGGGATTCATAAGACGCAGTGGTCATGTCTGGATGTTTGAAATTTGCTCGAGAGGGATTCATAAGACGCAGTGATAATGTTTGGATGTTTGAAGTTTGCTCGAGAGGGATTCATAAGACGCAGTGATAATGTTTGGATGTTTGAAGTTTGCTCGAGAGGGATTCATAAGACGCAGTGATAATGTTTGGATGTTTGAAGTTTGCTCGAGAGGGATTCATAAGACGCAGTGATAATGTTTGGATGTTTGAAGTTTGCTCGAGAGGGATTCATAAGACAGAGTGGTGATGTTTGGATGTTTGAAATTTGCTCGAGAGGGATTCATAAGACAGAGTGGTCATGTTTGGATGTTTGAAGTTTGCTCGAGAGGGATTCATAAGACAGAGTGGTCATGTTTGGATGTTTGAAGTTTGCTCGAGAGGGATTCATAAGAAAGAGTGGTCATGTTTGGATGTTTGAAGTTTGCTCGAGAGGGATTCATAAGACAGAGTGGTGATGTTTGGATGTTTGAAGTTTGCTCGAGAGGGATTCATAAGACAGAGTGGTGATGTTTGGATGTTTGAAATTTGCTCGAGAGGGATTCATAAGACAGAGTGGTGATGTTTGGATGTTTGAAGTTTGCTCGAGAGGGATTCATAAGACAGAGTGGTGATGTTTGGATGTTTGAAGTTTGCTCGAGAGGGATTCATAAGACAGAGTGGTCATGTTTGGATGTTTGAAGTTTGCTCGAGAGGGATTCATAAGACAGAGTGGTGATGTTTGGATGTTTGAAGTTTTGCTCGAGAGGGATTCATAAGACAGAGTGTGATGTTTGGATGTTTGAAATTTGCTCGAGAGGGATTCATAAGACAGAGTGGTCATGTTTGGATGTTTGAAATTTGCTCGAGAGGGATTCATAAGACAGAGTGGTCATGTTTGGATGTTTGAAGTTTGCTCGAGAGGGATTCATAAGACAGAGTGGTGATGTTTGGATGTTTGAAGTTTTGCTCGAGAGGGATTCATAAGACAGAGTGGTGATGTTTGGATGTTTGAAATTTGCTCGAGAGGGATTCATAAGACACAGTGGTGATGTTTGGATGTTTGAAGTTTGCTCGAGAGGGATTCATAAGACAGAGTGGTCATGTTTGGATGTTTGAAGTTTGCTCGAGAGGGATTCATAAGACAGATTGGTGATGTTTGGATGTTTGAAGTTTGCTCGAGAGGGATTCATAAGACAGAGTGGTGATGTTCGGATGTTTGAAGTTTGCTCGAGAGGGATTCATAAGAGAGAGTGGTGATGTTTGGATGTTTGAAGTTTTGTTCGAGAGGGATTCATAAGACAGAGTGGTGATGTTTGGATGTTTGAAGTTTGCTCGAGAGGGATTCATAAGACAGAGTGGTGATGTTTGGATGTTTGAAATTTGCTCGAGAGGGATTCATAAGACAGAGTGGTGATGTTTGGATGTTTGAAATTTGCTCGAGAGGGATTCATAAGACAGAGTGGTGATGTTTGGATGTTTGAAATTTGCTCGAGAGGAATTCATAAGACAGAGTGGTGATGTTTAGATGTTTGAAGTTTGTTCGAGAGGGATTCATAAGACGGAGTGGTGATGTTTGGATGTTTGAAATTTGCTCGAGAGGGATTCATAAGACAGAGTGGTATGTTTGGATGTTTGAATTTGCTCGAGAGGGATTCATAAGACAGAGTGGTATGTTTGGATGTTTGAAGTTTGCTCGAGAGGGATTCATAAGACAGAGTGGTGATGTTTGGATGTTTGAATTTGCTCGAGAGGGATTCATAAGACAGAGTGGTATGTTTGGATGTTTGAAGTTTGCTCGAGAGGGATTCATAAGACAGAGTGGTGATGTTTGGATGTTTGAAGTTTGCTCGAGAGGGATTCATAAGACAGATGGTGATGTTTGGATGTTTGAAGTTTGCTCGAGAGGGATTCATAAGACAGAGTGGTGATGTTTGGATGTTTGAAGTTTGCTCGAGAGGGATTCATAAGACAGAGTGGTGATGTTTGGATGTTTGAAATTTGCTCGAGAGGGATTCATAAGACAGAGTGGTGATGTTTGGATGTTTGAAATGTGCTCAGAGAGGATTCATAAGACAGAGTGGTGATGTTTGGATGTTTGAAATTTGCTCGAGAGGGATTCATAAGACAGAGTGGTGATGTTTAGATGTTTGAAGTTTGTTCGAGAGGGATTCATAAGACGGAGTGGTGATGTTTGGATGTTTGAAATTTGTTCAAGAGGGATTCATAAGACAGAGTGGTGATGTTTAGATGTTTGAAGTTTGTCGAGTGGGATTCATAAGACAGATGGTCATGTTTAGATGTTTGAAATTTGCTCAGAGGGATTCATAAGATGAGTGGTCATGTTTAGATGTTTGAAATTTGCTCGAGAGGGATTCATAAGACAGAGTGGTATGTTTGGATGTTTGAAGTTTGCTCGAGAGGGATTCATAAGACGAGTGGTCATGTTTGGATGTTTGAAATTTGCTCAAGAGGGATTCATAAGACAGAGTGGTATGTTTGGATGTTTGAAGTTTGCTCGAGAGGGATTCATAAGACGCAGTGGTCATGTTTGGATGTTTGAAGTTTGCTCGGGAGGGATTCATAAGACGCAGTGGTCATGTTTGGATGTTTGAAATTTGCTCAAGAGGGATTCATAAGACGCAGTGGTCATGTTTGGATGTTTGAAGTTTGCTCGAGAGGGATTCATAAGACGCAAGTGGTCATGTTTGGATGTTTGAAGTTTGCTCAGAGGGATTCATAAGACGAGTGGTGATGTTTGGATGTTTGAAGTTTGCTCAGAGGGATTCATAAGAACGAGTGGTATGTTTGGATGTTTGAAATTTGCTCGAGAGGGATTCATAAGACGAGTGGTCATGTTTGGATGTTTGAAGTTTGCTCGAGAGGGATTCATAAGACAGAGTGGTGATGTTTGGATGTTTGAAGTTTGTTCGAGAGGGATTCATAAGACGCAGTGGTGATGTTTGGATGTTTGAAGTTTGCTCGGAGGGATTCATAAGACAGTGGTGATGTTTGGATGTTTGAAGTTTGTCAAGAGGGATTCATAAGACAGAGTGGTGATGTTTGGATGTTTGAAGTTTGTTCGAGAGGGATTCATAAGACAGAGTGGTGATGTTTGGATGTTTGAAGTTTGTTCGGAGGGATTCATAAGACAGAGTGGTGATGTTTGGATGTTTGAAGTTTGTTCGAGAGGGATTCATAAGACGCAGTGGTGATGTTTGGATGTTTGAAGTTTGTTCGAGAGGGATTCATAAGACAGAGTGGTGATGTTTGGATGTTTGAAGTTTGTTCGAGAGGGATTCATAAGACGCAGTGGTATGTTTGGATGTTTGAAGTTTGTTCAGAGGGATTCATAAGACGCAGTGGTCATGTTTGGATGTTTGAAGTTTGTTTGATGGGGATTCATAAGACGCAGTGGTCATGTTTGGATGTTTGAAGTTTGTTTGAGGGGATTCATAAGACGAGTGGTATGTTTGGATGTTTGAATTTGTATGGGGATTTATAAGACGCAGTGGTATGTTTGGATGTTTGAAGTTTGTTGAAGAGGGATTCATAAACGCAGTGGTGATGTTTGGATGTTTGAAGTTTGTTGAGAGGGATTCATAAGAGCAAGTGGTGATGTTTGGATGTTTGAATTTGTCTGAGGGATTCATAAGACGCAGTGGTCATGTTTGGATGTTTGAAATTGTTTGAGGGGATTCATAAGACGCAGTGGTCATGTTTGGAGTTTGAATTTTCAGATGGGGATTCATAAGACGCAGTGGTGATGTTTGATGTTTGAAGTTTGTTCGAGGGGATTCATAAGACGCAGTGGTGATGTTTGATGTTTGAAGTTTGTTGATGGGGATTCATAAGACGCAGTGGTGATGTTTGATGTTTGAAGTTTGTTTGATGGGGATTCATAAGACGCAGTGGTCATGTTTGGATGTTTGAAGTTTGTTAGGGGATTCATAAGACGCAGTGGTCATGTTTGGATGTTTGAATTTGTTTGAGAGGGATTCATAAGACGCAGTGGTCATGTTTGATGTTTGAAGTTTGTTCGAGTGGGGATTCATAAGAGCAGAGTGGTGATGTTTGGATGTTTGAAGTTTGTCAGAGGGATTCATAAGACAGAGTGGTGATGTTTGGATGTTTGAAGTTTGTCAGAGGATTCATAAGACGAGTGGTCATGTTTGGATGTTTGAAGTTTGTTCGAGAGGGATTCATAAGACGCAGTGGTCATGTTTGGATTTTTGAAGTTTGTTTGAGGGGATTCATAAGACGAGTGGTATGTTTGATGTTTGAAGTTTGTTCGAGAGGGATTCATAAGACGAGTGGTGATGTTTGGATGTTTGAAGTTTGCTCAAGAGGGATTCATAAGACCAGTGGTATGTTTGGATGTTTGAAGTTTGCTCAGAGGGATTCATAAGACGCAGTGGTCATGTTTGATGTTTAAAATTTGCTCAAGAGGGATTCATAAGACAGAGTGGTATGTTTGGATGTTTGAAATTTGTCAAGAGGGATTCATAAGACGAGTGGTCATGTTTTGATGTTTGAAATTTGCTCAAGAGGGATTCATAAGACGAGTGGTATGTTTGGAGTTTGAAATTTGCTCAAGAGGGATTCATAAGACAGAGTGGTGATGTTTAGATGTTTGAAGTTTGGTCGAGAGGGATTCATAAGACAGAGTGGTATGTTTAGATGTTTGAAGTTTGGTCGAGAGGGATTCATAAGACAGAGTGGTGATGTTTAGGATGTTTGAAGTTTGCTCAGAGGGATTCATAAGAAGAGTGGTATGTTTGGATGTTTGAAGTTTGCTCAAGAGGGATTCATAAGACAGAGTGGTATGTTTGGATGTTTGAAATTTGCTCAAGAGGGATTCATAAGACGAGTGGTGATGTTTGGATGTTTGAAGTTTGCTCGAGAGGGATTCATAAGACAGAGTGGTGATGTTTGGATGTTTGAAGTTTGCTCAGAGGGATTCATAAGACGCAAGTGGTCATGTTTGGATGTTTGAAGTTTGCTCAGAGGGATTCATAAGACGAGTGGTCATGTTTGGATGTTTGAAGTTTGTTCAAGAGGGATTCATAAGACCAGTGGTCATGTTGGATGTTTGAAGTTTGCTCAGAGGGATTCATAAGACGCAGTGGTCATGTTTGGATGTTTGAAGTTTGCTCAAGAGGGATTCATAAGACGAGTGGTCATGTTTGGATGTTTGAAGTTTGTCAAGAGGGATTCATAAGACGCAGTGTGATGATGTTGGATGTTTGAAGTTTGTCAAGAGGGATTCATAAGACGCAGTGGTCATGTTTGGATGTTTGAAGTTTGCTCAAGAGGGATTCATAAGACGCAGTGGTATGTTTGGATGTTTGAAGTTTGTCAGAGGGATTCATAAGACAGAGTGGTGATGTTTGGATGTTTGAAGTTTGTTCGAAGGGATTCATAAGACGCAGTGGTGATGTTTGGATGTTTGAAGTTTGTTCAAGAGGGATTATAAGACGCAGTGGTCATGTTTGGATGTTTGAAGTTTGTTGATGGGATTCATAAGACGCAGTGGTCATGTTTGGATGTTTGAAGTTTGTTTGATGGGGATTCATAAGACGCAGTGGTCATGTTTGGATGTTTGAAGTTTGTTGATGGGGAGTTCATAAGACGAGTGGTGATGTTTGGATGTTTGAAGTTTGTTGATGGGGATTCATAAGACGAGTGGTGATGTTTGGATGTTTGAAGTTTGTTTGATGGGATTCATAAGACGCAGTGGTGATGTTTGGATGTTTGAAGTTTGTTGATGGGGATTCATAAGACCAGTGGTCATGTTTGGATGTTTGAATTTGTTAGATGGGATTCATAAGACGCAGTGGTCATGTTTGATGTTTGAAGTTTGTTTGATGGGGATTCATAAGAACGCAGTGGTGATGTTTGGATGTTTGAAGTTTGTTTGAGGGGATTCATAAGACGCAGTGGTGATGTTTGGATGTTTGAAGTTTGTCAGAAGGGATTAATAAGACGCAGTGGTATGTTTGGATGTTTGAAATTTGTTTGATGGGATTCATAAGACGCAGTGGTCATGTTTGGATGTTTGAAGTTTGTTTGATGGGATTGGTCAGAAGACGCAGTATGTCATGTTTGGATTTTGAGCTGTGCTTTGATGGAGGATTATAAAACGCTAGTTGTCATAGATTTGATGTTTGAAGATTTGTTTGATGGGATCATAAGAACGCAGGTGTGTTTGGACCTTTGAATTGTTCGAGAGGATCTGCATAAGACAGATGATTGATTTTGATGTTTGAAGTTTCTGCAGAGGAGAATTAATAGACGCAGTGGTCAGTTTTGGATGTTGAGTTGTTCGAGAGAGGATCT
>JAPXFY010000017.1:26250086-26272586 GCA_030674185.1 Monoplex corrugatus | reverse complement strand
AAGCCAGAACAAGATTGAGGCAGCTGAGATGTGGTTTCTAAGAAGAATGTTGAGGGTTCCATGGACAGCAAAGAAAACAAACGAGACAGTCTTGATGGAGGCAGACACAAGTAGATCACTCATAAGGAAGATTAGGAAAAGACAGGCAACATCTATAGGCCATTTTATGAGGAAGGGGGATTTGGAGCACCTGGTCACAACGGGAAAGCTGGAGGGAAAGAGAGCACCGGGTAGACCCAGGGAGAAAATGCTGGACGGACTTGCAGAGTGGCTGGGGACGAGGAGGGTGGGGGAAATGCTAGGGGGGCAACGAGAGATAGAGGCAGATGGAAGTCCATGATCGCCAACGCCATGCGGCAGGGCACCTGATGATGATGATGATTGTCATCGCATTATGTCAAGTTTTATTTCATCTGATGTTTGTTTAAAGTCACAGTAACCTTGAGTAGTGCAGAGTGTAGGGTTTTCTGCAAATATTGTAGTATAAGAAACAGAGAGTATTAGAATTCCTTGACCTTTTTGCTTTCATCATCATCATGTGCCCAGCTGCATGGCGTTGGCGATCATGGCCCTCCATATGAATCTATCCCTTGTCGCCGCAGGTACATCTTCCACCCTGTCTGTCCTCAGTCACCCTGCAAGTCCGTCCAAATATTTTCTCCCTGGGTCTACCTGGTGTTCTCTTTCCCTCCAACTTGCCTGTTGTGACCAGGTGCTCTATTTCCCCCTTTTTTATTTTCATAAAATGGGCAATAATTGTTGCTTGTCTTTTCTTAATCAATGATCTTCTTGTGTCTGCCTCCTGAAGACTGTCTCGTTTGATTTCTGTGCTGTCCATGGAACTCTCAACATTCTTCTTAGAAAACACATTTCGGCTGCCTCAATCTTGTTCTGGCTTTGTGTGTTGACTGTCCACGCCTCACAACCGTATAATAGTACCGGTTCTACACAACATTCAAGAACTCTCTTTCTGATGCTCATTGATAGGCATTTATTGGTAAGAACGCTTTTCATCTTCTTGAATGCTGTTTTGGCTTGGCCGATTCTGCTGTTATTTCTGATGTCTGGTGGGATGACCGTGTTCCCAGATATTTAAACTTATCAACCTGTCTCAAAGTTGTGCCATTTGCTGTTATTTTGCATGAAGGGATTTCATGTTTTTTTGTTTTTTAAAAACAACAACAACAACATTATTTACTTATTTAATTTTTCATTTATTTATTTACTTATTTTTGCAAACATCGATGTCATTTCATTTTGCCTGTTTTTATTCGCTTTTTAACCAGCTTTATTTCTAAACGGCGAGGTGGAAGTGAAACTAGACTGAGAAGTCGAGTGGGATGAATGACTAGGGAAAGACAAGGTTGCAGGGTTGATGTTCTCCTGACAGAAGGGGCGGAACTGTCTCCTTCAACGCCACCGGGTGACGTGTTAACTCGAGTCCAACTCGATTAGCTTCCCTTCAATTAACGCGGCAGGGAAACACTGGGGGCGCTGCGCCAAACCTGAGCGGAAGTGACAGGGGGGAAAGGGAGGACAGATGTGAGTCGGGAAGCCATGTTGTTCTCTGACAAAGGGGAACAACTCATTAGTTAGGGTTTTACTGTTTCGTTTCCGACTCCCAGTGTTGGTTCCTTGGGAGAGGGGTGGGGTTTGTGGGGGGGGGGGGGGGGATGAGGGGAGAAATGATCCAGTCATTCCAACAATCTACGTTTTAATACAGAAATTCCAGATTTTGTAAGTCTTCTACAGCTTTGAAAATAGAATGGAAACATTGTCAGAAACTTTTTGAGAAAGTACTGTTCACACACATTTCTCAAAAAAGTGTTTTTTGTTTGTTTGTTTTTTTGTGGTCCGTATGACCTTGCCTCTGAGGTCATGGCTTCTCATTTAGATTTGTGTGACCTTGACCTTGAAGCCATAACCTGCACTTATTAGTTTGTTTGACCTTGACCTTTAGGCCATGGCCTCCAAACTTATGCATTCGCGATTTCTCGACTGTCTTTACTTACGACCCAAAGTTGGCAAAGATCCATTCTTGTTACAGACAGAGAAAGAGAAACACAGTCATACACCTTCTGTTCTTAACAGGAAACAATTCCGTACCCCCTCCCACTCTCTCTCTCTCTCTCTCTCTCTCACACACACACACACACACACACACACAACACACACAATACACACACACTCTGCTTCTCTGTATCTATCTATCTGAGAGAGAGAGAGAGAGAGAGAGAGAGAGAGGGAGAGACAGAGACAGAGAGACAGAGAGACAGAGACAGGGAGACAGAGACAGAAACAGAGAAAGTATCATAAATCATGATCTGATAACAAGAAAGCTTCAAACATGCTTGTCACAATGCAAAAATTGTATCGTTTTATTTTCAACAACTCTTGAAAAAATGTATCTTACTTAAAACCTGTTTCTTAACTACAACATCACAAAACAATCACACAACACACACACACACACACACACACACACACACACACACACACACACACACACACACACACACACATCTCCGCTTCCCCCTGCATCAAATTTCAACCACAAAACCGAGACAACCAACAGGACCGTCAGCGGGAAAAACAGACATGTCCAGACAACAGACGTCAAAAAGTCGAGGCGGAAGGTCTCAGCGAAAGAGCGCCCCCATGCGGGGCCACGGGAGTGAGCTCCCTTACCTTGAGGGACATGGCATTGTCACTATGGCGTCGCCACCGTGATTGACGTGCCGTGAACAACATGGCGGACAACCATCTGGACACGGCTTTTAAGATTTCGCCAAACTGTTCTTTTTTTTAAATTTTATTTTTTTTATAAAAATCAGGTTTAAGACATTTTTTATGGTTCGCTCCTTACGGTTTGGATTTGAAAAATCGCTCGTCAAGACACGTAGTGATGAGACGTGAAGATATATGTACATAGACACATGTACGAACAAACAAAGAGACATGCAAACATAAATATGCACATACTCATGCACACACACATACATGCACACACACGCACACAAACACACACACACACTTACACACACACAGTAACACTAACACTAACACACACACACACAAACACACACACACACAACACACAACACAACACACACGGCACACACACACACACACACACACACACACACACACACACACACACACAACACACACCACACACACACACACATACATGAAAGTTTACCACGATTTAATTATAAAGAAGCAGACTGGACTAAATTTAAAGCAATCCTTTATAATACAAAAATAGATCTATCTGATACCACCAACATAGACAACTTGTATACATTTTTCTGTGACTCACTTTTAAATGCTGCCAACATTTCAATCCCAAAAATAAAGGCATCAAATACAGGAAAACATCGCGGAAATGTTTGGTGGAATAAGGATTGTGAAAAAGCAGTTAACGAAAAGAGAAAAAGCTTTAAAACATACATAAACAATCAGACACCTGAAAATCATAGAGCGATGAAAAGTGCCAACATAAAATGTAACAGAATCATGAACAAGTCAAAGAGCTGTATTGGACAACATTTTGTAAATCTGAAATAAATAATCACAAAGACATGCATAAAATTTGGGAGAAACTAAAAATTATGAAAAATGGGATCAGTTTGCCGTCATTTCCGATAAAGCTAGCCAATAGTCCTTTCCCAAGCTCGTTGGAAAAGGCAGAAGCTTTTGCAGATTTATTTGCTGAAGTCTGCCATACTGACGGCCTTCCTGTTTCCAGTCAAAATCATAGGGAACGAGAAGAAAAGACAGAGGTTTTTTAACGACCCTACCCCAGATAATACACACTACATGAACGCATCAATTACACTTCAAGAATTAAAAGATGCCATTAAGTCTATCCCAAACAAAAAAGCGTCAGTAGGATTAGATGCCATTTCTAATCAGATGCTGAAAAATTTACCCGAAAATTTTGTAATTTTGCTATATATACTATCTTTAAAAAATGTTGGAATAGTAGCAAAATGCCGGACTCTTGGAAACGGACAATAGTGGTTCCTATACTAAAAGCGGGTAAATGTAACACTGATCTGAAAAATTATAGGCCAATTGCACTAACATCCCACGTCTGTAAACTGATGGAGAAAATTATTGTACACCGGTTGTTGCACTATTGTGAAAAGAATAACATTATACCTGTTAATCAGGCTGGTTTTCGAAAAGGCAGGTCAACAGTGGAACTCTTAACTAAATTAACCACTGACATAAAGCGACAATTTGCAAGACGTAAATGTGTATTGGCCACATTTTTTGATATAACCAAAGCATACGACCAAGTGTGGCACTCCCGATTATTATTTAAATTAAAAAGCATAGGACTAACAGGTCGCGTTTGTAATTATGTGAAGTGTCTGTTGGAAAACCGAGTAATTCCAACCAGGATAGGAAACGTGTATTCAACAAAACGAACCCTTCAAATGGGTATCCCACAGGGATCAGTTATAGCACCTCTCATTTTATGATACTAATGAATGATTTACCAAGTAGAATATCTAAAGATGTCACATTAGTCCAGTATGCTGATGATCTATGCATGTGGATGCCGGTAAACATGAAGAGGAAAACTCCTTCTCGTAGTATCAACTATACACGCAAACTTTATCAATTAGAACTTAACAAAATAGCGCAATACATGGCAGAAAATGGGCTCCATCTATCTATGGAGAAGACAAAGATAATTTTATTTAATAATGGGTCTAACCCGGACATAATGCCCACCTTTAAACTAGGAGATACCGTTCTTCAGTATAACCAAACCATTAAATTCTTAGGTGTTTTCTTTACTGCAAAATTATCATGGAATCTGCATATCGACTACTTACTCACAAAAGCCCAAAAGAGTCTAAATTTTTTGAGAATAGTGTGCAAGCAACCATGGGGGACATAATCCATCAACACTTGTACATCTATGTAAATCTCTCATTAGATCTAAACTAACATATGCCCAAGAAATATTCTTTAGTGCATCTAGACACATACTACAAAAACTACAAAGTATAGAATGCAAAAGTTTTAAACTTGCGCTTGGTCTTCCGATGCATGTTTCCAACCTCCGTACATACGGTGAAATTGATACGTTGCCGCTTGATGAACAAAGGAAACTCGTCTCTACCAAATTTCTGCTAAGAAATACCACCATTGAAAATGTTTTGAGACCTGATATGAATTTAAGATCAGACATTGATTTTCCAAAAGAGCTAAATCAATATCTTCACAAGCCACACTTGCAACGTATATATACGACATCATAAATGGCTCCATCGTATAAGCCTGATCAGGAAGTATCTCTCTGTCGAAACAACTGCAAAACTCGTTCTCTCCTTCATAATGTCTCGCATTGACTAATTGCAATTCACTCTTGTCCGGTCTTCCTGCCTCCACCATTCACATCCTACAGCGCATTCAAAACAATGCTGCACGCCTTGTACTCAAAAAGAAAAAAGCTGACCACATATCTCCTCTCCTGGCACAACTTCACTGGCTCCCTGTATCAAAGCGCATACAGTACAAACTAGACACCATGTGCTACAAAAGCCTCAATAACGCAGCCCCCGATTAACTGTCAAACCTACTTGAGATCTATGTTCCCTCACGTACCCTCCGCTCTGCCTCCGATCCTCTGACTTTTCGCTTTCCACGCACTAAGCTCAATACCTATGGTCCACGAGCCTTCTCTGTTTCTGGTCCGCTCTCCTGGAACAAACTTCCTCTCTCAGTCCGTCAGCAATCTACTTTTGTCTCCTTCAAGTCCGCTCTGAAAACTCACCTTTTCTCCTCTGCATAAAATCTTGACCTCACTCAATCCCTCTGGCAGCCTGTCTCCACTCGGAGGGGAATCACATTGTAATATATAATTGTATATAATATGCTCTCTATAATTTTCCATTGCTTTTATTCTTTCTCCCCATTTATAGCCGTGTGCGTGTGTGTGTGTGTGTGTGTGTGCGTGCGTGCGTGTGTGTGTGGTGTGCGTGCGTGCGTGTGTGTGTGTCTGTTTCAGCGCTTAGATTTGATTTATCAAGATTTTGCGCTATATGAATATTGTAATTATTATTATTATTATTATTATTATTGATTTAGAAGCGGATCCTATATCTATGACCTTCTTTTTCTCCAGTACCCTGTTGGGAACTCTTAAGAGCAAACTTTGACATACACCACACTGATTTAAAGAAAGAAGATAATATCAACTTATTAGCGAGTCGAGTTAAATGTCATATTGAACACTTTTATCCCAATCATTTAAAAAATCTACACAGATGGCTCATTAATTGAGAAAATAGCAGGTTCTGTGTTTCTAATACCACTCTTAAAATAGAGAAATCTTTCCATATAAGACCCAACAAATCAATATTTACAGCTGAACTCTGCAATACTGATGGCTTTGAATTACTTAGTAAATTATCCTCGAAATGTATCACAAATTCTTTTCTGCGTTGATTCTAAATCAGTGCTTCAGGCTCTTGAATTAATGAAATTAGACACTAGATCTGAAATGGTAATAGAAATTAGCCATTTAATTCATTTCTTATCCTTAAGAGGAACTGATCTTACTTTTTGTTGGATACCATCTCATTGTTCTTTTCATCATAACGATGTGGTTGACAGGGCTGCCAAACGAGGAGCTAAGGGTTCACCAGAATCAAACAACATAAAGCTTTCTCCCTCTTTAAATGAATCTTGTAATTTAGTAGACGCCTATGTTTGGAAACTGTTTCAAGATAATCAGAAAATGTACAATACTAATAGCTGGATTTTAAAATCAGCAAAATCAGTAAACAGTCTACTACAAACAGATCTATACAGTCCCTTATGTATAGGTGGAAACTCGATGCATTCAAAACAAAGTACACCAGAAATATTGCCTGTCTTTGTGGACAGAAAATAACGACCAGTCATTTACTTTCTTGCATTAGTATAAAGCGATACATTCCGATACTTTCTACTCACACAATTTCCGACATATTTGAATCATCATTATTGACATACGAATTTTTCGTTAGCCTATCTAAAAGTCCAATAGTTCACAATATCTATAATTCGTTCATCTTCCTGTTCATAGTTAGTTAGCTAGTTTATTGTAATATTTGTTGTAGTATGCTACTTCATTTTGTTATGTTTATGCTTCCCTCCGACATTTGCATTGTCCTTGCAGTTTACTTGTTTTTCACATGGTTTTAGCCCGAATATGTTTTTGATGCTCGAGTGGGCTAAAAGTAATATGAATTTAAATTTGAATTTCCTTTTTTTTTTTAAACCAAGATTGACTACACATAAACACTTGCATTTACCCTTCCTATTTCTACTCCCCTTCCCAACATCGCTCCTTTTTTTTAAGTTTGTTCATTTATTTATTTAGTTTCTTTTATCTTTTATTTATCATTTATTTATCATTATTATCATTGTTATCAATTATTATGTTTTATTTATTTATTCATTTTTTTGTTTTGTTTTATTTGTCTAAAATCACTTAAGTGAATAGACATTAAACCAATGACCACCACACACACACACACACACACACACACACACACACACACACACACACACACACACAATAACCAAATTAGCCCAGTTGTTTGTGGGTTCAACTCTCAGCCAGCCCATGGTTTTTCTTTTCATTTTTTTAACTGGGGTTGGTGGAATCTTTTGATAAAGTCACAGACTGAAGATCTGATACCACGACCTGTCTCACCCCGCAACATTAAAAACAGGCCTGTTCGCTTCCCATCTTACTGTTTCCATCGTTCTAGTTATGTCAGCTTACCACTTCGAGACTACTAAAGAAAAGTGATACATCTTTCCTAAACTATGTGTTGAAAATCATACTGCCTCTCGCTTTTCACACCCTCGCCCCTTTCTCTCATTTCTCTCAGTTTTAACCCTTTGACTCCTGCACCTTGTTCGCCAGCATCCTGCATTATCAATCATGTTAGCCAAGCAAAAACTTAACCCTTTGACTCCCTCACCCTATCCACCAGCTTCCTTGTAGGTTAGGGTAAGGGAGTCAAAGGGTTAAGTTTTTGCAGTTGGTGGATAGGGTTCAGGGGTCAAAGGGTTAAATTAAACTAAACTCTCACGTTGAAACATCAACGGGATAAAAGAAAACAATTACGAAAAATGAAAACTATTCTGACGAGGGGCCAAAACACTTAAGTCCTGATTTGGTCTATTTCAGTATTTGTACAACGCCTTTGGGCCACACACGAACACATGAGGAGGTAGACTAGGGTTTGCTCTCACTCTTTCTAACCATTGCTCTGCAGTGTTCTTCTTTCTTTTTTCTGTGCATGGCAAGGTGGCGTTAGTTGGCTTACACCTTCGGCACAGACACAGGGTGGCACAGAACTGGCCGGATGCAGCACTTTAAGCATGACAGTAGGGTTTAGTCTGTGCCGTCTCTGTCTGTCTGTCTGTCCGTCTGTCTGTCCGTCTGTCTGTCCGTCTGTCTGTCTGTCCCTTTCTGTGTATTTGACAAGTTTTGAATTTTTCTTTTTGAAAAAAAAAGTTAATAATGATAATAATAATAATCTGAAAATAATAATGATAATGGTAATAATAATTATGATATAAAAAAAAAAGAAATTAATAATAATGCTATGCTGCTGCTGTGATAACATTACTACTACCTACTACTACTACTACTACTACTACTTAACTGCTAAACTACTACTACTACTACTTGATGATGCTAATGCTGCTGCTGATGAATTGCATGATTTATGTGCTGATGAAATATATACTACAATAATGATGATGCAACGCTGAACATACATACACTAATATACTAATACTAACATATATAAAGATGATGACGTAAATAATAAAACAACAATATGAGCAACAACAACAGACAACAACAACAACAACAACATGCAACAACAATAATTATATTACAGTATTTATACGGTGCCAGATCTTGACAATTCGAAATAAAGTGCACCAGGCATACGCATAAGACTACCTTACAAAATTTAACATTGAAAAAAAAAAATCAAAGCAATTTATTACTTAAGGACAGTAGCATCAATTCCCACCGAATATGCCTTACAGCTAGTCATTGCTAACACTACACGTATAACATAAGCATAATGATTGAAAAAAAAGTGACAAGTAAGGTAAGCACATATACAGGGGGGTGCAAAAGTAGGTGTACAGTAAGTGTCACATCATTATTATAATGTTTAATTCATTACAATTATTAGCACATTAAGTGAGTTGGCCTTATTTTCGATATTTTCAGTGTCATTAATTATATTTTATCGTAACTAATAATATGCATGTACGTTTATCCTAACTTTTAATTTTTTTATTTTTTGCAGGCAAAGCGGCAATTTAATTTAGATCTAAGCGGCAATTTAATTTAACCATGGCTGGTAATTTGACAGACGAGGAGCGCAAATGGATTTTAAAACAATACTGGAAGACAGATGGACTTCTTTTTGGGGGGATATGTAAAGGAAAGGGTTTTCGCACACAAGCCGCGCACTGTTAATGGCATGATTCAGTTCATCTTGCAGGCTTGTCAAGAAATTGATGCTGATAAAGATCTTTGTGCTAGAGTGTGCATGAGTGTCAGCTTTCGATTAGAGGAGTGTGTGAATACCGACGGCAAGCAGTTTGAGTATCTGAGGGATTAAGGCTGTGCTTGTTATTACATGTATATGCAATATTCATTTGTTTGTATAATAAATGCAATGAGTATTGTACGTGTTTTCTTTTTTCATAATTGTATACCTACTTTTGCACCCCCCTGTATAAAAATAAGCGTAATGGATAAAAAAAAAAAGTGATAGACTACTTGAGGGTAAGCTTATAAACAAAAATGAATTGTAAAGATAAAAATACTGAAATACAAACAAACGAAGAAAGGAAGAACAGTAAAGGAAAGACTGAACAGAAAAAAACGAAAGTGGATAGATATGGGTACAGACAGGAGTGATAGATAGTTCATGACGGAATGGTTGCTTGTGCAAATTAAATTTTTGACACAATTGTATGCCCAGAAACAGCAAGAATACTAAAATACAAACAAACAAACAAAGAAAAGTAAAGGAAAGACTGAACAGAAAAAAACGGAAGTGGATAGATATGGGTGTAGAGAGGAGTGATAGTTCATGACGAAATGGTTGCCTTGTACAAATGTCTGAGACAATTGTATGTTGACAAGTTTTGAATTTTTCTTCTTGAAAAAAAAGTTAATAATAATAATAATAATAATAATCTGAAAATAATAATAATAATAATAATGATGATAATAATAATGATAATAATAATAATAATAATGATGATGATGATGATGATGATGATGATGATGATGATGATGACAATGTACAGTACAAATGTCTGAGACAACTGTATGTTGACAAGTTTTGAATTTTTCTTTTTGAAAAAAGTTAATAATAATAATAATCTGAAAATAATAATGATGATAATAATAATAATAATAATAAAAATAAAAATAATAATAATGATGATGATGATGATGATGATGACAATGTACAGTACAAATTTCTGAGACAATTGTATGCCCAGAAACAGGCTTGTATATCCCGTTATGAATAGAACAGCTGTAATAGATCTATATGTCTTTGTGTGTTTGGTGCTGAAAAATGTGAAGACATTGAATCATGGAGCGGGAGTGGTCATACAGGTAGACAGGAGGTTTGAAGTAATGGCATAAGAAGGATAAGAGTGGGCTTACATATGTGACCTCCCACCACGAAATCAGTCTTAACTCGCAGTCAGTCGAACAGCACTAGGAACTGAAAAGGTGACTGAGGGTCTGTCTGGGGTGTTTTGACTTTTTCTCAAAATTGATTTCTGTAGACTATAATCTATCCCCCACATGATTTTTTTTTCTTGAAAAAAGATTATTAGTCAATTTAAATCGGTATTTTAATGAACCGATCGCAGCAGAAAGAACGCAATTTCCTACCAAAAGTATATATTTTTATCTCTTATTATGAACCGTAACCTGTACAGTACCTGCACATGTAATATACTGATGGATAGCTCTTTGGTGCACCTTTCAGATAATGACAGCGAAAATTAGAAACAAACTGGTCATTGCCACCAAATAAAGAAATTAAAGGAATATGTGTAGGACAGCATACAAAAACTTTAGAGGCCGTTTTCTCAAAATGGTCGTCACACAACTTAATGACTTTAAACGTACATAACTTCTACATTTTTTTTGAGTACAAGATTTATTCAAGTACCAAAATAATCAGCAGGATGTACACTTTCCAGTGATATGTATATCTCAATATGCCCAAAATGCTAGTTAAGACTGATTTCGTGGTGGAGGGTCACATATACTAATTCAGATCAACTCGTAGTGTCTGCCTATGTGTATGTGTGTGTGTGTGTGTGCGTGCGTGCGTGTGTGTATGTGTGTGTGTGTGTGTGTGTGTGTGTGTGTGGGCCCATAACGTCATGTGTGTACAAAGTAGACCACCAAAACTTTTACGTCCTTCACGTCCACTGATACTATGAATAATTAGATTTTATATCGCCCGACCGAAAGGGAAAACACTGAATGCATAGACCCAGTTTGGGTCACAATAACTGAAGGAATGAAAAAGGTGTCCATCATCATCATCATCATCATCATCATCATCATCATCATCATCATCATCATCATCATCATCATCAAGTGCCCAACCGCATGGCGTTGGCGATCATGGCCCACCATAAGTATCTATTCCTTGCTGCTGCAAGCACATCTTCCACCCTCTCCGTCCTCGGCCACCCTGCAAGTCCGTCCAGTGTTTTCTCCCTGGGTCTGTCTGTCCAGCGAAAGGCAAAGGCCCAATAGCAGGAATCGAAGAGAGAAGGAGGGAGAGAAAGAGAGGGGGAGCGATAGAAAGACAGAGTCAGAGACACAGAGAGACACAGAGAGACACAGGGAGACAGATAGACAGACAGACAAAAGAGAGAGAGAGAGAGGAGAGGGAGAGAGGAGAGGGAGAGAGAGAGGGATAAATGGATATATTACATTAGATAGATAGATTTAAAGATAGACAGACTGATAGACAGACAGACAGACAGATAGATAGATAGATAGATAGCCAGATAGATAGATAGATAAGTAAGAGAGAGAGGGAGACAGACAAACACAGAGAGAGAGAGAGAGAGAGAGAGAGACAGACAGACAGACAGAAAACAGAGAGAGAGACACAGAGAGAGATCGTAGGACATGCTGATTTGGGATAGCAAAAAGACAGGAAAGGTGAATTAGAGTACCTGGTCACAACAGGAAAGCTGGAGGAAAAGAGAACAGAACACCAGGTAGAACCAGGGAGAAAATATTTGACGGACTTGCAGGGTGGCTGAAGACAGAGAGGGTAGAAGATGTGCTTGCAGCGACAAGGGATAGATACATATGGAGGGCCATGATCGCCAACGCCATGCGGCAGGACACATGATGATGATCCACACATAATATTATACAGAGAGAGCCATCAGAACCAAAAGTAGCAGAACTCTAAAAAGTGTTGAGACATCACCTAAACAACTAACAGTTTTCATTTTGTGTTTTAGACCGGGTGGTTCTGTCGAGTAAAAGGTGTTCTCTGTCTCTGCCTGTCTTTTCTGTCACAGCGCTCCGTTGCAAGGGAGACTATCTGGGATTCCCTCTGTTGGGGCCGTAACAGGGTTCTGTTGAATTTTGTGAATAAACATTGTTAGTGTGGCTTGACTATCTCGTCTTTTCTATCATTTTCCCTCCTTCCCCTTTTTTTCGAGTGTGTGTGTGTGTGTGTGTGTGTGTGTGTGTGTGTGTGTGTGTGTGTGTGTGTGTGTGTGTGTATGTGTGTGTGTGTGTGTGTGTGTGTGTTATGTGTGTGTGTGTGTGTGTGTGTGTGTGTGTGTGTGTGTGTAGTGTGTGTGTGTGTGTGTGTTGTGTGTGTGTGTGTTTGTGTTGTATATGTGTGTATGTGTGCATGTATTTGTACGTGTGTGTGCGTGCGTGCGCGCGCGCGAGTGCGTGTATGTGCGAGAGGTGTGATTGCATGCATTCGAATGTGCGTGTGTGAATGTGCATGTGCATATATGTACATATATATTATGTGTGTATATGTGTGTATGTGTATGAGTTCTGTGAGTTGTGTGTTTGTGTGTGTGTGTGTGTGTGTGTGTGTGTGTGTGTGTGTGTGTGCACGCGTGCGTGTTTCTGTGTATATGTATGTGCATGTGTGTATATACGTGTGTATGTATGTTTATGTGTGTGTGCATGTGTGAGTGCACTTAAAATTTTGTATAGATATGTGTGTGTGTGTGTGTGTGTGTGTGAACGTGTGTTTGTGGTGTTTATGTAGACGTGCGTGTATGTGTGTGTGTGTGCGTGCGTGCGCGCACGTGCGCGCGCGTGTGTGTGTGATGTGTGTATGTGTGTGTGTCTGTGTGTGTGTACTCTGTTGGTACGCTGCACTTATACCCTATTTCCAGGCTTGTCACTGCCCACATGATGTGTACTTTAAGGCTGGCATCCACCTTACCTTAGTCATTCACTGTGGCTTGTTTTAGAGGGCGGCTTTGTTAAGTGAAAGCCGATGGTGTTGAAGCAGGAGTTGAAAGTGGATTTCACGACAGATGGACGAAAACTATCATAAGTGACATTTCAACATCACTTTGATATATTGCGTTTTTAGCTCAATAGTTTAATTTCCAGAGTGTTTTTAGTTCAATGAATTGTGATGAGTGACATTTCGACATTACATAATTGTGTTTTTAGCTCAAAGGTGCAGTAGTTAAATTTCCAGAGTGTTTTTAGTTCAATGAATTGTGATGAGTGACATTTCGACATTACAGAATTGTGTTTTTAGCTCACAGCTGCAGTAGTTTAATTTCCAGAGTGTTTCTAGCTCAATGAATTGTGATGAGTGACATTTCGACATAACATAATTGCGTTTTTTTAGCTCAATAATTTAATTTCTAAGGTGTTTTAGCTCATGATTTTACCTTTAATAAGTTATGGTGAGTGACATTCCAACATCACATAATTGTGTTTTTAGCTGAAAATTGCAGTAGTTTAATTTCCAGAGTGTTTTTAGCTGAATGAATTGCGACGAGTGACATTTCTACTTTACATAACTGTGTTTTGTCGTGAATAATTTCATTTCCAGGGCGTTTTAGCTCATGTTTTTAATTTTAATAATTTGTGGTGAGTGACATTCCAACATTACAGTAATAGTGTTTTCAGCTCAAAAAAATGTAATTTCCTGTGTGGTTTTAGTTCAATACACTTACAACATCACAGTAATTGGGTTTTTAGCTCAGAAACTTAATTTTCGGTGTGATTTTAGTTCAATATGCTTAACCGTCTGAATACTATGGTACTGCCTTTTTCGTGATCAAAATAACTCGGACAACTTTTTATGCAAAAAGAATGAGGAGCCAACCCTCAAAACATTTTTTTTATGATGAAAGCTGAGGAAAAATAAAACGAGTCTTGGGTATTTAAGATAAGCAAGGCAAAGTTTTGAATGTGAGTACCACCGACGGGGCAATGTTATCACTACTTATCTACCAGCAGTGATTTTTCTTGTGTCGATACGAGAGTGAGAGATAAATGACGCATCTGTGACGCGAGTGCAGTATTCATCAGCAAGATTATTATCGTCGTGATGCAATTGCAATTGTTGTTATTCAGCGTCAAGAACACCAATATTTATGAGACCTATGGTCAAAATGCATCGTGATCTGGAGATGTCAGACTATCCACAGAACCAAAACATCTAAGGCTTAGACATAATATATACAGTGTGCATCATTGCTGATGGTATTATAATGTCACCAACACTGATATTTTAGCGAGGTACGTGATATGTTCATAATCGGAGGTGTGTCACAGTATCCACAAAACCAATATTTTCGTGATACATGTAGAGTATTAATTAAAACAGATGGTGTTTTCTAGTATGAATAAAACTAAAATTCTAGGAAATAACTGTAGTGTACATCATTGCTGATGGTATTATGTCAAGAGCATTGATACCTTAGTGAGGTACTTGATGTGTTCATAATCGGCGGTGTGTCACAGTATCCACAAAACCAATATTTTCGTAATACATGTAGAGTATTAATTAAAATCGATGGTGCTTTCTAGTATGAATAAAACTAAAATTCTAGGAAATAACTGTAGTGTACATCATTGCTGGTGGTATTATGATGTCAACACATTAATACTTAGTGATGTGCGTATCGCATTCATAGTCGGTGATACATTATATTGTCAACAAAAACAACAATCTGACACTTAGGTACAATGCACATAGTAATCAGCGATATAACATAAAGCAACAACAACAACAACATTTCTGTGACCTGTATGCAGTGTTCATTTTAATCGATGTTATCGTTTTTGACGTGGTGTTATCCCTGATATGGCCGTAGTAGTCGGCTTGTCTATAGGCAATGTGAACCTGAAACTAAATTTTATTCGATGGTTTTCATAATCTCAACAAAACTAGTACTTATGTGATATTTTTGCAGTGTACAACATTACTGATGGTGTTTCGAAATCAGCAACATCAATATGTCAGTGATGAACATACTGTTTCCATAAGCAATGGTATGTTATAGTATCAACAAATATAATACTTCAGTCATACATATAAGTTTTTGACTTACTTAACTTATTCCTCACCCATTCGATTGCCATCCAGGGTCGATCATTGAATCGAAAAAAAGCATCGGTTTCTCGCAATGCACAAAAAATTTCTTAAGGCTTCTTCAAAAAATATTTTCGCTAGTCCTCATATACTCTGAGAGTAGTAGGACTTTAAAACTAACTCAACTCAACACACTCAACTTATTCCTGAAACCTTCTTTGAGCCTCAGTAGCACTTCTCCATCTCACTTGGCTCTGGGTTGGTCTCTTCATCCGGTGTCAGTGTCCATCCAGCTGTCTTCATCTCGTTGTCTGTACACAGGTCATAGATAGGTAAAACACAAAGGCTAGGTAGGGCCTCACGACCTGACCAGCTCATGGGTTTATGTGCAGTCATAAGGTGTAAATCTTATGCCATGATCACCATCACATAGCACCTGTGACGTCAGTCCATACAGAATTCATTCCGAGCGCAGAGACGTCGACTTCAGAAACTGAAACAGAAACAGAAACTGAAACTAAAGCTGAAACTGTCTTTATTAGTACACAGCACCGGTGATAGTATTACAATGTCACCAAAACCGATACTTTTTATCTTTTTTCAATGATTGTTGATTACAAATGGAGCTCCTTACAGTGTCAAGGAAATGGATAATTTTCTGAGTACTCAGAATGCCCAACATAAACGTCAGTGATTATTTTGATGTCTATTAAGCATAAAAGGATTATCAATCGTGCCTTACTGATTGACTTTCATACGTCCTTAGTTTGTTTCTTTTCATTCACGTTTTCCGCTTTCTGTTTGAATTTTTGTTCTATGTCTATAGATAGACACGGACAACGTAGATTGAGTTTAACTTAGCTATTTGTGTTTTCAAATACCAAGGAATTTTTGTTCTATGTCTATAGATAGACACGGACAACGTAGATTGAGTTTAATTTAGCTATTTGCGTTTTCAAATACCAAGGAATTTTTGTTCTATGTCTATAGATAGACACGGACAACGTAGATTGAGTTTAATTTAGCTATTTGCGTTTTCAAATACCAAGGAATTTTTGTTCTATGTCTATAGATAGACACGGACAACGTAGATTGAGTTTAACTTAGCTATTTGCGTTTTCAAATACCAAGGAATGTTTGTTCTATGTCTATAGATAGACACGGACAACGTAGATTGAGTTTAACTTAGCTATTTGCGTTTTCAAATACCAAGGAATTTTTGTTCTATGTCTATAGATAGACACGGACAACGTAGATTGAGTTTAACTTAGCTATTTGTGTTTTCAAATACCAAGGAATTTTTGTTCTATATCTATAGATAGACACGGACAACGTAGATTGAGTTTAACTTAGCTATTTGTGTTTTCAAATACCAAGGAATTTTTGTTCTATATCTATAGATAGACACGGACAACGTAGATTGAGTTTAATTTAGCTATTTGCGTTTTCAAATACCAAGGAATTTTTGTTCTATGTCTGTAGATAGACACGGACAACGTAGATTGAGTTTAACTTAGCTATTTGTGTTTTCAAATACCAAGGAATGTTTGTTCTATGTCTATAGATAGACACGGACAACGTAGATTGAGTTTAATTTAGCTATTTGCGTTTTCAAATACCAAGGAATTTTTGTTCTATGTCTGTAGATAGACACGGACAACGTAGATTGAGTTTAATTTAGCTATTTGTGTTTTCAAATACCAAGGAATTTTTGTTCTATGTCTGTAGATAGACACGGACAACGTAGATTGAGTTTAACTTAGCTATTTGTGTTTTCAAATACCAAGGAATTTTTGTTCTATGTCTATAGATAAACACGGACAACGTAGATTGAGTTTAACTTAGCTATTTGTGTTTTCAAATACCAAGTTATGAAAAGGTTTAGAAAAGAAAAGAAGGCAGCAGCAACAACAACAACACCATCAGAAGAGACAAAGCCAGACAAAGAGACAAAGTCAAAAGAAAAGACATCGTCGAAGAAGGAAGACGATAAGACATCATTACCAGCAACTACGTCACAAACAAGCAGCAACACCAGCTGCAGCAGCAACAGCAGCAGCAACGATAACGACAACGACCAAAACCGGAAAAAGGACACACACATGCACTGTCACCACCCTCACCACCACCACCACCACCACCACCATCACCTTTTACATCATCATCAACACCAACATCATCCCCGTCAGCATCACTGCCTTCGCCATCCCCACCCACACCGACGAAATTAACAACACAACCAAAGCCCAGAAAAAAACAGAAAGAACTGTTAAAAATTGTAATAAATGACATCCAAGTCCTCACAGCAAAAGCCCAATAAAAACAAAGAACTGTTAAAAATTGTAATCAATGACATCCAAGTCCACACAGCAAAAGCCCAATAAAAACAAAGAACTGTTAAAAATTTGTAATAAATGACATCCATGTCCACACAGCAAAAGCCCAATAAAAACAAAGAACTGTTAAAAATTGTAATAAATGACATCCATGTCCACACAACAAAAGCCCAATAAAAACAAAGAACTGTTAAAAATTGTAATAAATGACATCCATGTCCACACAGCAAAAGCCCAATAAAAGCAAAGAACTGTTAAAAATTGTGATAAATGACATACATGTCCACACAGCAAAAGCCCAATAAAAGCAAAGAACTGTTAAAAATTGTAATAAATGACATCCATGTCCACACAGCAAACGCCCAATAAAAACAGGAAGAACTATTAAAATTGTAATAAATGACACCCAAGTCCTCTCAGCAAAAGCCCAGTAGAAACAGAAAGAACTGTTAAAAATTTGTGATAAATGACAGCCAAGTCCTCCACAGCGATGGCAGACGAGTGCAACGGTCAGTGCCAGAACAACAGCACGTGCAACGTGGACAATGGAACAATCCACTGCGTGTGTTCTAACGGATACTATGGAGACTTGTGCCAGCACAGTAAGTACCAGTTATCAAAACTATCCTGTGTACATTAGAACGAAACAATGACTGACAAGAGCAGCATACAGTAACAAGATAAAGGTTGTGCCTTAACCCTGAGGAACCAGAAAAAAAAAACACGAAAAAAGAGTAAGAACACGTATTTAATACAACCAGACAAGACAGGCGCAAATTTTCGGCCAACTGGCCTTTGTCAAGCGTAAGATCACAAACAAACAAACACCAGATACAAACATTATGAGAAAAAGAACTTTTTTTTTTTTACTCAAAAACATACTATGATGTCATTTTAGTCAGTTTATTCCTTTTCTCACACTGGACGGAGCAGCAGGGAAGTTTCAGTCTTTTTCTCCTAATTTTTGAATCTGGTGTTTGTTTGTGATTTTACGCTTGACAAAGGCCAGTTGGCTGAAAATTTGCACCTGTCTTGTCTAGTTGTATTAAAACGCGTTCTTATTCTTTTTGCGTATTTTTTTCTTCTGGTTCCTGTTTGCTTGAAGGCGGGCAGTCACACTTGTTTTGGATTCCTTAACCCTGTTGTCGTTAGTGAACGAGGTTGGTAGAGACTTCAACTTTTCACAGGGATCAGCTGTTCCCATCTCCTCTCTTTCGTTGCTTCATCTTCCCTAACTTTGAAGAAGGTCACAACTGTGTACACTGTCATCATCATCATCATGTGCCCTGCCACATGGCGTTAGCGATCATGGCCCTCCATATGCATCTATCCCTTGTTGCCGCAAGCACATCTTCCACCTTCCCTGTCCTCAGCCACACTGCAAGTCCGTCCAACATTTTTTTCTCTGGGTCTACCTGGTGGCTCTCTTTCCCTCCATCTTTTCTGTTGTGACCAGGTGCTCTAATTCCCCTTTCCTTATAAAATGGCCTATAAATATTGCCTGTCTTTTCCTAATCTTCCTTATGAATGATCTTCTTGTGTCTGCCTCCACCAAGACTGTCTCGTTTGTTTTCCTTGCTGTCCATGGAACTCTCAACATTCTTGTTAGAAACCACATCTCGGCTGCCTCAGTCTGCGTAGACTGCAGAGGCCACGAACGTAAAAGTTTTGCTCGAGCGAGACTCACACCTGTGCAAAATCAGCCCTATCGGTATAATCAGCCCTATCGGTATAATCAGCTCTATCGGTATAATCAGCCCTATCGGTATAATCAACCCTATCGGTATAATCAGCCCTATCAATATAATCAACCCCATCGGTATAATCAGCCCTATTGATGTAATCAGCCCTATCGGTATAATCAATCCTATCAGTATAATCAGCCCTATCGGTATAATCAGTCCTATCGGTATAATCAACCTATCGGTATAATCAGCCCTATCGGTATAATCAGCCCTATCGGTATAATCAACCCTATGGGTATAATCAGCCCTATGGGTATAATCAGCCCTATGGGTATAATCAGCCCTATCGGTATATTCAACCCTATCGGTATATTTGGTTGAAAACAGCGTATACAATAATATTTACAAAATCTAAAGTTCAACGTTTCAGCACAATGCTTCGGAAGATTGTAAATGTGTACACAATAAAAATTAAAAGATTATGGTTAAGTTAGAAATGGACATATTTGAAATTTCTTGGTACAATTTGGCCTCCCTATCCACTTAAGTAATTTTAGCCCCCCGTTGGGTTGCCGGGGGCTCTTTCAGTATAAATAGTATCCCCACCTTCTGGAAATTCTGTGCAAGAAATTTCCTCCTTTTCAATCACTCCCTTTTTTTCTGCCTTGTTTCTTTGCTTTCTTTCGTTTCTTCCTATCATTTTCTGCCTTTCTGGTCCATTCACCTGTATGTGTTCGATAAAGTCTTGCATACTTTCTCTTAGAATTGATAACTGGGTACATGTATTAAGTGCATTTTTGGCTCTAGGGAAATGAGATATGTGGAAGCAATTATAGGCAATTTTGGCCTGTTTCACATATGTTTTTGTGTCATTAGTTATGTTTAAATCTATGTTCAGGTATGTTTTATTTTAAATCCCCTGTGCGATAAATTGGACGAAGAGGTCAACGCCAGGGGCATCTCCTTAGATCATGTGCGCGAATGCATTGATATGTGTACTTAATTTTCTTTTCCTTTTTTTTCCCCCCTGTTGAAGTGCTGTATACGTTTTGAAACAATTACAGCCCTGATACAGCTCTGCGCTTTAATTTAAACGAAAATAACAATAACAATCACTTCCATACCGATAGGGAGTTAACACTCGTGCAATCAGATTAAAAGGAGAGTGGCGCTACCTCTGCGCCAACCAAGCCTGGCTGATTATAATGAGCTAGCTGTGTAGCTCATCTGCATATACAAGAAGAGTGAAAAGTAAGACGTACCACATGTCTCGACGAGCAGCAAACAGTATTCTTTGCCTTGGTTAAGTTGCAAACGAAGCACAGCAAACAAAACTGAACTGGATGACCTGTAACACATCAAACAAGACAGAGGCATGCATTTGCAAGAACAGAAAAGGGAGAGACAGAGAGAAACAAAGAGACAGAGACAAAGAGAGAGAGAGAGACAGAGACAGAGAGACAGAGACAGAGAGAGAAAGAGATAGAGAGAAAAGAGAGAGAGAGTGCACTCTACACAATTAATGGCACAGAGGGAGAGAGAGACAGAGAGAGAGAGAAAGAGAGAGAGAGAATGAGAGAGTGCACTCGTACATGATTAATGGCACACACACACACACACACACACACACACACACACACACACACCACACACACACACACACACAGCGAGAGAGAGAGAGGGGGGGGGCAGAGATAGAGAGAAAAAGAAATAGACAGAGAGACAGGGAGAGACAGAGACAGACAGAGACAGAGAAACAGAGACAGAGAGACAGAGAGACAGAGACAGACAGAGAGACAGAGAGACAGAGACAGAGAGACACAGAGACAGAGAGACAGAGACAGACAGACGGACCCTAGTGACACGCTTGAACGCCCTTTTTGTCCTGAGGTCCTCTATGTTGGGGAACGGGACTGTGTTACTGAGGTTAAATAAATACGATTGACCGTAGAAGGAAAACCTCCCCACGTCCCTGAAACACACTTGTCTATCATGCAAAAAGTGGTCTATGACAGACTGGAGTGGTTGATCATCGTTGCAGCCATGCATGCCAATAGCATAATATATGACCTGTAAATATCATCATCATCATCATCAGGTGCCCTGCCGCATGGCGTTGGCGATCATGGACTTCCAAACATCTCTATCTCTCGTTGCCCCCAGCATCTCCCCCAACCTCCTCATCCTCAGCCACTCTGCAAGTCCGTCCAGCATTCTCTCCCTGGGTCTACCTGGTGTGCTCTCTTTCCCTCCAGCTTTCCCGTTGTGACCAGGTGCTCCAAATCCCCCTTCCTCATAAAATGGCCTATAAATGTTGCTTGTCTTTTCCTAATATTCCTTATGAGTGATCTACTTGTGTCTGCCTCCATCAAGACTGTCTCGTTTGTTTTCTTTGCTGTCCATGGAACTCTCAACATTCTTCTGAGAAACCACATCTCGGCTGCCTCAATCTTGTTCTGGCTTTGCTTGCTGACTGTCCACGCCTCGCATCCGTACAACAGTATTGGTTCTATATAACATTCAAGGACTCTCTTTCTGATGTTAATTGATAGGCATTTGATGGCACAACCTTGACACAGGTTAATAAATTCAAATACCTGGGAACGGTCATTTCATCAGACGGCAGATGCACATCGGAAATAGCTGGCAGAATCGGCCAAGCCAAAACAGCATTCAAGAAGATGACCTGTAAGTAAGAGTGACTAAAGACAGGGAGGGTGGAGGAGGTGCTTGCGGCAACAAGGGATAGAAACAGATGGAAGACCATGATCGCCAACGCCATGTGGCAAGGCACTTGATAATGATGACGTTAGTAAGTATGCAAGTAAGTAA
>JAPXFY010000017.1:26237586-26247586 GCA_030674185.1 Monoplex corrugatus | reverse complement strand
TATGAGGAAGGGGAATTTGGAGCACCTGGTCACAACGGGAAAACTGGAGGGAAAGAGAGCACCGGGTATACCCAGGGAGAGAATGCTGGACGGACTTGCAGAGTGGCTGGGGATGAGCAGGGTGGAGGAGACTAGGGGCAACGAGAGATAGAGATGGTTGGAAGTCCATGGTCGCCAACGCATTGCGGCAGGGCACCTGATGATGATGACACTCTCTATGGGTGTTCTAGGGTTACTCGTTTAGAAGAGACCCTTATGGGCATTTCAGTGTAACTTGTATTAGTGCAGATCCCCTTATGGGCATTACAGAGTACTTGTATTAGTGTAGACCCCTTATGAGGCATTATAGAGTACTTGTATTAGTGTAGACCCCTTATGGGGCATTTCAGTGTAACTTGTATTAGTGTAGACCCCTTATGGTCATTACAGTGTACTTGTATTAGTGTAGACCCCTTAGGGGCATTACAGTGTACTTGTATTAGTGTAGACCTCTTATGGTCATTACAGTGTACTTGTATTAGTGTAGACCCCTTAGGGGCATTACAGTGTACTTGTATTAGTGTAGACCCCTTATGGGCATTATAGTGTACTTGTATTAGTGTAGACCGTATATGGGCATTACAGTGTACTTGCATTAGTGTAGATCCGTTATTGGCATTACAGTGTACTTGTATTAGTGTAGACCCCTTATGGGCATTACAGTGTACTTGTATTAGTGTAGACCCTTATGGGCATTACAGTGTACTTGTATTAGTGTAGACCGTATATGGGCATTACAGAGTACTTGCATTAGTGTAGATCCGTTATTGGCATTACAGTGTACTTGTATTAGTGTAGACCCCTTATGGGCATTACAGTGTACTTGTATTAGTGTAGACCCTTATGGGCATTACAGTGTACTTGTATTAGTGTAGACCCCTTATGGGCATTACAGTGTACTTGTATCAGTGTAGACCCCTTATGGGCATTACAGTGTACTTGTATCAGTGTAGACCCCTTATGGGCATTACAGTGTACTTGTATCAGTGTAGACCCCTTATGGGCATTACAGTGTACTTGTATTAGTGTAGACCCCTTATGGGCATTACAGTGTACTTGTATTAGTGTAGACCCCTTATGGGCATTACAGTGTACTTGTATTAGTGTAGACCCCTTATGGGCAATTACTTGTAGTACTATGTATTAGTGTAGACCCCTTATGGGCATTACGTGTACTTGTATCAGTGTAGACCCCTTATGGGCATTATGTACTTGGTTAACTTGTATCAGTGTAGACCCCTTATGGGCATTACATGTACTTGTATTAGTGTAGACCCCTTATGGGCATTACAGAGTACTTGTATTAGTGTAGACCCCTTATGGGCATTATAGTGTACTTGTATTAGTGTAGACCCCTTATGGGCATTATAGTTGTACTACGTGTATGTATTAGTGTAGACCCCTTTATGGGCATTACAGTGTACTTTGTACTGTATAGTGTAGACCCCTTATGGGCATTATAGTGTACTTGTAGTAGTGTAGACCCCTTATGGGCATTACAGTGTACTTGTATTAGTGTAGACCCCTTATGGGCATTAAGTGTACTTGTATAGTGTAGACCCCTTATGGCATTACAGTGTACTTGTATTAGTGTAGACCCCTTATGGGCATTACAGTGTACTTGTATTAGTGTAGACCCCTTATGGGCATTACAGTGTACTTGTTATTCTAAGTGCTGAAGACCCTTATGGGCAATACAGTGTACTTGTATTAGTGTAGACCCCTTATGGGCATTACAGTGTACTTGTATTAGTGTAGACCCCTTTATGGCAAGTTACATTGACTGTACTTGTATATAGTTGTAGACCCCTTATGGCTCATTATTAGTTGTACTTATGCATTAAGTGTTAGAGACCCTTTATGGCTTTATTAAGAGTTACTATGTATTTAGTGTAGACCCTTTATGGGCATTACAGTAGGTAACTTGTATTAGTGTAGACCCTTATGGGATTACAGTGTACTTGTATTGTTAGACCCTTATGGATTAGGTATGTATTAGTGTAGACCCTTATGGTCCCTTATAGTGTACTTGTATTAGTGTAGACCCTTTATGGCCATTACAGGTACTTGTATTAGTGTAGACCCCTTTAGGGCATTATAGTGTACTTGTATTAAGTAGACGCGTCTTGGACTTATAGTGTTCTGATTGTGCAGACCTCTATGGACGTTATAGGTACTTGTATTAGACCCTTATGGCATTATGAGGTATTGTATTAGTATAGACCCTCTTGGACATTAAGGGTACTTGTATTAGTATAGACCCTTTATGGCATTATAGTGTACTTGTATTAGTATAGACCCTTTATGGCATTATAGTTATTGTATAGTGTAGACTTGCTGATAGTGTATGTGTAGACCCTTTATGGTATTATAGTGTACTTGTATTAGTGTAGACCCTTTATGGCCATTATAGTGTAGCTTGTATTAGTGTAGACCCTTTATGGCCATTATAGTGTACTTGTATTAGTGTAGACCCTTTATGGTCATTATAGTGTATTGTATTAGTGTAGACCCTTTATGGCCATTATAGTGTACTTGTATTAGTGATAGACCCTTTATGGGAATTATAGTGTAACTATGTTATAGTTAGTGTAGACCCTTTATGGTATTATAGTGTATTGTATTATGTAAGACCCTTTATGGCATTATAGTGTATTGTATTAGTGTAGACCTTTATGGCCATTATAGTGTAGTTGTATTAGTATAGACCCTTTATGGCCATTATAGTGTAGTGTATTAGTATAGACCCTTTATGGCCATTATAGTGTAGTTGTATTAGTATAGACCCTTTATGGCCATTATAGAGTAGCTGTATTAGTATAGACCCTTTATGGCCATTATAGTGTAGTTGTATTAGTGTAGACCCTCCATGGCCATTATAGTGTAGTTGTATTAGTGTATACCCTTTATGGTGATTATAGTGTAGTTTGTATTGGTATAGACCCTTATGGCATTTGGTATTTATTATGGACCTTATGGCCCTTAGTTGTATTGTATTAGTAACCCTTTATGGTGATTATAGTGTAGTTGTATTGGTATAGACCCTTTATGGCCATTATAGTGTAGTTGTATAGTGTAGACCCTTTATGGCCATTATAGTGTAGTTGTATTAGTGTAGACCCTTTATGGCCATTATAGTGTAGCTTGTATTAGTGTATAAACCCTTTATGGTGATTATAGTGTAGTTGTATTAGTGTATAGACCCTTTATGGTGATTATAGTGTAGTTGTATTAGTGTAGACCCTTTATGGCCATTATAGTGTAGTTGTATTAGTGTATGACCCTTTATTGGCCATTATAGTGTAGTTGTATTAGGTGTAGACCCTTTATGGCATTATAGTAGTTGTATTAGTGTAGACCTTATGGCATTAGTAGTTAGTATAGATACCCTTTATGGCCATTATAGTGTAGTTGTATTAGTATAGACCCTTTATGGCCATTATAGTGTAGTTGTATTAGTATAGACCCTTTATGGCCATTATAGAGTAGTTGTATTAGTATAGACCCTTTATGGCCATTATAGTGTAGTTGTATTAGTGTAGACCTCCTATGGCCATTATAGTGTAGTTGTATTAGTGTATACCCTTTATGGCCATTATGTAGTTGTATGTTGATTATTTAGTTGATAGTAAGACCCTTTATGGCCATTATAGGTAGTTGTATTAGTGTAGACCCTTTATGGCCATTATAGTGTAGTTGTATTAGTGTAGACCCTCCATGGCCATTATAGTGTAGTTGTATTAGTATAGACCCTTTATGGCCATTATAGTGTAGTTGTATTAGTAGTAGACCCTTATGGTGTATTGTATTGTATAGTTACCCTTTATGGATTATAGTAGTTGTATTGTAAGACCCTTTATGGCCATTATAGTGTAGTTGTATTAGTTAGACCCTTTATGGTCATTATAGTGTAGTTGTATTAGTTAGACCCTTTATGGCCATTATAGTGTAGTTGTATTAGTATAGACCCTTTATGGCCATTATAGTGTAGTTGTATTAGTGTAGACCCTTATGGCCATTATAGTGTAGTTGTATTAGTGTAGACCCTTTATGGCCATTATAGTGTAGTGTATTAGTATAGACCCTTTATGGCCATTATAGTGTAGCTGTATTAGTATAGACCCTTTATGGCCATTATAGTGTAGCTGTATTAGTATAGACCCTTTATGGCCATTATAGTGTAGCTGTATTAGTATAGACCCTTTATGGCCATTATAGCGTAGTTGTATTAGTGTAACCCTTTATGGCCATTATAGTGTAGCTGTATAGTATAGACCCTTTATGGCCATTATAGCGTAGTTGTATTAGTGTATACCCTTTATGGTGATTATAGTGTAGTTGTATTGGTATAGACCCTTTATGGCCATTATAGCGTAGTTGTATTAGTGTAACCCTTTATGGCCATTATGTGTAGTTGTATTAGTTAGACCCTTTATGGCATTATAGTGTAGTTGTATTAGTATAGACCCTTTATGGTGATTATAGTGTAGTTGTATTAGTGTAGACCCTTTATGGCCATTATAGAGTAGTTGTATTAGTGTAGACCCTTTATGGCCATTAATTTGTGTAGTTGGGTATTAGTGTAGTGAGACCCTTTATGGTGATTATAGTGTAGTTGTATTAGTATAGACCCTTTATGGCCATTATAGTGTAGTTGTATTAGTATAGACCCTTTATGGTGATTATAGTGTAGTTGTATTAGTGTAGACCCTTTATGGCCATTATAGAGTAGTTGTATTAGTGTAGACCCTTTATGGCCATTATAGAGTAGTTGTATTAGTGTAGACCCTTTATGGCATGAATGAATATGTGTGTTGCATCGTAAGCATTTTTTGATTAAATTCGTATTTTTGTATCTAGAAACACCACACATATCTTATTGTAAACAGTTTATTCAGAGTTTGGAATTTGTTTGAAGCATGTTCAAGATCACACCCGGACAAGGCCATACGCGCTCCACCCTAATCTGCCAGCGATTATCTAGGCAGACTCCCTAAGCTTGCGAAAAAAGCCCTAAGTGCTAGCAAGGTCTTGAAATGGGAACAAAGAGAGTGATGTATGAAACACTAAGCTGACACCTCCACAAGGATCGAAATATTCAGATTTAAATTTGTACTTGTATTAGTGCAGACCTTCTGTGGACGTTAATGTGTGGGTTGAAGTTGAGATACCAGACCTGGAATCCACGGCTCTATCATTGTAATATAAATATATAATTATTGTAATTATCATTATTATTATTATTATTTGTAATGACAACCGAATCCATCTTATAGTGTTGTTGTTGTTGTTGTTGTTGTGTTTCAGCCATCAAGTCTCATCAGCTTCCGTCACAACAGATGAGCAGCAGTGCAATTCGTCCACCCTGAACTCCGTTGATTCAAGGGAAGCCACCGTGTCAGAGCCTGACACCAAATACAGTCAGCCGATCTGTCTGGACCTGCGAGAAACTGATCTCAATTACTGATGTGCAGAGTGTACGTTGTTTGTGTGCCATCCCGTTTTGCCTACGTTGTTTGTGTGCCATCTCATTTTGCCTACGTTGTTTGTGTGCCATCCCATTTTGCCTACGTTGTTTGTGTGCCATCCCATTTTGCCTACGTTGTTTGTGTGCCATCCCATTTTGCCTACGTTGTTTGTGTGCCATCCCATTTTGCCTAAGTTACTTCGGTGGCCACATACCCTTGGACAGTTTCTCACAAGAATGCTATGATGATACATGACGATGCGGATGATAATCATGAGTGATACTATTCAGTTCCATTCTGAGTTGAGATTCAGGTACTGACAGAGCTATACAAAGTCCAAAACAAGTGTGACTGCCCGTGTTCAAGCAGACAGGAACCAGGAAAAAACAAACAAACAAACAAACAAAACACGAAAAAAGAATAAGAACACGTATTTAATACAACAAGACAAGAGAGGCGTAAAAAATTTTCTGCCAACTGGCCTTTGTCAAGCTTAAGATCACAAACAAACGAACACCAGGTACAAACATTAGGAGATATAGACTGAAACTTCCCTGCTGCTCCTTCCAGTGTGAGAAAAGGAATGAGAAAGGGAAGTTTCAGTCTTTGTCTCCTAAATTTTGTACCTGGTGTTTGTTTTGTGACCGAAAATTTGCACCTCTCTTGTCTTGTATAAAATACGCGTTCTTATTCTTTTTTCGAGTTTTTTTTTCTGGTTTCTGACAGAGCTGTTCTCTACTCTTCCTGTCATAATATACCCTAGCGTCAACCAGGCCCTAGAGATACAGACACCTGCAGTATTGGTCAGGTACTTTGAGCAACATCCTCAATGATGCCTACGTGACGTGGATGAGATTCTCCTTTGTGGCTCCAGTCTTCCCAAACGAGTCCATAACACATGCTCGACTCTAGGTAGGAGCCGGATGGGGTTGAAAAATCCCACAGTAGTTTTCACAGGACTCATCATAAGATTCGAACCCACACCTTTCAGTGGTTTGTCCGTTACGCTAGCAACTGTACCGTGGCGACCTAGTGTGCAGTTTTGGGATTGGGTGAACTTTGAGGAGAAGGTTAGTTGACTCCCGCACCCTATCCACCAACTGCAAAATCTTAACCCCTTTTGACCTCCTCACCCTATCCACCAGCTTCTTCGACCTTCTTGAACGATAGCCGGCCTACCATTCCCCAAAATGGGAATTACCCTCAAGGCAACGCCCGTGACTTCATTATTCTCAAGTCCTGTTGTTTACAAAGGTCTCACCTGTCTCACCTGTCGGCGTCATCGGGTTCGGTGTTGGCCGCTGCACATTTTGACAACACCATTTCCCTCCTGGCCGCTCTGTCTTGACTTTTGTGGACAATGTCTTGCAAATTTAGGCCACTGTTGTTAGTTATGTTCTCGATGTATGAGACTGGAGATCTGCCTTTCTTCCTTTTTGGCACTGTTTTTTCTTGAAAGATGGTTGCGATGAGGTCCGTGTTCTTGCTGCCTGACACATGGCCAATGTATTTTACGAAGATATTTCTGTCAAATATGCAGGCATAATGAACTTGGCTTTAGTGTGTGTGTGTGTGTGTGTGTGTGTGTGTGTGTGTGTGTGTGTGTGTGTGTGTGTGTGTGTGTGTGTGTTTCTTTTTAAAGAAGGGAACATAATATGTTCAGAATGATTGCTTTCAACAAAAAAATAAATAATTCTAAAACTTTTACTTAAACATATTAACAAGTTTCGTAAATATTTGAAACTGCGAGGGGAGCATAAATTTTCTTCTTCAAGGGAGATGAAAGCTCGCTACCCGTGAACTGACGTCAAATTATTTCCCTTTAATCATATGTTCGTGGGCTTTTTATAAAAACAAACGGACAAATCAAAAATACAAAGAAGCAAGCAAACAAACAAACAAACAAAAAACAAACAAACAGACAAACAATCAAAACAAGCAAATAAGAAAAGAAAGAATGATGTCTTTGATATTGACAATAATAATATCCAATCAAAAAAGAAAAAAAAGAAAAAGAAAGAAAGAAAAAGAAAAAAGAAAAGAAAAGAAAAAGAAAGGACCACCACTAGCATTACGCTCCCTCCCTTCCCCCCCCCCCCCCAAAAGTCAAACAGCTTAATAGATGCCGTAAATATATTTCATCTATCATATTATCATCATCATTATTGTCATTATTATTATTGCTTTGTTAGTTTATGAGGAAAATAAAGTTACAGCGTCTATGCAGAAATCCATATTCCTTACATCATAAGTATGAACTTGTTTTTCTCAAGTTTTCGTCAGTTTCATCCTATGATATTTTTCATGCTAATTGATTGAATAAGATTCTGTTGGTATGGCCCTAGCGCTTATGGGATTTATTTTGAGTGCGTAGACGCTTTCTTGAGAAATTGCAATTGAAACTGATATGCATACCTTTTTGATCAGTTTAAATTGGCGAATAGTGTTCAGGTCATAATTTCTTCATTGATTTCTTTTTTTTCCTTGAGTAATTTTATATAATATCTTTGTAAGCCGGCGTCAGCATTTACACTTTATTGTTATTATTATCAATATGGTAAACGAAATCATACTATGAAGAAAAGAAGGCGGGGAACCGAAAGAGGCGATAGCAAGGGAGACAAATATATATATATATGCCCGCTAGCGATTTCTCGTGTGTGTTGCGTCCCTTTCACCATATGATTGTAGGTTTTTATCTCGTATTAAATTGGTCTCCCGTTCTTATTCTGCTCGTGTGTGTGTGTGTGTGTGTGTGTGTGTGTGTGTGTGTGTGTGTGTGTGTGTGTGTGTGTGTGTGTGTTGGATGTGTGTGTGTGTGTGTGTGTGTGTGTGTGTGTTGGATGTGTGTGTGTGTGTGTGTGTGTGCGCGTGCGTGCGTGAGTGCGTGCGTACGTGCGTGCGTGTGTGTGTTTGTGTGTGTGTGTGTGTGTGATTTTAGGCAGATAACAAACAAACAAGCAAGAAGACATACAAGCAGACAGACAAACAAACAAACTATATGTATTTGCTTTGGATTGTATCCTCACACATATGCAGTTTCATATGCGCTACTCCCAAATCTGTCAGTAAAGTTATTTGAAAGAGTCCTCGAGCTTATGCAAAAATCTTGATCCATGAGCGATTTTTTGAAATGGAAAGAAGGCCGGATCTATATTTTGTGGAAGATTGGAAAACAATTCTAAATGAATTAAACAAAATTTCACAAAATAGATTTTGTGTGTGTGAGAAATGCGGGCTGCTGTTTGAGAGAGAGAGAGAGAGAGAGAGAGAGAGAGAGAGAGAGAGAGAGAGAGAGAGAGAGAGACAGACAGAGAGAGAAGAGAGAGAGAGAGACAGAGAGAGAGAAGACAGACAGAGACAGATAGAGAGACAGAAGAGAGAGAGAGAGGGAGAGAGAGAGAGGGAGAGAGAGAGAGACAGAGAGAGACAGAGAGAGAGAGAGACAGAGAGAGACAGAGAGAGACAGAGTGAGACAGAGAGAGAGAGAGACAGAGAGAGACACAGAGAGACAGAGAGAGAGACATATAGAGAGAGAGACACAGAGAGAGACACAGAGACAGAGAGACACAGAGACAGAGAGAGACAGAGAGAGAGTCAGAGAGAGAGAGAGACAGAGAGAGACAGAGAGAGACAGAGACAGAGACAGAGACAGAGAGACACAGAGAGAGAGACAGAGAGAGAGAGAGAGACAGAGAGAGACACAGAGAGACACAGAGAGAGACATATAGAGAGAGAGACACAGAGAGAGACACAGAGACAGAGAGACACAGAGACAGAGAGAGACAGAGAGAGAGTCAGAGAGAGAGAGAGACAGAGAGAGACAGAGAGAGACAGAGACAGAGACAGAGACAGAGTAGAGAGAACAGAGAGAGACAGAGAGAGAGAGACACAGACGAGAGAGAGAGAGAGAGAGAGAGAGAGAGACAGACAGACAGACAGACAGACAGACAGAGCATGATGCCATAGAGAGGATCACCCATTTTTTCTCCTTCGGTTTTTGTTTTTTGTTTTGTGTTGTATTGTATTGTATTGTCAGGGTACACATGCACCTTTGCTCACCTACTGCACTAGATCTAGATTATTTGCAGATTTTATTTTTCAAGGAGCAGTGCATTAACTGCCGTGGGTTTTTTTCTCTCACGTGGGAGTGTTTGTATGTGCGTGTCTTTGAGTGCTCTGTGATAACATTCACCAATTCTCTGTCTCCGTCTTTGTCTCTGTCTCTCTCTCTCTCTGTCTGTCTGTCCTGTCTCTTTCTTTCTCTTTCTTCTTTCTTTCTCTCTCTCTCTCTCACTCGTCTCTCTCTCGCTCTTTCTCTCTCTCACTCTTCTCTGTTTCTCTGTCTCTCTGTCTCTGTTTCTGTTTCTCTCTCTCTCCTCTCTCTCTCGCTCTCTCTTTCTCTTTCTGCCTCTCTCTCTCTCATTTCACTCTTTTCTCTTTCTCTTTCTCTCTCTCAGTCTCCCTCTGTCTTTTCTGTCTGTCTGTCTGTC
>JAPXFY010000017.1:26230086-26232586 GCA_030674185.1 Monoplex corrugatus | reverse complement strand
CACTGCACTATGCTAGACTACACTACAATGCACTGCACTACGCTGCGCTATGCTAGACTACGCTACACTACACTGCACTGCACTATGCTGCACTATGCTAGACTACACTACACTGCACAGCACTACGCTGGACTATGCTAGACTGCACTACACTGCACTGCACTACGCTGGACTATGCTAGACTACACTACACTGCACAGCACTACGCTCCACTATGCTAGACTACACTACACTGAACTGCACTACGCTCCACTATGCTAGACTACGCTACACTGCACTGCACTACGCTGGACTATGCTAGACTACATTACACTGAACTGCACTACGCTGCACTATGCTAGACTACACTACACTGCACTGCAATACGCTGCACTATGCTAGACTACACTACACTGCACAGCACTACGCTGGACTATGCTAGACTACACTACACTGCACAGCACTACGCTGGACTATGCTAGACTACACTACACTGCACTACACTACACTGCACTACACTACACTGCATAGCACTACGCTGGACTATGCTAGACTACACTACACTGCACTGCACTACGCTGGACTATGCTAGACTACACTACACTGCACAGCACTACGCTGGACTATGCTAGACTACACTACACTGCACAGCACTACGCTGGACTATGCTAGACTACATTACACTGAACTGCACTACGCTGCACTATGCTAGACTACACTACACTGCACTGCAATACGCTGCACTATGCTAGACTACACTACACTGCACAGCACTACGCTGGACTATGCTAGACTACACTACACTGCACAGCACTACGCTGGACTATGCTAGACTACACTACACTGCACTACACTACACTGCACTACACTACACTGCATAGCACTACGCTGGACTATGCTAGACTACACTACACTGCACTGCACTACGCTGGACTATGCTAGACTACACTACACTGCACAGCACTACGCTGGACTATGCTAGACTACGCTACACTGAACTGCACTATACTGCATTACACTACACTGAACTGCACTACGCTGCACTATGCTAGACTACACTACACTGAACTGCACTACACTGCACTATGCTAGACTACACTACAATGCACTGCACTACGCTGCGCTATGCTAGACTACGCTACACTACACTGCACTGCACTATGCTGCACTATGCTAGACTACACTACACTGCACAGCACTACGCTGGACTATGCTAGACTGCACTACACTGCACTGCACTACGCTGGACTATGCTAGACTACACTACACTGCACAGCACTACGCTCCACTATGCTAGACTACACTACACTGAACTGCACTACGCTCCACTATGCTAGACTACGCTACACTGCACTGCACTACGCTGGACTATGCTAGACTACATTACACTGAACTGCACTACGCTGCACTATGCTAGACTACACTACACTGCACTGCAATACGCTGCACTATGCTAGACTACACTACACTGCACAGCACTACGCTGGACTATGCTAGACTACACTACACTGCACAGCACTACGCTGGACTATGCTAGACTACACTACACTGCACTACACTACACTGCACTACACTACACTGCATACAGCAACACTACGCTGGACTATGCTAGACTACACTACACTGCACTGCACTACGCTGGACTATGCTAGACTACACTACACTGCACAGCACTACGCTGGACTATGCTAGACTACACTACACTGCACAGCACTACGCTGGACTATGCTAGACTACGCTACACTGCACTACACTACATTGCACTACACTACACTGCACTACACTACACTACACTACACTACACTGCACTACACTGCACTGCACTGCACTACACTGCACTGCACTACACCACACCACACCGCACCGCAAAGCAACAAAGCACAACAACACAACACAACTCAACTCAACACAACGCAACAAACGCAACACGATACGATACGATACGATAAGAAACGATACGACAAGATACAATACAACAATACAATACAATACAATACAATACAAACACACAACACAACACAACACAACACAATAGCAGATACGCATTCTCAGCACCAAGAATTGTTTTTGTGTATTATATGAAGAAATATGTCAAACCAACAGGTACTTCATGACATGTTCACCTTTTCCACCAGCCAAGGTGAGGGAGTGAAAAGATTATTCTTCTGCTTAAACTGTCATTTTGAATCTTCTCCATCACATGGCAGTTGTGACGTTAGTGCATTTGGATTTCATTCCGAATGCGGAGACGTCATCTTGAGGAACTGAAACTGAAACTGAAACTGAAACTTTGCAATTACGGCCGATAATGCTGTAAGCTGTTGTGCAGGGTAAGGAACCCTAAGGATTAATGGCGTTTGGTGTTTTTTAATTGGTTTCCATCGCAAGGCATTTAAGCGGCGTAACGCATATGGAACCATCCGAACAGACATGGGCAGGAAAGACGTTAGTCTTTATGTTGCAGGGTGGGGTTGAATTCCCGACTGATTAATTGGCCTGGTTCAGTTTTTACGTCGACACC
>JAPXFY010000017.1:26220086-26225086 GCA_030674185.1 Monoplex corrugatus | reverse complement strand
CATGTGGGTGATCTGTTCCCCAAATGCGCACATTGTGACGATTGACTGTGCCGCTCAAATGGAAAGTCGCTTCGTCACTAAAAACTAAACGTGAAAAGAGAGTTTCATCACCTTCCTCCATCTCCAGCATTGACTCACAGAATGTCCTCCGCATCACCTTGTCATCATTAGTAAGTGCTTGGACGAGGCTTAGTTTGTATGGTTTCATGTGTAATCGTCTCTTTAACACACGCCAGACAGTGGTATGAGGGATGGCAAGCTGAAGACTTGCTCGACGTACGGACTTACGTGGGCTGCTCTCAAATGCATCATGAATCCTCTCCACTTGCTCCTCTGTAACACGTGGTCTTCCAGGACTCTTTCCTTTGCACAGACACCCACTCTCTTTAAACTGTCTAACCCACCGTCGAATGCTCTCACGATGGGGCGGATCAATGCCGAATTCTGTTCTGAAAGCACGTTGCACCGTGACAATGGCGTTTGTTTTCGCGAACTCAAGCACGCAAAACGCCTTCTGCTGAGGAGTCGCCATTTTGATTGATCTTCCCACAATTCAGCTGCACCGGAAGTTATACTAACGACAGCGGTGAAACTGACACCCAATCAAACTTTGATAACTACTCTATCAAATAACCACTGATTCAGTCCACTACAATGCTATGGACCTGAAAAAACTGCGTAATGGTTTTGGCGTATTCTTTTTAAAACACCCTGTATATATATATATATATACATACATACATACATACATACATACATACATACATACATACATACATACACACATATATATATATATACTTTTTTTTAGGATCATCGCACTCAGGGAGGTTACCTTTGTGCTGACCTATTTTATTTTCGTCCCTTTTTCTACGCCATTTTAATGGCTACTAAAACTGGCACAGTTCTTTTACAATGCGATGATGATGATGTCGATGATGATGATGATGTCGATGAGGATGATAATCATGACGCTATGGAGTTCCAACTAGAATTGAGACTGCGTGACTAGGGCTGTACTCTACGCTTACTATCATAACATATCCTGGCATCGACCAGGCGCGACAGATACAGATGCAGACACCTGCGGTGCTGGTCAGAAGACTTGAGCAACACCCTCAATGACGCATCCGTGAAGTGGACGAGATTCTTCCCAATGAGGAGCACGTATGGAGTTGTCCGAGCGCGGTTAATCCCTCTTGAAATAACTCCAATGACTCTATCGCAGAAATGACCCATGTAGAAACAGGCCCATACATGCTGAGTTGAGTGGCCCATCTCCTAACACAACCGTGACTGACTGACCGTTCTGTCTCTCTGTGTCTGTCTTCTCTGTGGGTCTCTCTTCCCTTGTGTTATTTTCCCTTTTTATTTATAGAGCGTGGATTAGAACACGCTGGGGCTCTGACCTCACCTATCTTAAGACGATTTTTCGAGAAAGTTCTTCTACCAGTGAATGCATGAAGGAGGGGTTGACGTGGACAAACACAGGCCAGACCCTGTCCACTGAAACAATGGACCGCTCTCTTTCACTGGGGCGATCTTTGAAAACGTCCCAGCAGAGCTGCGTTTACAGATGGCTCTGTTGGTTAACTGTCTCGTTTACAGTGTACATAAGTGTGAGAACGGCTGTGCTGCCCGGTGCTGATGTACACTGAAGTACCCGTAAGGGCCTGTTTCTACTTGAGGGGATGTACGTTGATTAATCCTAAGCTTTCACTACAGGCTAATTCGTCTGCCTTCCAGACATTGTCAACACCTTGGCTGAGACAAATACATGTATGGGCCTGTTTCTACATGAGTCCTTTCTGCGATAACTCCATGGGTTTTGGTCAACTGACACACACACACACACACACACACACACACACACACACACACACACACACACACACACACACACACACACACACACACACACACACACACATCCAAACACACACACACACAAATATATGTTTACATATATATATATATACACACACACACAAACACACAGACTTGCTGACCTCACATCGTCATCAACGCTATTTTTAGCAAAAAGGAAGCCCGTCAGATGCTTTTATTATCCTGAGCCATTATGTTTGGAACTTGTGCATGACTCCTCTTCCTCGATGCTTTACCTTCTTCGACCCTGCAACAGGGTTTTTTACACTGTTCACAGCTAGGGGAGTCTGGAGACAGCATGTACAAGTTTTTTCTGGAACCACCGGTTGCAATGGTGCGGTAGTGAGCGCTATGGATTATCGATTCGAAGGTTGAGGGTTTTAATTTCCCCTCAGTCAAAACCGTCATAGGATTTTTCGGCCTAAACCGGCTTTTACCCAAAGTTCGTGTGCTGTACGTTCCTTGGGAAGACTGATACACGCAAGTGGAGTCTCATCCACTTTATGGATGCCTCATTGACGGCTCTTGCTCAAATTTCCTGACCAAAAGAGCAAGTGTCTGTATCTTTCGGGCCTGATAGTTGACTCCAGGATACGTTATGATAGTGATCGTAAAGTACAGCCCTCTTACGCTTTCTCAATCCTGGATAGAACTTCATAGCATTACGATAATTGATCCTCTACGTTATCTTCATGATGATGATCATCATCAGGTGCCCTGCCGCATGGCATTGGCGATCATGGACTTCCAATGCTAAAGTGGGACAGGATCTTCATGATAGCATTGTAAAATTGTCCTGGCTTCTGAGGTTATTAAAATGGCTCAGAAAATGGGACAGAAAAAAAATTTATTCATAACAAGAAAGATCTCTAGCCTGACTCAATCTCCACAGTCAGATTAGGAGGCAAGAGGTTTGCCTGTGCGCCAACAAGCTTAATAATTACAATATTTATTTTTATATAGCGCAAAATCTTGATAAAATCAAATCTAAGCGCTGAAGCAGACACACACGTAAGCACGCACGCACGCACGCACGCACACACACGCACGCACACACACACACACACACACACACACACACACACACACACACACACGCATGGCTATAAATGGGGAGAAAGAATAAAAGCAATGGAAAATTATAGAGAGCATAGCATATACAATTATATATTATAACCATGTGATTCCCTCCGAGCGGAGACAGGCCTCAGAGGGGGGGGGGGGGGGGTTGAGTGAGGTTAGGATTTTATGCGGAGGAGAAAAGGTGAGTTTTGAGAGCGGACTTGAAGGAGACAAAAGTAGGTTGCTGACGGACTGAGAGAGGAAGTTTGTTCCAGGAGAGTGGACCAGAAACAGAGAAGGCTCGTGGACCATAGGTATTGAGCTTAGTGCGTGGAAAGCGAAAAGTCAGAGGATCGGAGGCAGAGCGGAGGGTACGTGAGGGAACATAGATCTCAAGCTTGCCATACAATTACTACAGGTTGGGTTTTGTTGTTGTTGTTGTTGTTGTTGTTGTTGTTGTTGTTGTTGTTGTTGCTGCTGCTGCTGCTGCTGTTGTTGTTGTTGTTGTTGTTGTTGCTGCTCTTGATGATTTTTCCCCTGTCAAGTTAAATATTCATTTGGTTTGCTTGTTTTTGTCTTTCTGTTTGTTCATATCATTGAAAGGGAGACAACCCTGCTGTGCTTCTCTTGGGACTGTAACAATAGACTCACGTATATTTCAGTTGCCAAAGCGGTCCCAGGCAATCTTTATATATATATATATATATATATATATATATATATATATATATATATATATATATATATATATATATATATATATATATGTGTGTGTGTGTGTGTGTGTGTGTGTGTGTGTGTGTGTGTACATATGTATATATAAATATATATATGTAAATATATATATTATATATTTATATATATATCTTACCTCATCTCGTCATCAGCGCTATTTTTAGCAAAAAGGAAGCTTTTATTATCCTGAGTCATTATGTTTGGAACTTGCAACCAGTCTCGGTGGGTGCAGTGGTTAACGCAACGGACTACCGACTGAAAGGTTGTGGTTCGGACCCCTGTCCTTCCAAAAATTATTGTGGGATTTTTCGGGTCTAATCGGCTGCTACCAAGAGTTGGACGTGCTATGGGCTCATTGGGAAGACTGGGACAACACAGTCGAGTCTCATCCACTTCACGGATGCGTCATTGAGGGTGCTGTTCATCAAGTCTTCTGACCAGCACCACAGGTGTCTGTATCTCTCGGGCCTGATTGACTCCAGGATATATTATGATAGTAAGCGTGGAGTACAACCCTGTCACGCAGTCAATCCTAGTTGGAACTCCATAGCATCATGATTATCATCCTCATCGACATCATCATCATCATCGCATTGTGAATTCTGTGCCAGCTTCTGTGGCCATTAAAGTGGCGTAGAAAATAGGACGAAAAATAAAAACGGTGAGCACAAATATAACCTCCCTGAGTGTAATGATCCTTGGAAAAAAAAAAGAAGTTTGGAACTTGTGGTTTGTTCGAGAGGAATTCATCGCATTCGAACAATTCCATCTGCGCTCCACCCAAACCTGCCCGTGGTGATCTGACAGATTTCTTGACCCTGCCCAAAACCCTATGCGCAGGCAAAGATCTTGAAATAATATGGGTAGGTTAGGAGGTTATGAAACACTAAACCTGACACGCCAGAATGATTGAAACATTGAAAAAAAACAAAAACAAAAAAAAAACAACCCAGAGACCAGCTCAATTTTTGTTTTTGTGCTTTTTGTTGTTGTTGTTGTGGGTTGATGTTAATTCTTTGGCTTCTGCACCCTGTCCACCAGCATCCTGCATTGGTAACAAGCTCAAGGAGTTTGCCAGATAACAGACGGTGGACTAGGCGAAGCGGATATGGAAGTGAACGACCGAAGAAACCCCAAACCTCAAACTCCCGATTATTTTTTAGCCAGCCAACCAGGAAGGACTGAGGCTTCTTGTAGTACGTGCGACTATGTGCTTCTCAAGTTTTTATTGGCATGACTTTGCTTAATTAAATTCAACGAGGAAGTAACCCTTCCCCCCCCCCCCCCCACACACACATTCACACACACGCGCGCAC
>JAPXFY010000017.1:26197586-26212586 GCA_030674185.1 Monoplex corrugatus | reverse complement strand
ATACATAAACCTTGAAACATATACAACCCTGTCTCTTAAATTTCTCAAGAGTTCTAATGTTTTCAAGGAGTTTTTATCATCACATTAAACTGAAATGTACACAACCCTGTGTCTTAAATCTCTCAAAAGACAGCACGTGGTACTTCCAACATATCATGTCACCTTTTCTTTTTTTTCTCTTTTCGTTTTTTAATTTTCTTTTTTTCTTTATACCAATGTTTTTTCATTGACGTTATTTTTTCATTCTTTTTTTTTTTTTTTCCTTTTTATTTATCTTGCTTTTAGTTTTATTTCCAAGTTTTATTCTGTATTACACGAATGAAACTGATGCATCTATGAACAGCACTTTTTATACAGGATAACAATTTTTTTTTACATCAACACATTGCAAGACAGTAGGAATGCTTGCAAACAATCATATATACACATATGCATCAAAATTAATTGATAACACTGGCACTTTTACAAAACAAAAGTCATTTGTCCAAATTCTTAAATGTAAGTATAGTTAACAAACAATTACCAGTTTCCTTCAGCAAACGAGTCACAAGAAAAACATGGAAGAACCATCAACAAATGAAGCATGTAGTTATATACTTCTACTGGACCTCTGAACAAGGTTCTCACTGTGATATAAAAAACGAAAAACAAAAACAACTTAGAACTGAGTTGTTATTGAGTCTGTAAGCAGAGAATTTAAATTCTATTTTCTTTTTAACCCTTTGACTCCTGCATCCTATACACCAGCTGCAAAAACTGTTAAGTTTTTGCTTCGCTAGCATGGTTGTCAACACAGGATGCTGGTAGACAGGGTGCGGGAGTCAAAGGGTTAATCCTGAAGCATGCTGAACCATGCGCTGAAAGATAACAGCAAAAAATCTGACGTACTCCACTGTGCAAAATATCTTAAAATGTTTTCCGATTTTAGGTAAAAAATAGCAAAACAAAAACAAAGACAGCCACGCCATTTTATAATCTCCCTTTTTACACAAAATGTTAGCAAAACAAAACAAACAAAATGCACGTCTCATCTCAAATCTCTGCACAGCTGAGAAATTAAAACAATGCAGATGTTAAAAACCACCAACACTACAGTGTTACTTACAATCTGTCGTGCTTACACCTATGATAAAAACTGGAATAATCAATGAAAAACAACAAAACCAAAACAAAAAACAAAAAACAAAAAAAATTATTAAAAAAAAAGACAGAACTCATGGAGAAACGGTAGACAGTTGTGAAAAACATAACTGCTGATGGTTTAAGTCACTGTGACTTAATCATTAGTTATAATGCTCAATTGCTCAAAGTTTTTACACAGAAGTTTCACAATAATGGAAACACGGACTAATTCCTGGAAATTTGCACCAAAAAAAAAAAAGAAAGAAAAAAAGACGTGCACATTTACGTGTTATCATTTCATCTGAGTGCAATCAAGTGTGCACGTGCGCACATCAAGACAATCTGACAGAGACAGAAAGAGACAGTGAAAAGCAAGACAGAAGTGAATTAATAAATTTAACACTGCACAATTATTTTTCACGGGTTGAAAAAGTGCCGTTTACAATCCTTCCATCAAAAAAGTCAAATTTACGCACTTTTTGGGGGGTCTGTGTGACCTTGATCTTGGCACCTTATTTCTAAATCTACCACTTTCTGACTCCCCATATCATTCACCTTTGATTAAAATCCGGTAAAGATCTACTCATAATGAGCTGAGATAACATTCAAACAGACACAACCTCTCTCTCTGTGGTCAATATGAAATAATCTCCCTTTTTTAAAACAAGGCAGGTTAAAAAAAAGGAGACAATTTGAGCCAGTGTTTTAAAATTCCCCTTAAAAAAGTTCCAATTCTGTATCCATAGCATTAGCAAAGACATTTACTGTGAAGGCGGGAAAACATATATTAATGAAGCTAAATAAGTATATTTTCAAATTATCGTTTAACCATGGAACATCAGGCAATCTCGAGAACACCAAGAAAACATGAGTGAACAGCAGCATTGATTAAGAATTATCTTTGGTGATAGCAGAGCATACATGACACGCAAGCAGTACACATGTTTTTGTGTATGTGTTTTCTCGGTCTGACAAGAACAGAACAAAAGTGATTTATAATAATTACCATAATCATATCAATCACAATGCTGATCATAACGTATACGGCATAGACGATTTAAAATGTCTTGAATTTTAAAAAATGAAAACATAAAAAGATGAAAATACAAACACATAAACACAATCAATTACGTACTTTTATGCAAACGTAATTTTATCACAATGCAGGGTGTTTTTTTTTTAAATGATATTATATGTCACATTAAATTATGACAATCAGGGTCAGTGCTTTATGAAGTATTGCAACTTCTGAATACACAGGCCTGTCATCAGTTCAAAATGCTTGAATTACTGAAGTACATGTAACAAAAAGCTGAGGTCCTTGCATTATCTATAAAACACACTATAGGAAAAAAAAACAAAAACCGAAAAATAGTAATAAAAAAAAAAAAAAGAAAAAAAAACAAACCCCAAACCTTCACCTGTTTGTTCAAGCACACAAATCAGCTACCCTAAAATCCTGAGACAAGAGACTAAATTTTAAATATAAAATTAAACAGATATATTATCTATCTTTTTTTAAAATCTTTTTTCTACTTACATTACGTTTTCTTTTTTTTTGTTGTTGTTGCTTTTTTCACAACTTTTTTTTTTTCCTTAGGGTTGAGGCTGGGGTTGGGAGAATATGGAATGGTCTGACAGAAGTTCACATTTTCATGATAATCTGATACACATCTGGTTATGTATCTACCAAATACCATTACATATTATAAACAGAAGAAAAGAAATCCAATAGCATGTGTGCTAATTTCAATGTGATCCAGTGAGAGCAACAAAAACAGCAATAAAATCAACATGATGCACACTTCATTACAAATTTACTCTTATATTCCCAAAAGCAAATCTTCATCTCATTCTCTTAAAAACATTTTTTGTTTTTGTTCTTTTAGTTACTTTTGTTTGCTCTTTGTTTAAAATTGCGAACAATATATCAGCAACTAACTGTGGTATTTGTTCGTTCAGAAATGAATAATGCACCATAAACCACGATATCTGGTTTTTTGTGCTTGTTTGCTTAAATCATGAACAATAAAATTATATCATCAACTAACTGATGTTTGTTTGTTCAGAAATGAATAATGCACCATAAACCACGATATGTTTTTTTGTGCTTGTTTGCTTAAAATCATGAACAATAAAATTATTTCATCAACTAACTGTGATGTTTGTTTGTTCAGAAATGAATAATACACCATAAACCATATCTTTTTTGTGCTTGTTTGCTTAAAATTATGAACAATAAAAGAAAATCAACCCTCCGTGCCTAAAAACATCTTCAGAACTTTCCAGGTAACAATTTTCCCCTATTCATTCTAAGCTATTTCAATCAGGATGTAGTGATTTTTCACGAGTTATTTTTCCTTCAACCCACTTTTGACCATGCATTTTCTTCTGTTACGACAACTACCTCTCTCTCTCTCTCCAATCTCTGAAACCAATTCTTGCTGAGCCTAAATATACCCTTTATACTACTGAAGGTGTCACTTGCTTTGTTCACTTCAAAATATCTCTAATGGAGTATAACCTTGATAATTTCCCACTGACTTGACACATAATTGTTTCCAAGCAAGTCTTACAGTATTCGTAATATTTCACAATGAAAATAATTTATAAAATTCATGTCATCACCCTAGAAAATTTCTATGTTATAAGCATATCATATAGAATGCACTTTCAGCCCAGAAAATTTCTATATCATCCTTGTCCTACACGTCTAAAACCAAATTACAGAGTTCACCAACGGCATCTAACTAACTACTAAGCTTCTCTACACCCAAGAGTAATACAATACAATCAATGTAAGGAATATTCAAGAAAATGGGCTCTTCTTTGGATAGTGATGCAATAGAAGCGATAACTATCATAAAAGAAGCCTTGAATTTTTTTTTTTTTTTGGGGTGGGTGGGTGGGTGGGTGGTGGGAGTGCTTTTCTTCTTTCCTTTGGTGTCATGTTTACCTATCAGTTATACAGTACATGCTGATTAAGTGCACTGCGAGAACAAACTCTAGCTTTTAATATTAACTCTACAGAAGAATCATTTCAGCTCTCAAAAAAAAAAACAATAACAAAAACATGATTGAACTCTGATTATACTCAACTCAGCTGCAAGTCCATATTTAGTGATACCTCAGAAAAATGAAAGTCATCAATTCTCCTGATAAACACACAAAGATAAGCAACTCAAAAATCATGTACTTTCTTGTCATCTGACTGAATAATCATGCTTATAATTGAAATTTGCTGAATGGTAAATACATGCATAACAGAAACACAAGACTAAATACTTGGAACTCCTTTCAAAACCGGATCATTTTTCACAGTACTTATGACTGACTGCAACAACATACTATATAATATCAAGATAATATGCTTGAATACTGATCTATAACTCACTCTAACATTGACAACAACATTACTACCTTATAATAGTTATATCATTTCCAGCAACCAACATAACAACCTTAAATTAAAGGGAAGCAACTGCACAACTGTTCACACAATCCAATTAGGATGTGAGAAGTATTAAATGATGATGTAATGACATTCAATAATAATATATGTATATATTGTATTCATCATGGTAACTGCAAATGCACACATGTGTGTCTGTATGAGTTTGAGAGAGAAATTAAACAGTACCACCACAAACAAAGGACATACGAATGTACGTAATGATGCAGCTCAGCTGCAGTACCTTATTTCCACAAGAAATAAAAACTCCACTGACAACAGCCAGCGCTTTTGCTCTTACAGTAGCAGTAAGCTGTGCTTACAAGAACAACAGAACCTGTTTTGTTTTCTTTAACCACCTCTGTCTCACCCCATATCAAAAACGAACATCTCTTCTTAAATCACCTCTTGTCTCACCCCATATCAAAAATGAACATCTCTTCTTAAATCACCTCTTGTCTCACCCCATATCAAAAATGAACGTCTCTTCTTAAATCACCTCTTGTCTCACCCCATATCAAAAATGAACATCTCTTCTTAAATCACCTCTTGTCTCACCCCATATCAAAAATGAACGTCTCTTCTTAAATCACCTCTTGTCTCACCCTATATCAAAAAACAAAGTCCCTAGCACAACCAATGCCATTCTCTAATCTATTTCACTTTTGATGACAATTTCAATGTCTAAGATATTTTTTCTCTTGCATAAAATCCTGTTAACACTAAAGACTAAAGCAATAACTTGAATAAGAAACAGCTGCTGGATAAAGAAATAAATATCCAATAAAACATACAGAATCAAAAGGGGAAAAAGTAATTTTCGTCAACAATGTAACTGCTGGATACATAAGTAAATAAATATATTCAATAAAACATTGAATCAAAAGGGAAAAAGTTATTTTCCTCAACAATGTCATTTCTTTAAGCCACTCATTACATATTACAGGGTTTTAGGGTGTTTTTTTTTTATTGTCTATTTACCTTTTTAATTCTGAATCTATTTATTTGGGAGATATCAGTGTGAGGGAGTGGGCTCATGTAAACACAGCTTTAAACTGACTGAAGCGCAAGCAGCCACTGTCTGTAGTGTACAACACCGCCATTTCTACATCAAAACTCTTGATGAGCAGGCGGGTGTTTTGAGTACAGTTTAAGTCAGTTTCCAAGACTGGCCAATTAATGGACATGTTATGTCCCTTATGTGTGTGTGTTTTTTGTTGTTGTTTTCTATCCAGCGTATTTACAGCTCGCTGACAATGCTGGTGCACAACGTCTGCGGGTCCCTTTCATCAGGGTATTTGTTCATGACTGCTCGCACTCTGTGCTCTGCAAAGATACCGCACAGGTTGTAGTAGAGAGAGTAGCGGGGTCTGTTGGAGGGATGGGCTGGTTTGCAGGAAAGCTTCGAGGAACCTGCTGCGCAGACTTGACAGGAGACAAAGGCATCTGATGCATGGGGCCTGGAGACCAAGGGCACATGGTGTTCTGAGGCATGCCTGGCATGCCAGCTGCCTGTTGAGGCATTGTGTGTGGGTGATGGGTGGGGGTGTTGGGGTGGCTGTGATACATTCCTCCTCCCATGTCCCAGGGATTCATATAGGGCGAGGAAGCTGCCAACCCATGCTCATGAGACCCCATCACGACTTCGCTGATCTGTCGATCCAAGCCCGTGTGAGAGCCGTAAGACCGCTGCGTTTTGTACGGCTGCACTGAGGAGGATCGATACAGATTCTGCTGCTGAGCTTCTCCCTGACCCCTATGCTCGGAGGCCCCGTAGATGGGTCGACCGCCGCGCGAATCCAGCATGGACACAGGAGGTGGTGGCATAGAGGTGGCCAACCACGGATTGAAGGCTGCATCACCAGACCCCGTCATGTGTAGCTGCGGGTCAGAGGAACTGTTCTGACGCATCATGCCCCCGAAGGGCTGGCCAGAAAAGTTGGTCGGGGTTGGGGGGAACTGGGTTGGTGGACAGCTGTACTGAGGCTTGAGAGGCATATGATCTCTGTGTCCAGTCTCCATCCCCATAGTGCTGGTGACTGGCATAGCAGGTGGCTGCTCACTGTAGCTGGTGACTCTTCGCAGAATGTTGTGACTGGTTTCTTTCTCTGAGCTGGGATAACTCAGGCACTGGGCACCGAACCCTGGTGCCTGGTGGTGGAACCCCGAAGTCAGCTGAGAGGGATGACGTGTGGACCCCATAATGGAGCTGGCCATGGTGCTTTCCATGTCTCTGGCGTAGGAAGGGGAGGGGTAGTACTGCTGATGTCTCTGTGTGGTCCTGCAGGGAAGGACGGCGATCATACAATTTGTCTACAGCAAACAGAGCTGACTCCTGTCGACTGACTCCCGACACAGCTGGTCCAGCCAGCGCAACAGGGCTTGCTCGATTGGATGAACTTTCATTGGAGAAGAAGCTAGACTCAGAGGCTTCATCAGACAATTTCTTGGCCAGGAGGAGGTGACCGCTGACCAGCTGACCTTCCTGACTGCTGGAAAAGGGAACATTCAAATGGGAGGGGGAAGACACTCGGGATCCAAGAGCTGGAACTGGACTCAAAGCTTCTTGTGGTCTGCCTGAAGCAGAATGGGCTATAGGACCTGGTGCTTTGGGACTTGTGCTGGTCTGTTCCTTAGAAGTGGTTGGGTCAGTCACAGACGTAATTGCAATGATCTCTTCCAGTTTCTTACGGTGCTCTTTGAGGTAGTCCGATGTCTTGCCCCCGCTTCTGGTAGGTGATTTGCGTCGGTTGATGGATTCGGAGTCAGGCTCCTGCAACGCTGTGGGTAAAGGCGACAAAGTACTGCTCCTCTCCCCTGGAATTCCTTCACCCGGAGCTAGAGAGCGTGTACGTGTCAGCTTAGGCTTGCTGCGACGAGCTTTCTCCAGGGGTTCAGGTCCTTTAACAGCTCTCTCCAGCATTTTGAGTGTAGCCTGTTCCCTCAAGACCTCAGTGACTGTTTTGTGGGGCTGGGATCCCCTCTCTGGATGGTGGTACTTGCACTTGTTGCCGTATGTACACTTGCGACCATACGGACACTCAGGAGGCAGAGACGGAGGGCTTGTGGGTTCTTTGCACAAGAAATTATCCAATGTCGGACCCCGTCTCCCTAAAGGGTCTTCTGGAGGCATGAACCTGTTGACAAGAATACAACTCTATTATTAACATCAATATAAAGATACCAATAAAAGGGGAGAAAGAACACAACAAACAAATCATACAAAATCACTTGGCATTATCAAGCAAAAATAATAACAACAGAGAAAATCATTTATGAACAGGCAACTACAATGAGTTAACCAAATAGCTCAAAATGAACGAAAAAGATTTTGATTTGTTCTTTTTGTATCTTTCAAATAAAATGAATTCAGAACAAAGAAAGGAAGAAGTATGTGCAAGAGCGTTCAACAAAAACCAGCAAAACCCACTAATCTAGATCAATGAACACGAAGTTTCACTGTATCTTGGGCCTACACCATTAATCAACTAATGACGGTGCAAACAATGAACTGTGCCAATCTTTCTTCAACATCAGTCCAGTTTGTTTGTCTGAGAGAAAATTCCTCTAGTTCTCAAACTTTTACATTATAAATATTATGCAACAAAGTACACATACATCCTTAAGTAAAACTTTCTCTGCACTGTTTCTATGGATTTTTTTCTAAGCCTTTACATCATGAATATCATGCAACATAGTGCACACATGAGCTTAACCCCTTGACTGCCTAGAACGTAACTGTCACGTTGTGGTTTTGGTAGTAGCAGGCGCCTAACAACGTGAAATTCACGTTCATTTTTCGTCGGCTTTGCCTGGCAAAACTGTAAGGGAAATAACACTACAAAACTGTTTCACTGTTATCTAGGAAGGTAAAATCAGGGTTGTAGCCCTTTGATTGTTGGCCAATGATTGGCTAGTCACCGTAGTTTTTCTTGGAATTGCTAAGACTTTCGGAGAAACCGATTAGCATATCCAAGATGGCGGACGCTTCAGGCAGCTCGTCTGGTCGACCAGTTCGATCAGTTTTCCCCGACGGTTTTATCTACTTGGAGTACGATGAGAACCAGACACTTTCCTTTGATATTCAGTGTTCAATAAAACAAATTTTGTACCGTTTTCATTGGTTTTATGTTCCGTAATATGTATGTTTATCTTCCAAAACTGTCATTTTTTGGGAAAAAAAATTACATATATTTTCTTCCATTTTAATTACAAACAAAACCAAACTATAGTTATATCACATCATAGACAGGGATATAAGGAAAAACCATGCCAAAAATCATTTTGCTCCAGCTGACAGGAGTCCAAAAACAGCTATTTTTCCCACAGTAAAGGGGTTAAGTAAAACTTCATCTAAACTGTTTCTGTAGCCAATCTTTTCTAAGATTTTGCACCATGAATATTGTGCAACATAGTACACACATGTCCTTATGTAAAACTTCCTCTAAACTGTTTCTATGGCCATTCTTACAATCCTCAGAACAAGCACCAATACCGGAGACAAAAAGTCAACAAGGAAAATGAACTCAAACATTACCTGTCATTAACAAATGTGTACATGAGCAGCCTCTCATCCACCACTGTGCGAAATTCCTTGTTCTCGTTCAACAGGTCACGGTAATTGTCATTTGACACCACAATCCCATTTGTGTCTGCCGCAAGCTTGAGGACGAAGCGATCATCATAACACACCACTCGTCTCCCTTTGATTCTCCGTGCTGGCGTGAAGACTACAATTCCTTCCTTTTCTAATTCGGTCAGGATGTCTTGATCTGGGCAAACGTAACAGTTTACACTGATAAACAACACAGATTTATAAAATAAAATAAAAAAAATTCTCAGTGACTATCAATGAATGATAATCAGAACTGAAAGAATAAAGTCATGGCATTTATTACCAGAACAGATTAAATATATATATATATATATCTCTCTCAAAAAAAGTAAGTTATTTTTGTGTCTCCTGAACAATATTTCATCTGCTCAAAGTTTACATATGACAATTCATGTGACAAGAAAAAATATACCACATTGTTACATCACATCATTGTGATTCATAAACTTCTAAGTTCTATGATGATAAACAAATGAAAAAAAAGGAACACACAACTTTTCTTTTTCTTTCTGAAACTAAAGTGAGCCCTTTCTCCTCCAAGACACACTCATTCACCTTATACAAACACATCACAAAAACAACACCAACAAATCTTTCTCTCATCTTCAGTGAAACAAAACAAAACAATCCATCTTCCTTATCCTCCATCTCATTTGTACACATGTAGATGTGCGCAAGCACATAAACAACCCTGATAATAATACCAATAAATACCAACCTGTGATAGGTGTGTCCGGACGCGACGTTTCTTTCCTCCACTGCGGAACAAATACAGTGATCTCCATGTGTCCCCGCTGTTTGAACCAGTCCACCGCAATTTTGATCCCCCGACAAGAGAATACGTTCTTCCCATGACTGCAAGCAATTTGATACAAAAATGGAATGAAAACTCTTTAGATCAGTTTGCTAAATTTAAGAAAGAATGTTACAAAATACAACTTACCATCACAGAGCTACATGCACAAAAAATGAAAGTAAACTATTCATCTTAAGATTCTAATTTCAGACCCCATACTTGCCACTAAAGGTTTTCTACTAATTTCCTGTCAGTTCCTCTTGACTTTTTCGCTGTTGATTTGCAGCACACATCCAACCCACATAAACCCAAGCACACATGATATAAATGAATAATTTTTTTTTTATAATTTACACGGTAATGCGAATTAACACCAATGCATATACCATACTACGTATTCATAGTGTACACCATGTTCATTATTTCCCTTAGCCAATATCGTTCATGATAGTTGATACCAACTACCAGTCAGTCCATTATGTAACCACAGCTATGTTAGCCCAGATTATACAGTTCTTAATCAAAAATGTAGGCATTATCTAATTCTGTACATGACAATATCACATATTCAACTATAGAACTGAATGTTGATTTCAGCTACTTGTATTTACCACAATAACACAGTTTAACAAAATGGTATTCACGGAGTTAAGCCTACTGCAAAGGTACCTTACATTAGTGTAATAATATCAAATTGATGAAATATAAAATAACTACATACCAAAACACACACATCCGGCTTTAATCTGAGCCAATACAGAGGTACTACAAACACCACCACAACCATTGAATTAAAACCTGGTTACAGGAACAATTATTCATTGTGAAAGAAAAACCTGGATTAGTCATACTCTAGTCTAAGTCTTATCCAAACTTCATAAACAATTAATCCAAGCAATTCATCGTAAAAGAGAATATAATACCTATTTTGTACATAATAAATAATGCACAATGATAGTTTTGATGCTATCATATAGTTTTGATGCTATCACATAACCATGTATGCAAATTATCACTACATAATAAACTAAAAAACTGCCAGAATTACTTTCAACATCCACAACACAACAATTGAACAAAACAAGCACTCAATAACTTGCTTATTTTAAGCTGATTTTTGTTCTTGTTGAATTAATTCAAATCAAAATAATATGGGGGCATGATTGCTCAGTAAAAGTTTTGTTTTAATAAGTCTTACCTCATGGCTACATTGCTGCCATCAATGACAATGTGACGGAGATTGCTGCTACTGTCCTCAGACTTGACTTTTTTCATCACACCTAGGAACACTTCAGAATTTGAAATGTCAGGTGCAACCACAGAAGGCAAAACAGTATCGCTGGTCTCGATGCCAGGATGATCTGACCCTGTCGAATTCTCTATAAGTTCATGTAAAAGCCTATCCTCACTGCATTCCATACCATGCCTAATGATCACCTTGTCAAGATCACATTCAGTGTAGCCTAGCTTGACTGCAAACTCAAGCCGACTCTCATAACGAGGATCTGATTTATCCACCACGTTCACTCCACTGTCTTCATCTGACGATGCTGACGATGACTGATCAGATATGGATTCTTTGGGTTTTGATTCCACAACACTGTCACTGCTACTGGTACAACTTTTCCCAGTATTTACACTACTTCCACTGTCTTTCAATGACACAACTTCTGCAAAGCTCCTGATCAACGATGTCGACTTGATACCAGTTCCTCTGTCGATGAGATCTGACCCACAGATGGAGGGATACTCTTGTTCAGCATCCGTCGTTAGACTGAAGGACCTCATTGGATCAGGCTGGCCTGGCTCCACGATTACATTGTTGTCCAGATCTCTCTGCGTGAAGGTATAGGGATCACAGCCTTTGTCCGGCATCATACCATCCTCCCTGTTGCCCACAGTAAGATTCTGCATCGTCACACCTTGCTGCAGCTCGCTGCCAGTACTTGCAGAATGCAACTGTTTGTGAGCTTGACAGGTTGGGTCAAAGTTCTGTGGTCCCATGATAAGTTGAGTAATGTGCAGTTTGGCTGTGTCAACGTTGTCCCGCTGGCCCTTCATGCACACCTCACAAGTGCTTAAATCAAACTTAAGCACGGAGAGGCTCTGGCGCTCAATTGTCTGAGAGCTTTCTCTCACCATGTCAAAGTCCTTGCGGGAAAAACTTTCACGTTCAACGACGAAGTCTGAGCTTTCTTCCAGTGCTGCCTTCAGAAAAACCTGCAAGCACACAATTTCTGAAATAAGAATCTGTTTAAATTTAATTGTGCTCTTTTTTTTGTTATTAACAAAAATGAAGAAACACAAAGATTGTTACCAAGAGAGACAAAACTCTAGACAATCTAAACAAAGATAATTACAATATTTTACTTTCTAAAGATTGTTCAAGTAATTGGGGAAAAGCCAAATCTCATTAATTTCATTGCCATCTTAAAAAAAATAGAATTACAATTTTCAAAAAGTAGTCATTTTGTTTTTAATAGTGAGTAAACAACAGAGAGAGAGAGAGAGAGAGAGAGAGAGAGAGAGAGAGAGAAGAGAGAGAGAGAGAGAGAGAGAGAGAGAGGAGTAAACAAAAACTCAATAAAATCAGCTCTACTAAAGTACCAGTCCATTTAATATAATGTTAATCAGCAGTATTCAACAACTAAAATATGGAAGAAGAATTCATATCCTTGTGTAAATAGATGCCAGAAATAATTAGTCTCCCTCCAAAAACAAAAACATCAGCTAAATCATGCACAATTTCTAAAAACTACACAAAAAACAAAACAATGTAACTGGTATTGGTAAAGTTTATACTAACATTAAGAACAAAAAAGCAATATAATCAATAGTAAACATGTGTTAACCAGCACTACAAAACAATTACTTCAGTCTACTTGCAACTGCAATGTACTGAGAACACTTCTCCCATGCTGCTGTTAGACGGAAAACTTTAACTTAAGCCAAATGACACGTGACACACAGAAGAGGAAGTAGACAAGCAGTAAACAACCTGCTAATGAAAGCCTGACTAAACTAGGCACAGGATCACTTTATGTTCCTGGTTCAAGTACTGGCACATTCCTGAAAGTGTTCAAAACCGAAAGCACAACAACACTTACATAACTTCACTAAAATCCTTATGATGTATTACACAATATCAAGTCCATGCCTGCCCTGAACAGCTCTATATCAAAAACAACAAAAAAGTGTAGATCACTAAACAGACATTGCTGCGATTGCAATCCACTGAAATGATTGGAGGCGCTGCACTATGAGCTATATATATATATATATTCTCTTTCGAATGGTGCAAGCCAACCTACTTACTATCAGCTGAAGCTGAATCACGACTGAAATGTGTCATCGAACGGATCTGGTTAACAACACACGCACACACACATGCAACTACGTACAACTGCGTCCTGACCCAGATATTAGGCGGTTAATAATAGCAACACACTCAGGACTAGGAAAAATAGGTGTGTCATCTTCGTGTCGCACTCAACGCTTTGTTTGCTTATCTTAAAATATGCAAAGAGATTCGGATTCAGAAACACGATGAACTGCGTTCAAAACTTAAATTCAACTTACGACCGCTTTCTCAACGCTTTCCTGTGAAGTGGCAGACGACAGCTGAAGAGTGAAACTAGATCTACTATTTTGAAACAGGTTTCCATCGTCAAAACAACCCGCCGTATAGAGATAGGTTGGAAAGATAACTGCAACGTCAAACAGAAGTTCGATACGTTTTTTGTAGTACTTAATTATGTTTGACTTTGAGTTGGCTACTTCTACTTCAACTTGGGCCATAATCAGACAACGCAGAAGGCTGCATTGTCATCAGTTTCCTTGCACACATAACACAGCGTATGGTCTGGCCCTCTTGTCTCCTACGCCATTTTCCACTGCGATTTCTATTGCGCATGCGTCCTTGGTTGGACTTCCTGGTTGTGAGGTGGTCGTTATTTTTGTCCCCGTCTCCGTTCCAGAAGTCTCCTCCTGTATTAGGCCTAGTTTGCTACTTCTTGTTAAATCGAAGACTCTCTCTCAGGTCACACACACACACACACACACACACACACACACACACTGTAAGCTTTTTTCCGTAATTATATATTATTATTATCTTTTTTTTTTTATGAATGTGAAGCTATTGCGACGACTCGACGAGACGATAGGCTGCGAGGTTTAGTGTGCAGCACGCATGGGAAAATGAAAGGTGTCCATGGCTGCTACGGACGATTTTTATCAACAAAACAGGAGACTATGAAAAGTACAGTTAGAAGTTGTATCGTAGCGCTTGCAAAATTTTTAAAACTACCGGCGGAGGAAGGGACAGTAGCAATGACAAACATGGGGGTGGGGGTGGGGGGTGGGTGGGGGGAGGCGTAGTAAGCTTAATAGATCAAAAGTGAGGACAAGAAGAAGACAGAGTGGCTGTGTGTTTTATGACACATATAAAGTACTTCATTTCATTTTCATTTTGCACCGGCTCTTTGGTACATTATACGATTTCTTAATTTGTCATTTATTATCTGGTGATAATGTGACCGCGTCATTCTCCTCTGATGTAAATGACCGTGTAGATATTTGTGTTATATTGTATGATAAGCTTACTTTTTCTTTTCTTCTTCTTCGTCTTCTTCATCATCATCATCATCATCTTCTTCTTCTTCTTCCTTCCTTCCTTTATTTTTCTCCCACCCCCTTCCTCATTTTTCAAACATTCTGATTTTTCATGAATATATGTATGCACCATTGTTTTCCCAACTATGCAGGCGGTACAGTGTTGCTGCACAGTCTACAAAGGCTAGGTCTTCGGTGGGCGTGCGTGTTGGGTGTTTACATGTTTCTGACAAAAGCTACCAGACTCTCATATGACTTAAAGGATCTGAAACGTGTCTATTTGATATTCTGTGTGTGTGTACACTCACGAAAGGATTTCGGCACTAATAGGTCTGTTATTCATATTGCTATGGACAATCGGAAAAATCGCCACCAGGCGGGAAGTACCCTAGCAGGATCGAA
>JAPXFY010000017.1:26190086-26195086 GCA_030674185.1 Monoplex corrugatus | reverse complement strand
ATTTTTTGTTTATCTCTTGGCCTCTCTGTGTCTTTCGTCTTTATCTATCTAGTCCTCCCCCCTCCCCCCCCCTTCCCTTTACAGATAACATTAGATAAAGGGAAATATTAAATCCTGCTTTTTTTTTTATCAGAAGCTTATTCTCTCTCTCTCTCTCTCTCTCTCTCTCTCTCTCTCTCTCTCTCTCTCTCTCTGTCTCTCTCTGTCTCTCTCTCTCTCTTTGTTTCATTAATTTTCCTTTTTTTCTGACTAGTTTTGTTTTTCTATGACAAAGTAAAGATTAAAAAGAAGAGGAGAAGCATTCTCGTTTTCTGCTGTGTTGTGTTGTGTTGTGTTGTGTTGTGTTGTGTTGTGTTCTCTTTCCTTTCTTTTGCTTTTCTTTTCTTTCCTTTTCTTTTCTTTTTTCTTTTCTTCTCTTCTCCACTCTTCTTTTCTCTTCTCTTTTCTTTTCTTTTCTTTTCTTTATTTTTCTTTTCTCTTCTCTTTTCTTTTTTTTTTCTTTTCTTTTCTTTTTTTCTTCTTTTTTTTTTCCCTTTCTTGTCTTTTCTTTCCTTTCGTTTCGTTTCGTTTCCTTTCTTGTCTTTTCTTTTCATTTCTTTTTTCTTTTCTTTTCTATTTTTTCCTTTCCTTTTCTGTCCCTTTCTTTCCTTTTGTTAATTTTATTTAAGCCAGTGGATGTCTGCCTCAAAACTCGTGTCTTCAAAACTGGTCGTGTTACGTCAGTAGCTTCGTGACTTTGACAGACGAGCATGACCTCTTTCCTCCACCACCAGTCACGAATCTGTGGATCGTGATCCTAAACTGCCGCCGCATTATATAGGCAGGCCTCCGACCGGCTGTAGGGGGTGACGGGGGCCCCAGTAGCTCAGTTGGTTTATGCGTCGGATTCACATGCTAATAGTTGTGGGTTCGAAACCCGGGGTGCCGCTATTTCAATTAAAACTGGCCTTCCCACGGTCCCATCTTAATTTAACATTATTGTTGTTTGGGTGGTGTCAGTATAGTATTAGATATGCCCCCGCCCCTTCCCCCACTTCCCTGGGATGGTTATCCCCGTCGGCCATATCACCTGAGGTGGGTGTCGACGTTAAAAAACTAAAAACTAAGCCAAACCAAACCGGCTGAGGCTCCCAACACGACAGGGGGCCTGCCTGCTGTAAGAGATACGAGGCGTGTTACCTTTCTTTTTTTCTTTGTTTTTTGTTTGTTGTTGTTGTCGTTGTTTTTGTTTTGTTTGGATAACTGCAGAAATCTAATTATTTGACGGGGTACGTTTAAGTCTTTAAAAGTCTTGCAGGTTTGAGAGGGGAGGTAACTACGCAAGAAGAGTTCATGTGTCAACATTAATTTTTCTTTTCATTTTGTGTAAAAATGTTGTTTTGTTTTATTTTGTTTTGTTGTCACTCTTCGTTGTCACATTGTATGTTAGATGTCTGTTTGTTGTGAAACAAGAAATGAATTTAAAAAAAAAAAAGTTTAAAAAAATACGTAAGAATCATTATTTTGACAGAATAATAAATAATAAGAGACCTCCGTGCTTCGGTTTCGGCAACTATGGAAGTATAACAAAATCATTTGACGGGTAATAGAATCTTTTTGCTTTTGTTTGGGCAACTACGGAGGTCATAATTATTTGATAAATAATACAGCCTTTTCGAGCGTTTTTTTTCTTTTTTGTTTTATTTTGTTTTTTGTTTCTTTCCTTCTGTTTTTCTTTTTTTTTTTTTGAGGGGGGAGGGGCGTGTTTAACTAACCTGAGTATGAGAGTAAATGTAGGTACGTGTGCTAAACCCCACGGGAGGGAGAGCAGGGCAGTCTCTACTACAATGGTAAGAACACACATAACAACAACAAAAAAACAGTAGTCTCTACTACAATGGTAAGAACACACATAACAAAAACAAAACAAAACAGTAGTCTCTACTACAATGGTAAGAACACACATAACAAAACAAAACAATCAAAAACAGAAGTAACAAACAAACAAAAATTCTCACAAACAACCAACCCCCACTCCTCAAAAACAAACAAACAAACCAACAAAAATTCTCACAAACAACCAACCCCCACTACTCAAAAACAAACAAACAAACAAACAAAAAATAACACACACACACACACACGCACACACACACACACACACACATACACACACACACATGGACATACATGGACATACCGTGGCAACACGACACATGAATGCAATAAAATACGTAGGGCTATGCCTATCTAATACCCACGCGTACTGGAATTCAGGGCGGGGCGAGCAAACGACATTATGACTTATTTATACAGCAAACGGGTTTGCCTCCACCCCTCCCCTCACTCCTTCTCCCCCTGCCCCTTTCTCTCTCTCTCTCTCTCTCTCTCTCTCTCTCTTTTGACACACACACATACACACACACACACACACACCACACACACACACACACACACACACACACACACACACACACACACACACACACACACACAATGCTGTATAATATCCGAGTACAACGACATCTTTACATACGGCAGGCCAAGTAAATACACATAATAGATTGAAGCAGATCTAATGCTTTCCTTGTGTGATGTGCGTGTGCGCGCGCGCGCGTGTGTTTGTAAAGTGTCACACGTGCCTGCATGCGTGAATGCACATGAACAATATGCGCATGAGCGCGCAGATTCGTGCGTGAGTAACTGAGAATTAAGGGATTATAATTACACTGCACAATACTGCATGGAACTACACGATAAAGTCTTACGTACTCTCTCTAAGGACCGATAATTGGGTACATGTATTAAGTGCATTTTTGATTCTAGGAAAATGTGATACGCGGAGGCAAATTTAGGAAATTTACGCCCGTTTTTATACATGTCTTAGTGTCCTTAGTTATGTTTAAATTAGTATTCAGGTATGTTTTTTTTTCTTTCAAATCCCCTGTGTGATAAATTGGGCAAAGCGGTCAATGCTAGGGGCATCTCCTTAGATTATGTGCGCGAACGCATTGATATGTGTACTTAAATATTCTTTTCTTTTCCCTTTTTTCCCCCTGTTGAAATATTGTGTATGTTTTGAAACGTTTATGGTGCTAGTCCTGATATGGCTCTACACAGTCGGCCGGGCTTTAAACATAAAGTAGCGAACAATAATTTTTTTTTTTTGGTTTTAAACCTGAAGACTTCTCTATCGTATCGGGCTGCAGGCCTTCCCATTTTCAAGAAACCCGTTCAACTTGCTCACAAAACGAACCTTTTTTTTAGGACAAAGCCCCGATATGGCCCGGCCTCTCTCCAGCGGCTCACGAAGTCTCTGATTCACGACAAAGTAAACGAGAGAAAGTGTGCTGTGACTAGTGTCACGTTTCACATGTTTTGAAGCCGACATGGGGGGTCATTGCGAACAGTCCTTTCGCTGGGAACACAACAGCTTCTGCGCAATTAGGTCCGTATACGGTATACTTATGGACTTGTCGGTCATTCAAGGAAACACGCGCAGCGAAGAGATTTAATCCAGTGACATTTCAGATGTCGAGTTCAACTGTCGATTCATCTAGATTCGATCGATCGCCCCCATTTTTTTTTTTTTTTTTTTTACTGCAGATGCGGTCCGGTTTTCCAACATCTCGAGTTCAAGAACTTAGTGTGTGTGTGTGTGTGTGTGTGTGTGTGCGTGCGCGCGCGCGCGCGTGTGTGTGTGTGTGAGAGAGAGAGAGAGAGAGAGAGAGAGAGAGAGAGAGAGAGAGAGAGAAAGAACGGCAGACAGAGAGAAAGAGAGACCGATAGACAGAGGGAGAGAGAGACAGGGACAGAGACAAAGACAGACAGAGACAAATACACACACAGAGAGAGAGAGAGAGAGAGAGAAGAGAGAGAGAGAGAGACCGATAGACAGAGAGGGAGAGAGAGACAGAGAGAGAGAGAGACAGAGACAGAGAATGCTATCATTAAGATATTGAATTCAGTCATCGCCTCCATATATATATATATATATATATATATATATATATATATATATATATATATATAATATGTATGTATATATGTATATATGTGTATATGTATATATATATATATATATCCGTTCACTTTTTCAATTACTCCCAATTTTAGTGGAGTTTTTTTCCCTGCCAACTTTTCTTTACGACTTCTTCTTTTTACGCAAGTTAGAGCTCCTGCAAGCACTCCCTATCTACGGATATAAAATCATACAAAACCTACGTAGCGTATGTGACCGTTCTTTATCCTGCCTTAATTTAACCCAACCCTTTGACTCCTGCACCCTGTCCACCAACTACAAAAACTGAACTCTTTGTGATTCCCTCACCCTATCCACCAGCTTCTTGCAGGAAGCTGGTGGATGGGGTGAGGGAATCAAAAGGGTTGAATTTTTGCTTTGCTAGCATCGTTGACAATGCAGGATGCTGGTGGTCCGGGTGCGGAAGTCGAAGGATTTAAAGGAAGTCATACTCAGGCTTCGGGGAACCCTAGGAGAGAATTCAGTTTAACCGTCTCCACTTACACCTCTCCAGCGTTCCTCTCCCATTCTTCCCTCTCCAAGTTCTCCCTCTCCCATTCTTCCCTCTCCAAGTCCTCCTTCTCCAAGTCCTCCCTCTCCCATTCTTCCCTCTCCAAGTCCTCCCTCTCCCATTCTTCCCTCTCCAAGTCCTCCCTCTCCCATTCTTCCCTCTCCAAGTCCTCCTTCTCCAAGTCCCTCCCTCTCCCATTCTTCCCTCTTCAAGTCCTACCTCTCTCATTTTCCTCTCAGTCTCCAAGTCCTCCTTCTCCCCATTCTTCCTCTCCCATTCCTCCCTCTCCCATTCTTCCCTCTTCAAGTCCTCCTTCTACAATTCTTCCCTCTCCAAGTTCTCCCTCTCCCATTCTTCTCTCTCCCATTCCTCCCTCTCCCATTCTTTCCTCTTCAAATCCTCCTTCTACAATTCTTCCCTCTCCAAGTTCTCCCTCTCCCATTCTTCTCTCTCCCATTCCTCCCTCTCCCAGTCTTCCCTCTTCAAGTC
>JAPXFY010000017.1:26182586-26185086 GCA_030674185.1 Monoplex corrugatus | reverse complement strand
ATCTGAGAGAAAAACCAACACAAAATTTGTGATGTCTTTCTTTTTTCAGTCGTGTCCGACACTGGCGACAGACTCAAAGTATCATAGACAAGCAACAAGATGATAAAACGACCCAAGTCTTTTTAAACAGAAAACTCTCGCCGACTTATTTTGCAGGCTATCATTTTGTGTGTATATAATTATATATACATATCCCCTGTAGTAAGCTAGCTAGACAGTTTATATCCTTTGGTCTTCTTAACGACACTGACGCATTGCTCCGTGTGAAGCCTAAGTTATATATATATTTATAAACCGGACGGTGGTATGGATTTCAAGGCGTCGCGCGCGTGGCACGGCAGACAGCGGGCTCGCAGTGATCGTGACTTACCAGAGGAAGAAGACACGAGCAAGGGAGGTGAACCGTGTCACTACTCCTGCCCCGGGCTCCGGGAGCAACAGTGGAGAGTGGTTAGGACACAGGATCTGCCACCTGGGAGGTCTAGGTTCAACCCGACTTGGATACTTTAGTTGGTATAGTCGTAAACGCAAGCTCGTATATCTTGAGTTCAAATCCTAACACAGCAACATTTTTAATTAATTAAAAAAAAAAATGGTCTGTTCGCTAACCCCCTTCTTAATGACTGTGTCCATCATTCTGGTAGTGTCGGCTTTGTGCTTCATATGTTCGTCCCCCCCCCCACCCCTCCTTCCCATTTCCAGACCACCATGCAAGCAGGGCATAGGGTTTTTGTATCTAGTATATGTTTGTAATCTTACGCTTGACAAAGGCCATTGGCCGAAAATTTGCGCCTGTCTTGTCTTGTTGTATTAAATACGCGTTCGTATTCTTCTTTTCGTGTTTTTTTTTCTTCTGGTTCCTGTTTGCTTGAACGCGGGCAGTCACACTTGTCTTGGATTTCAGGATGTCTGTCAGATAATATTGCTGGCAGATTTGGGTGGAGCGCATATGGAGTTGTCCGAGAGCAGTGATTCCCTCTTGAACAAACTCCACCACACTCCAAACTTGGGTACCGCCTGGTAGATAGGATGAGGGATTCAAAGGGTTAAGTTTTTGCTTTGCTCGAATGGTTGACAATGCAGGATGCTGGTAGACAGGGTGCAGGAGTCAAAGAACTAGGATGACACGAAAACACTCAACAAATGAACAAGAAGCGTGTGGAAAGTTCTTCCAATATTTACATTCGGTTTTTACATATTGCAAACGAGGGCAAGAAAATCAGATGATAATGTATTTGATCTTTTTCAACAGAATTGCGCATAATACTGATTTTTTTTTTTATCTTATTATATATATTTTTTAAATTTTCTATTTTTTTTTTTACTTTCGCAACGAACATTCAACCGATACCATCCTCTATTGCGAGTGCCGTCTCTTGGTATCCAGAACGCGGATTTTGTTGTCCAACAATTGTTCATTCTAAGGATGAAATGTCCGTTAATGGAACTGAAATATGGTGACTTGGGAGATGGGGAAACATCTCCTTCCACCTTGTGTCCATCAGACAGAGATGTGTACCGGTAACGAATCGAACCCCCAACCTTTCCATTGGAAGTTCAACTTTTACTCACTTGACTACTATCGGATTATAGGGATATATCTGAAAATTCTGCTGCCAAAGTAAAACATCTCTATGTGATATTTGTAATTTTCCTTTTTATAAGTGCAATGTCTTCATTGTTCACAATCATGGTTCCTGTTTTGGGATAAACCAGACATCGATTTTACACACAGCGGCGATCATGCCATGTGTATGTGATACTTGTAATTTTCCTGTTATAAGTGTGATTGTTTTTCGTTGTTTACAATTATGCTTTTTTGTTTGTTTGTTTTGTTTTGGGATAAAGCACAGTCACCATTTTGCACATAGCGGCCAACATACCATGTCTAGACTATGTGACAATTGTAATTTTCCTTTTAAAATGTAATTTTTCTTCATTGTTTACAGATATATTGTTGTTGTTGCTGTTGTTGTTTGTTTGTTTGTTTGTTTATTTATTGTTTGTTTGTTTGTTTATTTTCGGATAAACCAGATTTATCATTTTTGCACATACCGGCCGACATGCCGTTTTCAAAATCAAACTTTCTTGATAAACTAACTGTGTGGGATGGCTGTCGAATGGCGTCGGGAGCTCATCATTATCATCATCATCATCATCATCATCAGGTGCCCTGCCGCATGGCGTTGGCGACCAGGGACTTCCATCCATCTCTATCTCTCGTTGTCCCCAGCATTTCCCCCACCCTCCTCATCCCCAGCCACTCTGCAAGTCCGTCCAACATTCTCTCCCTGGGTCTACCTGGTGCTCTCTTTTCCCTCCAGCTTTCCCGTTGTGACCAGGTGCTCCAAATCCCCCCTTCCTCATAAAATGGCCTATAAATGTTGCTTGTCTTTTCCTAGTCGGGAGCTAGGGAGGAGATTGTCCGGAAAGTGGCGGGGCATTGGTGCTCTGGGTCCTATCCGCGTCCTCGTGATGATTCTTGCTGACGTTTGTCGAT
>JAPXFY010000017.1:26175086-26177586 GCA_030674185.1 Monoplex corrugatus | reverse complement strand
CTTCAAATGAATATTTAGGGACCTTCCGCTTCATATATTGTTCTGCATTTTAATGTATGTTAGATATAATAATTAGCTCTATCGAAAGCATTGCACTGTATTTTTTTTTTTTTTTTGTGCATTTTTTTTCCTTGACTTTTTCGTTTCTCTCCCGACTTCTCTCTCTCTCTCGCTGCCTTACTCTCACCAAACCTGAACAGGCGACGAGGTGAACCTAAAGTTGTCTACCCTGCTGATCTTGATATCGTAGGCATTGAGGTGGTCATCATCATCATCATCATGTGCCCTACCACATGGCGTTGGCGATCATGGCCCTTCGTATGAATCTATACCTTGTTGCTTGAAGTATATCTCCCACCCTCTCTGTCCTCAGCTACCCTGCAAGTCCGTCCAATATTTTCTCCCTGGGTCTACCTGGTCTTCTCATCCTTTCCAGCTTCCTGTTGTTGTGACCAGGCGCTCTAATTCCCCTTTCCTCATAAAATGGCCTATAAATGTTGCTTGTCTTTTCCTAATCTTACTTATCAATGACCTTCGTGTGTCTGCCTCCTTCAAAACTGTCTCGTTTTTTGTTTTGTTCGTTTTGTTTTTTGTTTGTTTGTTTGTTTGTTGTTGTTTGTTTGTTTTTTGTTTTTTTTTGGGGGGGGGGTAATTGGGCTAACTTGGAAACCGTCATGAAGTAGGTAAGAGCAGACAGAACCTACCCTTGAGACCAGAAGGGGAGACACACACACGTCTCGATCCGTCTTTTTCTCCCAAACCCTTGCCATAATCCCCCCACCCACCCATCCACCCACCCCATCCATGGAACTCTTAACATTCTTCTCAGAAACCACACTTCGGTGTGGTAGAGATTCAATGTTTTTTTCTCCAGTCTAAAATAGGATAAAGAAGGCGGTGCCCATCTCTTCTACCTCCTTTGCTTTGTCTTCCCTAATTCTAAAAAGGGCCAGGCACCTGTTTACAGCTGGGTGGACAGCAAGTGGCACGAACAAAAGATTTAAACTCGAGTTAGTCAGACTTGAACCCGTGTGATCGAGAGGCGGACGGGGGGGGGGGGGGAGGGGGGAGGGGGGCGCGTTCAAGCAAACAGGAACCAGAAAAAAACAACAACACGAAAATAGAATCAGAACGTGTATTTAATACAAAAGACAAACCGGGCGCAAATGTTTGGCCAACTGGCCTTTGTCAAGCGTGAATGTAAGATCACAACCAAACACCAAATACAAAAATCAGGAGAAAAAGACTGAAACTTCCCTGCTGCTTCGCCCAGTGGGAGAACAGGACTAAAAATGTTTCTGTTTTGCTAATTTCGTGTTTGTCTGGTTACTTTCAGTGCGAACCAGGTCTTGTCATCTCTGGGAGAAGAAGGAAAACTGAAAAAGTGAAAGGTGGAATAGAAATGGGGATCAATGTAGCTACTCATGCACGCCGTCACAGTCACAATGCTGTTCGACCTAACGATGTTGGCATATCACGACCACAGCTGTGGAAGGTTGGGCAACACACACTTTGTCTGTCTGTCTGTTGTCTGTCTGTCCGTCTGTTTGTCTGTCTGCCTGTCTATCTGTCTGTCTCTGTCTGTCTGTCTGTCTATCTGTCTCTGTCTGTCTATCTCTGTCTCTGTCTCTCTGTGTGTGTGTCTCTCTTTCTGTCAGTGTCTCTCTCTTTGTCTCTCTCTCTCTGTCTCTCTGTACTGTCTCTTTCTCTGTCTGTCTGTCTGTCTGTCTATCTCTGTCTCTCTCTCTCTCTGTGTCTCTCTCTCTCTTTCTGTCTGTGTCTCTCTCTTTGTCTCTCTCTCTCTGTCTCTCTGTATCTGTCTCTGTTTTTCTCTCTGTATCTGTCTCTGTTTTTCTCTCTGTCTCTCTGTCTCTGTCTCACTATCTGTCTCTCTCTCTCCTTCCCCCCCCCCTCTCTCTCTCTTCGTCGCAGAATAATCAAGCCATATGAATACCCCTACCCCTTTGCGTGATAAGAAAAAAACAATAACAACAAAAAACCCAACAACAACAGAAACTTCAAACCACCCCACTCCCTCATCACCAAGAGAAGAACAATACCAATTAAGCAAAGCAAAGCTACAAGACTTACACTGTGAGCGTAGGTGCGGGGGCGGGGGGGAAGGGGTGTGTGGAGGGGAGAGGGGGGGGGCTAGGGTTTAAGACTGAGTGGATGATTCATGCCCATGATTGAAACATCACCACCATTATACCTAGTACTGAGAAACGACGGATCAAGTGGCAGACACACTCCTCTCAGTATAGGAGAACACGACTCTACTCCAGGGTTTTTGTCCAGCTTGCATACCCTCAGCTTCATTTCCACGACGACATCTCCCAGTAACAAGCAAGTGGAAAAAAAATAGAAGTGGTAAGTAAACTAGACATACGAGAGGTGGGGGGTGGGGGGTGGGGGTAGGGGTGGGGGAGGGTGGGGTGGGTCTATGAACCAACTTTGGTGAAAATTCATCTGTAAACAGATAAGAAAGAAAAATTTTTGC
>JAPXFY010000017.1:26167586-26172586 GCA_030674185.1 Monoplex corrugatus | reverse complement strand
ACACACTCACACACACACTCACACACACAGCAAACACACACAACACACACACACGCACACAAACACACACATAACACACACCACACACACACACACACACTCACTCACACATACACACACAAAACACAACACACACACACAACACACACACACACACACACCACACACACACAAACACACACACACCACACACACATACACACACACACACACACACACACACACACACACACACACAGCACAAACACACATACACACAGAGACACACACACCACACACACACACAACACACACACTCACACACACCACCACACACACACACACACACACACACACACACACACACACACACAACACACACACTCACACACACACTCACTCACACACACACTCACTCACACACACAACACACAAAACACACACACAACACACACACACAACACACACACACAAAACACAACACACACACACAACACACACAACACAAAAAAAGACACACACACAACACACAAAACACACACACACACAACACACACACACACACACACCCCACACACAACACACGCACACACACACAGACACACACAGACACACACACACACACATACACACACACACACACACACACAAACACACACACACCCACACACACACACATTTCAACTAAACACTTCTTCTGACTACTGACTCACGTGTCTCAGACTAAGTGTAAAATGAAATACCAAGCAAATGTTTCGTAAAACTCATCATCAACCAGCTCATCAGTAAGAATGTTTCTACGAATCTGCCGTAATCCAAATACGAGGTACGTATGACATTTCGTAATGCAATCAACGAACATGAGATAGCTTAATTCAAGCACACGAGTGTTGTGTTTAGTTCTCAGCTGGCACTTACTCATTTCCTATTTCAAAATGCAAAGAAAAGTATTTCTGTCATAGCTCATCACTCATTTCATTGTGAAGACAGATTGCTTCACATCGATCGATTTAGCACAGGGCTGGCGCTCGCTCTCTCTGTCTCTGTCTGTCTGTCTGTCTGTCTCTATCTCTCTGTCTGTCTGTCTGTCTCTCTATCTCTCTGTCTCTGTCCGTCCGTCTCTTTCTCTATTTTTTCTCTTTCTGTGTTTGTCTATGTCTCTCTGTCTCTGTCTGTCTGTCTGTCTCTGTCTGTCTGTCTGTCTCTTTCTCTTTCCGTGTTTCAATCGATCTCTCTGTGTCTGTCTTTGTCTCTGTCTGTCTCTTTCTGTCTTTTTCTCTCTCTCTCTGTGTCTCTGTCTGTCTGTCTCTGTTTGTCTGTCTCTATCTCTCTCTGCCTCTCTCTGTCTGTCTGTCTCTCTCTTTGTCTCTGTCTCTGCCTCTGCCCCTCTCTTTCTCTGTCTGTTTTTCTCTCTCTCTCTGTCTTGCTCTCTCTCTCTGTCTGTCTGTCTCTGTCTGTCTGTCTCTATCTCTCTCTGCCTGCCTCTCTCTGTCTGTCTGTCTCTCTCTTTGTCTCTGTCTCTGCCTCTCTATCTCTCTATCTCTTTCTCTGTCTGTTTTTCTTTTTATAATATATATATATATATATATATATATATATATATATATATATATATATATATATCTGCCTTTCTCTCTCTCTTTATCTTTCTGTGTTTCTCTCTGTCTCTGCCTCTGTCTCTCTGTTTGTCTGTCTGTCTGTCTGTCTGACTGTCTCTCTCTCTCTATCTCTCTCTCTCCCCCCCACCCTCTCTCTCTCACTCTCTGGGCTACCTTCCTCGTATGGTTGCCTACAATACGCACATTGTGCAACTGGTGAAAGAATGTCATTTTCAAGGAAGTTCACTACTTGAGGAAATGTCTTTTCAACTTGAGGGCAGAAACAAAACCAGTAAGCAGACGTGTCTTTGCGTTAGGAGTTCTGGTCAGCCTTCTGCCTTGCCACACAATATCAAATTCAACATGATGTGTCCAAACTCCATCCTATTCTTACTTGAAAGGTTATGATTATAGCATTCATTAATCAGTAACTTTACTTAATTGAGCACATGGAAATTCATAGATCAGTTAGATGGGTAGTTGATTTGTTAAGTTACTGTTGAATTGATTATTGAGTGATGATTTGATTAATTTTCGGTTGTTAGTTAATTACTTTACCCGGGCGAATGATCGCTACTTAATAATAGTAATAATAATAATAATAATAATAATAATAATAATGGACTGTTTTAGCAGTGAAGTATTTGTTTTAAGCCGTGAATGGATTTGTTAATGATCGAGTATTTCGTCAGTTACTCGATTAATTGACCAATTGTGATCATTTGATGACCGTGTTAACTGGTTGGTTGTTTGAATTCAGTAATGAACGGTTGAGTATTTCGTCAGTCGATTGACTGATTGATTTGATTGATTGATTGATTGATTGATTGATTGATTGATTGATGATCGATGATCGATCGATCGGTGGGTTGGTTGTTGGTTGGTTGGTTGATTGATTGATTGATTCATTGGTTGGTCGGTTGATTGGTTGGTTGGTTGATTGATTGATCGATCGATCGATTGATTGAATGATTGACTGATTGATTGAATGATTGATCGATTGATCGATTGATTGTTGGTTGGTTGGTTGATTGGCTGGTTAGTTGGTTGGTTGGTTGGTCGGTAGGTTGGTTGGTTGGTTGGTTGGTTGGTTGGTTGGTTGGTCGGTTGGTTGGTTGGTTGGTTGGTTGGTTGGTTGGTTGGTTGGTTGGCTGGTTGGTCGGTCGGTTGGTTGGTTGGTTGGTTGGTGGCTGGCTGGCTGGCGTTGAAGACTGCTTTAACTGATTCGCTAATTGACTTCAACAACAATCAATGACTGAGTATAATAACAATAACAGTAATCATAAAAGCCTAAATCTTGATCTACGAAAAAAAAAAAAAAAAAAAAAAAGAAAAACAGAAAAAAAATCAAAAAAATCAAAGCGCCTATATCTGTGTCCATCTCCTGCTCCGTAACTGCTTCACCTTTGCCCTTTGACTTTTGCGGACAGTCAAAGGAGTTAAGAAAACTGTAAGCTACACAAGATGACTGGAAGAAGGAGAGGGGGAGAGAGGGGGAGAGAGGAGGTTGGGTGGGGGGGGGGAAGGATGACAGGCGGTGGAGGGTTGGGTTTTGTGTGTGTGTGTGTGTGTGTGTGTGTGTGTGTGTGTGTGTGTGTGTGTGTGTGTGTGGTTGGTAGGGGAGGGGGGAGGGGGGCGGAAGGGAATCCTCCACTCACGTTTTGTGTGACGAGGTCTCTCTATTTTCAGCTACTGGCCAGCACGAAGGGGAACGGGGCTGGTCACATATGGCTGACATCAATATGGATCGTGATTTACTCCGAGGCAAAAAAAAAAAAAGCAAAAAAAAAAAGCTGATCCTTTTCAACACCTTCCCCCCCCCCTCTCTCTCTCTCTTTCCACCCTCCCCCCACCTCCATCCTACCTACTTTCTTTCTTTCTTTCTTTTTGTACATTTTCAAGGGAGAATGTTTCATATAAACCGTCTAATATCACTTACAGTGAAAAGACGTTAAATCAAAGAACGAACGAAATGTTTCATATAGACTGGAGAGAGGAGAGAGAGAGAGAGAGAGAGAGAGAGAGAGAGAGAGAGAGAGAGAGAGAGAGAGAGAGAGAGAGAGAGAGAGAGGAGAGAGAGAGACACGCTGTGTAGGGTGTCCCAGGGTTGTTTGGCTCTAGGACTCAATGTTTTTAAGATGAGAAGTTCAGTACCTGTCCTGAAACATCAAAATTGGTCATGTTCGCTGCCCATCTTAATAAATTGTCCGATTATTTTGGTGGTGTCTGTGCTGCATAAGTTCCCCTACCCCCCCCCCCACCCCCACCACACACACTCACACACTCTAACCGTTTCCATTTTAAGACAGACCTGCTAGCGCATAAGGTTTATACCGAGCCTCGAGTTGTGTCAGCCAAATTATCATTTGGAAAATTTGGGTGGAGCGCTTACGGATATATCGGAGTGAGTGCAACGAGTCCCTCTTAGATTCAAATTCAGTGTTGTTTGTGGTCAAAATTTTGTTGGTTCGTGCGTGCAAAAGGCTAGAGGAACTCCTCAACAATTAAATATGATTTGGAAAGATCTACGTTTTGGGTGATAGTGGCTCCATTAAAAGGTGTCAAAACTTCTCTAGCAAGATTTCTTAGCTGTATATTTTTACGAATTTTGTTTGTTTGTACATTTGTCCTGCTTGTTTGTTTGTTTATTCATTTATCCTGCTTGTTTGTTTGTTTGTTTATTTGTTCGTTTTAATAATGCAACAAGTTGTAGTGCTCCTGGTTTCTACTCTTTCAAGGATATAAACCACTTTGTGGACCCCAGAAATCAAAAGACATGAAAAGGGTCACTACGGATTTCTCAGTTTTTTTGTGTCAGTACTGTCCCAATGCTGCACAAAAAGAACAAGGACAATTTTGCTATCAATGTTTGAAAGCGTACGGTCCAAAATTTGCCGAGGGGTGGGGGTCTTTGCCATCGAACGAATAAAAACGATGCTTTGTCATAAAAGGAAGATTATTAATATGGCATGACCATCCTGTTTCGCACTGTCACGTACTTGTAGCAGCAGGCATGAAACACACACTGCCTTTGCGCACAATAAATAATGAAGACAAACAGGTTCCTCCCATTGATCAACGCTGCGTATCATAATGCTTCAACCTTTCCGGTGTTGTAAGTGTTTGCTAAGTCCTATTCCCCTCCTAATGTCAAGATCTTGCCAACGTATAGGTCTTTTCGCTGGCTTAAAGAGGCTGTCATACAGTTGCTGTCAGATCTGAGTAGAGCACAGATGGAGTTGTCCAAGTGCGATGAATCCCTCTTGAACAGGTTCCAAACTCCAAACTCCTCCGTCAAATGAACGAGACTTCAGTGAGTGGTCCCATGTTTTCACATTGAGCCCTTAACTCTTAAAATAAACTTTGTATTTCAGTGGAAATGCCGGGGATGGGGGTGGGGGAGGGGGGGGATCTTTGGTATAT
>JAPXFY010000017.1:26155086-26157586 GCA_030674185.1 Monoplex corrugatus | reverse complement strand
CTCGTGATAAATTGGACGAGGTGGTCAACGCAATGGACATGTTCAAGGTCATCGAGCAAACAAAGAAACTATCAAGAGCGAAATCCAAAACAACTGGACGAGGCGGCAGGGAAGTTTTTAGTCCCGTTTTTATTATCCATTGTTTGGTGTCTGTGATCTGTTTGTGACCGTGCGTTCGCGCTTGACAAAGGCTAGTTGGCCGAAAATTTTGCGCTTGTTTTGTTTTGTCTCGTTGGATACGCGCTTATATTGGTTTTCTTGTTCTTCTGTATCAAGAGCGGCCTGAAATCAATTTTCACATTTCCATTGTGACGAAAACGACAAAGAAACAAAGACACAAACAAAGAAACAAAGACACAAACAAAGAAACAAAGACACAAACAAAGAAACAAAGAAACAAACAAACAATATAACAAACAAACACAAAAGCAATAAACAGCCCATATTACTACTACTACTACTACTACTGCTGCTACTACTACTACTACTATTACTACTACTACTATTTCTGTGTATATTACTCCTCCTCCTACTACTGACAATAAGAATAGTAATAATAATGATAATGATAACGATAATGGTGGTAATGATGATGATGATACTAATAACAATGATGATGATGATGATGACGACGACGACAATAATAATAACAATAATAATAACAATAATAACAACAACAACAACGACGATGACGATGATGATGATGATGATGATGATATGATGATGGATGACGTACATGACGACGACGACGATAACAACAACAACAACAATAATGACAATGATAATAATAATAATAATAATCATCATCATCATCATAATGATAATAATAATATTATTATTATTATTATTATTATAACAATAATGATAATAATATCGACGCCAATTCTGTTTGTTAAAGCCGAAGGACGGGGTGGGTGGGGGGGTGGGGGGGGGGCGAAGGTGCCGGGAGGGGAGTAAAGTGAGTGCGGGGTAGACAGTGGGTAAGGCTGATGATACTTTGTGCCTAGGAAGTTCTTGAGGGCTACTACTCCACTCATCGCTAATAATACGTTTAGTCAGTGACTGATCAGTACATTTCTTTGGGGGGCGGGGGGGAGGGTGGAGGGAGAGGGGGAAGAAATGTAAACCTTTCAAGCCGTTCCGCAATAATCAATCAGAAAAGTCAAAAGTTGTTTCTGGGAGGAAGTCACGCTTGGTGTGTGTGTGTGTGTGTGGTGTGTGTGTGTGTGTGTGTGTGTGTGTGTGTGTGTGTATGTGTGTGTGCGTGTGTGTGTGTGTGTGTGTGTGTGTCGTGTGTGTGTGTGTGTGTGCCTGTGTGTGTTGTCGTGTGTGTGTGTGTGTGTGTGTGTGTGTGTGTGTGTGTGTGTGTCGTGTGTCGTGTGTGTGCGCGGCGCGTGCGCGTGTGTGTGCGTGTATGTGTGGCGTGCTAAACTTATAATAGCCTAGCGGTGACTCGCATCACTGAATTTTCTTTCATCGTGACTGGCAAGTTCACGGTAGGGGGAAACCATTGGCATTTTCCGTTTGCTCATTTCCACGAAAGGGGAAGGAAACAGAGAGAAAAAGACAGTTGGGGGAAGAGAGAGAGGGAGTGAGAGAGATAGAGGGGTATGGAGGGAAGGAGAGAGAAAGAGGAAAGGAGAGAAGGAGGGAGAAGGAGGTAATGAGAAAGAAAGAGAGAGAGGGAGAGAGAGGGAAGAGGAAGAAAGAGCGAGATGGAGAGAGGGGAGAGAACGAGAAAGAGAAAGAGAGGGGAAAGAGAGAGAGAGAGAGAGAGAGAGAGAGAGAGAGAGAGGGGGGGAAGGAAAGGATAGAAAAGTAGCGAGATAGAGACAGTGAGAGAGGAAGTAAGAGAGAGTGGGAGAGAAGGTCAGAGTGAGAAGGCGAGAAAGAGAGAAAGAGAGAGAAAGAGAGAGAGAGAGAGAGTGGGAGAGAGAGAGACAGAGACAGAGACAGAGGCAGAGACAGAGGCAGAGACAGAGACAGAGGCAGAGGCAGAGGCAGAGACAGAGACAGAAACAGAGACAGAGACACAGAGACAGAGACACAGAGACACAGAGATACAGACATAGAGACACAGAAAGGCAGAGGCAGAGACAGATTCAGAGGCGAAGGCATGACAGAGACCGCGACCGAGACAGAGAGACAGAGACAGAGACAGAGACAGAAACAGAGACACAGACACAGAGACACAGAGGCAGAGACACAGAGACACAGAGACACACAGAGACAGAGACAGAGGCAGAGACAGAGACAGAGAGACACAGAGACACAGAGACAGAGACAGAGACAGAGACAGAGGCAGAGACAGAGGCAGAGACAGAGACAGAGAGACACAGAGACACAGAGACAGAGACAGAGACAGAGAGACACAGAGACACAGAGACAGAGGCAAACACAGAGACAGAGAGACACAGAGACAGAGACAGAGACAGAGGCAGAGACACAGACACACAGAGACACAAACACAGAGACACAGAGACACAGAGACAGAGGCAGA
>JAPXFY010000017.1:26147586-26150086 GCA_030674185.1 Monoplex corrugatus | reverse complement strand
GCTGACCAACGGTTAAGAGTCTAACCTTGGGAATTTGTAGGGTAAGAGTATCAGAGGAAGAGCGCAAGGTGCGAGCTGATGTACGAATTTTGATCTTGTCACAGAGATAGGATGGAGCAGAATGATGAGTAGATTTATAGCATAAGGTGTCTATTTTGTATTTGATTCTATCAGCGACAGGAAGCCAATGCAGAGACCGAAGGAGGGGACTAACATGATCAATTTTTTTCTTTCTAAGGACGAGGCGGGCAGCTGTATTTTGTAAGCGTTGCAGGCAAAGGAGACGAGAAGCTGGTAGGCCAGATAAAAGAGCATTGCAGTAGTCCAGGCGTGACAGAACAAGGGAAGTTACTAGTTTAGATGCAGCATCGGTTGAAAGGAATCGGCGAATGCAGCCAATGCGTCGAATCTGAGGGTAGCATGATTGACAGGTCTGGGTGGTAAATTTCTGCATACAAAGAGATTTATCAAGAATCACACCAAGGTTTTTGACAGAGTTCGAAAGAGGGATGGTGTTGTCTCCGAGTTGAATGTTATTGATTGAAACAGCATCTAGTTTATTTTTGGTGCCTACAAGCATGGCTTCAGTTTTATCTCCGTTTAACTGTAATTTATTTTGGGTCATCCAATTTTGGATGTCAGTGTAACAGCTGGAGACTTCCGACAGAAGAGAACTAAGGTTTTCAGGGCTAGTGCTATTGTAGAGTTTCGGGCTATCCCAGTTTAGCCCGGCGCAAAATCTTGATCCACCACATCCCCACCCCCTACCTGTAACAACCTGTCCCTACATTGCCGCTGTCTGTCTCTTCAAACAGCTGCGGTTTATCTCAAACAATCTCACCCGTATACCTATCTATTCAGCCGCAGTCTGTCCAAACAGTTTCGGTCTATCCCAAATAGCTTCCATCCTAAATAGCCTAACACAATATATATCCATGCAGCCGCAATCTATCCATATAGTTTCGATTTATCCCAAATAGCTTCTATCCTAAATAGCCTGACACAATATATATCCATGCAGCCGCAATCTATCCATATAGTTTCGGTCTATCCTACATAGCTTCTATCCTAAATAGCCTAACACAATATATATCCATGCAGCCGCAATCTATCCATATAGTTTCGGTCTATCCCAAATAGCTTCTATCCTGAATAGCCTGACACAATATATCCATGCAGCCGCAATCTATCCACATAGTTTCAATCTGTCCCCAAATAGTCATAGTCTATCCTAATAATAATAAATAATAACTAGAATATTTATATAGCGCAAAATCTTGATAAAATCAAATCTAAGCGCTGAAGCAGACACACACGCAAGCACGCACGCACGCACGCACGCACACACACGCACGCACACACACACACACATACACACACACACACACACGCATGGCTATAAATGGGGAGAAAGAATAAAAGCAATAAAAGCAAGAATAAAACCAATGGAAAATTATAGAGAGCATAGCATATACAATTATATATTATAACCATGTGATTCCCTCCGAGCGGAGACAGGCTGCAGAGGGGGGTTAGGATTTTATGCGGAGGAGAAAAGGTGAGTTTTGAGAGCGGACTTGAAGGAGACAAAAGTAGGTTGCTGACGGACTGAGAGAGGAAGTTTGTTCCAGGAGAGTGGACCAGAAAAAGAGAAGGCTCGTGGACCATAGGTATTGAGCTTAGTGCGTGGAAAGCGAAAAGTCAGAGGATCGGAGGCAGAGCGGAGGGTACGTGAGGGAACATAGATCTCAAGTAGGCTTGACAGGTAATAGCTGCAGCTTACCCCCAATAATCCGGTGCAATCTATCTAAATAGTTTCGGGCTATCCCAGTTTAGCCCGGCTGCAGTCAAACAGCTGCATGCAATTTGTCCCAAATAGCCCGACACAGGCTATCCAGTTAGCTGCAGCCTATCCCAAATAGCTCGCCGCAGTTTATCCATATCGTTGTAGGCTACCCTAAACAGCCCGCCACAGTCTATCCCAAACAGCCTGCTGCAGTCTATCCAGATAGCTGTAATCTATCCAAATATAAAAATAGCTGCAGTCTATTCAAATAACTGCAGTCTATTCCGGATAGCTGCAATCTATCCAAATAGTGGCAGTCTATCCCAAATAGCTGCAGTCTATCAAATCAGCCGAAGTCTATTCCGAACAGCTGTTCTATCGAAATGGCTTTTGTCTATCCAAATAGCTGCGGCCTATCTAAATAGCTGTATCTATCCAAACAGCCGTAGTTTATCCGAATAGCTACAGTCGATCTAAGTAGCTGCAGTCTATTGCGAATAGCTACAGTGTATTCATATAGCTATAGTCTATCTAAATAGCTACAGTCTATCTAAGTAGCTGCAGTCTATCTAAATAGGTGTATCTATTCACAGAGCTGCTGTCTATCCATATAGCTACAGTCTATCCATATAGCTACAGTCTATCCATATAGCTACAGTCTATTCCATATAGCTACAGTCCAACTAAATAGCTACAGTCTATTCCAAATAGCTG
>JAPXFY010000017.1:26135086-26142586 GCA_030674185.1 Monoplex corrugatus | reverse complement strand
GTTGCCTGTCTTTTCCTAATCTTCCTTATGAGTGATCTACTTGTGTCTGCCTCCATCAAGACTGTCTCGTTTGTTTTCTTTGCTGTCCATGGAACTCTCAACATTCTTCTGAGAAACCACATCTCGGCTGCCTCAATCTTGCTCTGGCTTTGTTTGTTGACTGTCCACGCCTCGCATCCGTACTGGTTCTATATAACATTCAAGGTTTGTCTTATATGTAATAGAAAATGACTGTAAGTTCGTGAGCATAGAACCTTTGTTGATTTACTCAATCTTACTTGTTTCGTTACTTAATTAAGTTCTGCAGATGAAAATTAATGTGTGTACTTGCCAGCTCATGGGGTTTATGTGAAGGCGTTAAGGCTTTTGCCATATATTTGAATCTTCTCCATTATATGGCGCCGGTGACGTCACACATCTTCCTGATAAAATGACGTCAGTGCATATGGAATTAAATTCCGACCACGGAAACGTGATCTTGAGGAAATGAAACTGAAACTGAAATCTAGTTTTGCATTAGTCACTCCTTTCTAGGCAGACAAGTGCTGTGCTTTAATTGCATTACTGAACGTGACTTACGATAAATTCAAACGTAACTGGTTCTCCTGCAATACAATAGCAGATATGTAGATTGTTGAGTTATCTGTGGTTGATCTCCTCATCAAATTAATGCTATTCCATTTAAAGATGTCATGAAACTTCGCAATTTTGGGATTTTCTTCTTCTTCTTTTTTTTTTTTTCTTCTTCTTCTTCTTCTCCTTCTACTCCTTCTTCTTCTTCTTGTTCTTCTCCTTCTTTTGTTCTTCTTCTTTTTGTTCTTTTTGTTCTTCTTCTTGTTCTTGTTCTTGTTCTTCTTCTTCTTCTTCTTGTTCTTTTTGTTCTTCTTCTTGTTCTTCTTCTTCTTGTTCTTGTTCTTCTTCTTGTTCTTCTTCTTCTTGTTCTTCTTCTTCTTGTTCTTCTTCTTCCTTCTTTCTTCTTCTTCGTCTTCTTCTTCTTCCTTCTTCTTCGTCTTCTTCTTCTTCTTCTTCTCTTCTTCTTCTTCTCTTCTTCTTCTTCTTCTTCTTCTTCTTCTTCTTCTTCTTCTTCTTTCTTCTTTCTTCTTCTTCTTCTTCTTTCTTCTTTTCTTCTTCTTCTTCGTCTTTTCTTTCTTCTTCTTCTTCTTCTTCTTCTTTTTCTTCTTCTTCTTGTTCTTCTTCTTCTTTCTTTCTTTTCTTCTTCTTCTTTCTTCTTCTTCTTTCTTTCTTTCTTCTTCTTCTCTTCTTCTTCCTTCTTTCTTCTTCTTCTTCTTCCTTCTTTCTTCTCTTTCTTCTTCTTCTTCTTCTTCTTCTTCTTCTTCTTCTTCTTCTTCTTCTTCCTTTTCTTCTTTCTTCTTTTCTTCTTCTTCTTCTTGTTCTTCTTTCTTCTTCTTTTCTTCTTCTTTTCTTCTTGTTCTTTCTTGTTCTTTCTTCTTCTTCTTCTTCTTCTTCTTCTCTTCTTCTCTTCTTCTTCTTTTCTTCTTCTTTTTTCTTCTTCTTTCTTCTTCTTCTTCTTCTTTTCTTTCTTCTTTTCTTCTTCTTCTTCTTTTTCTTCTTCTTCTTCTTCTTCTTCTTCTTTTCTTCTTCTTCTTCTTCTTCTTCTTCTTCTTCTTCTTTTTCTTTTCTTTTCTTCTTCTTTTCTTGTTCTTGTTCTTTTCTTCTTCTTCTTCTTCTTTCTTCTTTCTTCTTCTTCTTCTTTCTTCTTCTTCTTCTTTCTTCTTCTTCTTCTTTTCTTCTTCTTTCTTCTTCTTCTTTCTTCTTCTTCTTTTCTTCTTCTCTTTTTTTTCTTTTCTTCTTCTTCTTTCTTTCTTCTTCTTTTCCTTCTTCTTCCTCCTCTCTCTCCTTTCTCGCAAGTAAAATGTATAATTTTGATTCTATCTATGAGATCTGTTTGCTTGTTCACCACGTTTTGTCAAATTGTTGCTCCATAAAATGCAAATCAGAAAAACAACAAAACAAAAATAGAATAAGAACGCGTATTTAATATAACAAAACAAGACAGGCTCAAATGTTTGGCCAACTGGCCTTTGTCAAATGTACACACACACACACACACACACACACACACACACACACACACACACACACACACACACACACACACACACACACACACACACACACACACACACAACAAACTAATAAAGAAAGAAAGAAAGAAAGAAAGAAAGAAATGCACAGAGTTAGCACAGACACACACACACACAGAGACACACACACATGCATACACACACACACACACACACACACACACACACACACACACACACGCACGCACACACGTTCACGCACACACACACAAACACACAAATACACACACACACACAAACACACAAACACACACACATACACACGCATACACACACACACGCACACACACACACACACACACACACACACACACACACAACAGTAGACAACCTCCTACACGTATCATCCTGCAGGACAAAATGGCAGAATTACACGCTTTTGCGTACACTTGACAAAGATCAGTTGGCCGAAAATTTACACTTGTGTTGTTTGTTTATATCAAATACGAGTTCTAATTCTTTCTTCGTTTAATTTTTTCCTGATTCGTGTTTTGCTTAAACCGCGGGCATCCACGTTGATTCAGACCTACATAAAATTCAATCAATAAGTAAATAAGTTTGAAAAAGTTTGTGCTTGTGGTGTTTATAAATATGAAAAGACACAAGAAAGCTGGAAAAAAAGATGGACAGTGGGATGAGGTTTTAAACAAAAAAGGAAATATATGACTGATTTTTTTGGTCAAAAGTTGTGATTTTTGGGTTTCATCGTCATCATCATCAGGTGCCCTGCCGCATGGCGTTGGCGACCATGGACTTCCAACCATCTCTATCTCTCGTTGTCCCCAGCATCTCCCCCACCCTCCTCATCCCCAGCCACTCTCCAAGTCCGTCCAGCATTCTCTCCCCAGGTCCACCTGGTACTCTCTTTCCCTCCAGCTCTCCCGCCGTGACCAGGTGTTCCAAATCCCCCCTCCTCATAAAATGGCCTATAAATGTTGCTTGTCTTTTCCTAATCTTCCTTATGAGTGATGTACTTGTGTCGGCCTCCATCAAGACTGTCTCTTTTGTTTTCTTTGCTGCCCATGGAACTTTGGGTTTTTGGGTTTATAAGTAAGAAAAGACACAAGAAAGTTGGAAAAAGATGGATAGTGGGATGAGGTTTTAAAACAAAGGGGAATTAAAAGTCGGGAGAAAAGAAGGGGGGGGGGGGTGGAAGGAAGGGAAGAGAGAGAAAGTGAGAGGGGGTATGGGTGGTGGGGGTGGGGGTAGGGTGGGGAGGGTGAAGTGGTGGATGAGAGTGTGGGGGGGGGGGGAACCGGAGGAAAAGCAAAAAAATGTCATCCTTTTGTTGACGTCAGCCGTTCACGTCAGGGCTCTGTCACGAGTCGCATATTTTTCGCAAAATTAATGAGCAGCAAGGTGGCCCGGCCTACCCTACTTCCCCCTTCCCCCACCCACCCCACCCCACCCCCACCCCACCCCACCCTCTGACACTGTCCCCCCTCCCCCTGCCTTTCCCATTTCCATCCCAACACACACGATGTATCTCCTTCCCCCCCACTCTTCTCTTTTCTTTCTAAAAGTTATAGTTATTTGATTCGGGAGGACGGGGATGATGGTGGAGTAGGGGTAGAAATTTTGCTAAAAATAACGCTTGATGACCTTAACCTTGGGCGGAGACGGCGGTTTTTGGTCACGTGTGTATGTTTCTAAGCTTTTGGTTGGTGTTACGTTCCACCAGTGACAGAACGTGTGAGGCTGCGGAAAAAACAGTTTTGCGGTAGACCGTTTTTATATCACTGCTGTTTCGTCGTACATACTTTCTCTCCCCCCCCCCCACAACCCCTCAATCCCCTCTTTCTTCCATTTCCCTTATGCATCGTGTGTGTGTGTATGTGTGTGTGTGTGTGTGTGTGTGTGTGTGTGTGTGTGTGTGTGTGTGTGTGTGTGTGCAGCCCACGTTTTGACATGTATGTGTGTGTATACATATACATATATATGTGTGTATACTATATACTTATACATACATATATATACATACACACATATATATGTACATATATATATATATGTATATATATAGAGAGAGATATATATATCTTTATATATATATATACATATATATATATGTATGGAGAGAGAGGGGGTGTTACAAAAAATCATCTAAAAAACGAACATAAGAGAGAGAGAGAGAGAGAGAGAGAGAGAGAGAGAGACAGACAGACAGACAGACAGACAGACAGAGACAGAGACACACACACGGACAGAGAGTGAGGGGAGAGAGAGGGAAAGAGAGAGAGAGAGAGACAGACAGACAGACAGAGACAGACAGAGACACACACACTGACAGAGAGAGAGAGAGGGGAGAGAGAGGGAAAGAGAGAGAGACAGAGACAGAGACAGACAGAGACAGAGACAGAGAACAACGGTGGCATAACTATGTGCCCTCAGTTTCTGTGCTAAGATTGCCAACAGTGAAGTATTTATATGCAGTTTACATGTGGACCCTTCCCGTTTGTTTATTTGTTTATTTTGTTTGTATTTTTGTGTGTATGTCTGTTTGTTTGTGTGTTTTTGTTTGAATTTTGTTTGTTTGTTAGTTCGTATTTTTGTTTGTTTTTGCTTGCATGCTTGCTTATTTGTTTGTTTGTTTGTTTGTCAGTCTGACTTTTGCTGACTACCCCTTGTAATAGATTGGTGAACTGAAAATGTATTCCCAGCCTGCAACGTAAAAACTAGCCCTTTGCTGTTCATCTCAATGTTCTAAGTATTTTCGGATGTAAGCGTAGTGTTTCTTAGGTTCTCTCTCCCTCCCCCCTCCCCCCCTCCCCTCCATACCAGGAGCTTGCCAACGCATGTTTTTTTTGCGCCGGTTCAAGGAGACTGGCAGACGTTAGATGGCAGACTGTATGTTCACTTAGTCTACATATTCACTTTCGTTGGCAGTTTCACTTCTGTATGTTCACTTACTATACATTTACTTTCATTTCCCTTTTTGTGTGTTTCACTTAAGCCTATAAATGATATCTTTATTTGTACTTTTGTGTGTTCACTTAAGTGAACTATAAATGATATCTTTATTTGTACTTTTGTGTGTTCACTTAAGCCTATAAATGATATCTTTATTTGTACTTTTGTGTGTTCACTTAAGCCTATAAATGATATCTTTATTTGTACTTTTGTGTGTTCACTTAAGCCTATAAATGATATCTTTATTTGTACTTTTTTGCTATAATGATATCTTTATTTGTACTTTGTGTGTTATTAGTCCATAAATGTATCGTTGTTTTGTCCTTTTGTGGGATGGCTTATTCAGTAAGTTTATGTTTTGTATTTTGGAGTTCATTTAGTCTGTACATGTAGATGTTATGTAGAACCAATACTGTTGTACGGATGCGAGGCGTGGACAGTCAGCAAGCAAAGCCAGAGAAGGATTGAGGCAGCCGAGATGTGGTTTCTCAGAAGAATGTTGAGAGTTCCATGGACAGCAAAGAAAACAAACGAGACAGTCCTGATGGAGGCAGACACAAGTAGATCACTCATAAGGAAGATTAGGAAAAGACAGGCAACATTTATAGGCCATTTTATGAGGAAGGGGGATTTGGAGCGCCTGGTCACAACGGGAAAGCTGGAGGGAAAGAGAGCATCGGGTAGACTCAGGGAGAGAATGCTGGACGGACTTGCAGAGTGGCTGGGGATGAGGAGGGTGGGGGAGATGCTGGGGGCAACGAGAGGTAGAGATGGTTGGAAGTTCATGGTCGCCAATGCCATGCGGCAGGGCACCTGATGATGATGATGATGATGTAGATGAATCTAAGCTCAATACCTATGGTCCACGAGCCTTCTCTGTTTCTGGTCCGCTCTCCTGGAACAAACTTCCTCTCTCAGTCCGTCAGCAACCTACTTTTGTCTCCTTCAAGTCCGCTCTCAAAACTCACCTTTTCTCCTCTGCATAAAATCCTGACCTCATTCAACCCCCTCTGCAGCCTGTCTCCACTCGGAGGGGAATCACATTGCAATATATAATTGTATATAATATGCTCTCTATAATTTTCCATTGTTTTTATTCTTTCTCCCCATTTATAGCCGTGTGTATGTGTGTTGTGTGGTGTGTGTGTGTGTGTGTGTGTGTGTGTGTGTGTGCGCGCGTGGGTGCGTGTGTGTGCGTGCTTGTGTGCGTGTGTGTGCGTGCGTGCGTGTGTGTGTGTTTCAGCGCTTAGATTTGATTTTATCAAGATTTTGCGCTATATAAATATTGTAATTATTATTATTATTATTATTCTTTACACGTATTTGTACTTTTGTATGTTCTCTTAGCCTATAGATTCAACTTTATTTGTACTTCTGTATATTCATTTAGCTGATAGATTTCTCTTTATTTGTGCCTTTGTATACAGACTCTGCCTATAGATTTATCTTTATGTGTACTTTTGTGTGTGTACTTAGCCTATAGATACACGTCATTTGTACTTTTGTCTGTTCATTTAGCATACATATTAAAACATTTCTTTCTCATTTTCGCTTCTGTATGTTCACTTAATACGCGCCTACTTCTATTCTTCATTTTGGCATGTTTAGTTAACACGTACATTTTTACTTTTATTTCTACTTTTATTTCTGTATTGACTCAGCCTATACATTTAGCCTACTTTCAATTCGTTCGTACGGTCACCTCTTGTTGACTTTTTCTTTCACTGTTTATTCAGCCCTATTGATTATTCCCCCCCCCCCCCCCCCCCCCCCCGTCTATTTCACACTTTCTCTTTGTCCTAGGTAGTGACTGTTTGTACTTTCACTTTGTTTATACTTGGACTATTTGTTGTTTCAATTTGCATGCACATTGACTATTTGCACCACTTTCACTTTGCCTATATAGTGGCTATTTGTACTTTCACTTTCCCTATTCTTTGGCTATTTGTGCTTTCACTTTGCCGATACATTGTCTGTTTGGGCTTTCACTTTGTCTATACATTGGCTATTAATTTTGTGCTTTCACTTTGCCCATACATTGGCTATTTGTGGTTTCATTTTACCTATACAGTGGCTATTTGTGCTTTCACTTTGCCTACACATTGGCTATTTGTGCTTTCTTTTAGCCGATACATTGTTTTTGCTTTCACTTTGCTTATGCATTAGCTATTTGTGCTTTCACTTTGCCTACACATTGGCTATTTCTGCTTTCACATTGCCTATACAGTGGCTATTTGTGCTTTCACTTTGCCCATACATTGGCTATTTGTGCTTTCACATTGCCTATACAGTGGCTATTTGTGCTTTCACTTTGCCTATACAGTGGCTATTTGTGCTTTCACTTTGCCTATACAGTGGCTATTTGTGCTTTCACTTTGCCTATACAAAAGTGGCTATTTGTGCTTTCACTTTGCCTATACAGTGGCTATTTGTGGTTTCACTTTGCCATACATTGGCTATTTGTGGTTTATTTTACCTATACAGT
>JAPXFY010000017.1:26112586-26125086 GCA_030674185.1 Monoplex corrugatus | reverse complement strand
GTACTTATTGGAAGTGGCACTGTAGAGTCATACAGTTGTGTTGTGTTGTGTTGTGTTGTGTTGTGTTGTGTTGTGTTGTGTTGTGTTTGTGTTGTGTTGTGTTGTGTTTGTGTTGTGTTGTGTTGTGTTGTGTTGTGTTGAGTTGTGTTGAGTTGTGTTGTGTTGTGTTGGGTTGGGTTGTGCTGTGTTGTGTTGTGTTGTGTTGTGCTGTGCTGTGTTGTGTTGTGTTGTGTTGTGCTGTGATGTGTTGTGTTGTGTTGTGTTGTGCTGTGCTGAGCTGTGTTGTGTTGTGCTGTGTTGTGTTGTGTTGTGCTGTGTTGTGTTGTTCTGTGTTGTGTTGTGCTGTGCTGTGCTGTGTTGTGTTGTGCTGTGCTGTGTTGTGTTGTGCTGTGCTGTGTTGTGTTGTGTTGTGTTGTGTTGTGTTGTGCTGTGTTGTGTTGTGCTGTGCTGTGTTGTGTTGTGTTGTGCTGTGTTGTGTTGTGTTGTGCTGTGCTGTGTTGTGTTGTGCTGTGCTGTGCTGTGTTGTGTTGTGTTGTGCTGTGTTGTGTTGTGTTGTGTTGTGTTGTGCTGTGCTGAGCTGTGTTGTGCTGTGTTGTGTTGTGTGTTGTGCTGTGCTGTGTTGTGGCTGTGTTGTGTTGTGTTGTGCTGTGTTGTGTTGTGTTGTGCTGTGCTGTTGTTGTGTTTGTGTTGTGTTGTGTGTTGTGTTGTGTTGTGTTGTGTTGTGTTGTGTTGTGCTTGTGTTGTGTTGTGTTGTGCTGTGCTGTGTTGTGTTGTGTTGTGCTGTGCTGAGCTGTGTTGTGCTTGTGTTGTGTTGTGTTTGTGTCTGTGCTGTGTTGTGCTGTGCTGTGCTGTGTTGTGTGTGCTGTGCTGTGCTGTGTTGTGCTGTGCTGTGTTGTGTTGTGCTGTGTTGTGCTGTGTTGTGTTGTGCTGTGTTGTGCTGTGTTGTGTTTGCTGTGCTGTGTTGTGCTGTGCTGTGCTGTGCTGTGCTGTGCTGTGCTGTGTTGTGTTGTGCTGTGCTGTGTTGTGTTGTGTTGTGTTGTGCTGTGCTGTGTTGTGTTGTGTTGTGTGTGCTGTGTTGTGTTTCTGTGCTGTGTGTGTGCTGTGTGTGCTTGCGTGCTGTCTGGCTGTTTGTGTTGTTGGTTGTGGTTGTGTTGTGTTGTGTTGTGCGGTTGTGTTGTGTTGTGTTGTGCTGTGTGTGTTGTTCGGGTAGGGTTCGGGTTGGGCTGTGTTGCGTTGCGTTGCGTTACAATGCGTTGCGTTGAGTTGAGTTGAGTTGAGTTGTGTTGTGTCGGTCGGGTCGGGTCGGGTCGTCGGTTGGGTTGGTTGGGTTGCGTTGGGTTGCGTTGTGTTGTGTTGTGTTTGTTGTGTTGTGTTGTGGTGTGTTGTGTTTGTTGTGTTGTGTTGTGTTTGTGTTGTGTTGTTTGTTGGTTGTGTCGCGTTTGTGTTGCGTTGTGTTCGCGTGTTTCTTGTGTTGCGTTGCGTTGCGTTGTGCTGTGCTGTGTTGTGCTGTGCTGTGTTGTGCTGTGTTGTGTTGTGGTGTGGTGTGGTGTGGTGGCTGTGCGGCATTGGACTGATTGGGTTTTGTTGTGTTTTATTGTGTTTTGTTGCGTTGTGTTATGTTGTGTTGTGCTGTGCTGTGCTGTGCTGTGCTGTGCTCTGTTGTGCTGTGCTGTGTTGTGCCGTGCTGTGCTGTGCTGTGCTGTGCTGTGCTGTGCTGTGCTGTGCTGAGTTGGTTTGGGTTAGGTTGGGTTGGGTTGGGTTGGGTTGGGTTAGGTTGGGTTGGGTTGGGTTGGGTTGGGTTGGGTTGGGTTAGGTTGGGTTGGGTGGGGTTGGGAGACCAGGATGACCCAGGCAACAGGGATGTACATGCTGAGTGTTTGAGTGTTTCTTCCATAAGCCACCGAACATTGGCATAACTTGCAGGATCTTCGGCATGCATATTTCTTGTTTGTTTTCTGTTCTAAGGCACTTTATGTTGACCCGGGAGATGGGAAATATCTCCACCTCCTATCCCGCCTGATACTGCCAGGCGTGGTGGAATTTAAACCTTTCGAAAGGAAAGAAAGAAACAAACGAACAAATAAAGAGACAAAGAAACAAGACACCACACACATACACTCACACACAAACACAACACACACATACACAAACAAACAAAGAAACAAACACATGCATACACTCACACACACATACACACACTCAAACAAACAAACAAACAAATACAAACGCACTCACATTCACACACACACCACACACACACACACACACACACACACACACACACACACACACACACACACACACACACACCCGTCTAATGTCACATATAGTGAAAAGACGTTAAATCAAAGAACGAACAAACACACACACACACACACACACACACACACACACACACACACACACACACACACACACACAAAACACACACATACAACACACACACACACACACCAAAAACAAACCCAAAACGAACAAACGAACGAATTAACAAAAAACAAACAAACAAACAAAGAAAATTATTCTAAAACATGAAAATATACAACACAAAGTAGGTTAAAACATTTTCCCACCTAACCTTCAACCCACCACACCACCCTGTCACGTGTCTGCCTACTTACTACCTGGGCACGTTACAATTCCCTTGAGGCGCCCACTTTGCCGTCTACCTGCATAGAGCCATTTGATCTCTTGTGTAAACACAGGTATGAAGTATTAGCTACAGGAACATGGCCATGGAACAGATGTAGGTACATTTAGCCCGACCCCCGTCGAAGACAACTCTTACCAGGTGGTTTCCAAAAAAAACAAGAAGTCTTTTGAGAAAGTTGCTTTCTTTTTTTTTTTTTTCTAGACGTGTCCCCGTGTTGTAGTGGTTAGCGAACTGGAAGGTTCCTGGGTTCGAATCCTGGGTTTGAATTCTATCTGTTCTGTCAATATCAACGAAGACATCTGCATAACTCTTACCAGATGGTTTCTCGAGAAAATAAGACGTCTTTGAGAAAGTTTCTTTCTTATTTTTTTTTCTAGACGTGTCCCCGTGTTGTAGTGGTAAGCGCAACAGACTAACAACTGGAAGGTTCCTGGGTTCCAATCCTGGGTTTGAATCCTATCAGTTCTGTCATTATCATCGAAGACAGCTGCATAACTCTTACCAGATGGTTTCTCAAGAAAATAAGAAATCTTTGAGGAAGTTGCTTTTCTTAATTTTTTCTTGACATGTCCCAGTGTTGTAGTGGTTAGCGCAACAGACTAACAACTGGAAGGTTCCTGGGTTCCAATCCTGGGTTCGAATTCTATCTGTCCTGTCAATATCACATTTTGTTGTTGTTGTGTTTACCATATCAAGACTTCAGAAAAAAAATGTAAATCTAAATATGAATTTTAATCGAGGGTAAGGGGCTTGGCGCCGCGGCCCTCGTGGTACTGGCCACGGGAAAAGTTGAGGTCTCGGCCACCTCACTCCATTACAACCCTAGGGTTATGGAGTTATCTAGGTAGGACCTCAGGACGTGGCCAGCTGTTGGGTTTATGTGTAGGCTTAAGGCGTTTGCCGTGATCATTCTGGATTTTCTCCATCACATGGCACCTGTGACGTGAGTGCATATGGAATTCATCACAAGCACGGAGACGTCGTCTTGAGAAACTGAAACTCTCCAGTGCAGAGATTCTAACAATAGCATCGCGATCGGTATCTCACAACGCAACCAAAATGTTTTAAGACTTATAACCAAAGGACATAACTCTTGAGAATTATCTCCCATGTTGTATAGAACTTTTTAAATCTAACACAGTTTGCGCTACCCATTCAGCTAGCATAGAAGCAGATACAAAGTACAAAAACAATAAGCTCAGAACATTCCTCAAAAAAGTACTGCCCAAGCCTACCTTTATACTCTGCAACTACCCTACACACAACTATGAGAGAGGAGAGAAATACGTACAATATATTGGTCTTATGTTCAAGATTGACATAGTCTTTTATTCTTGAACTGAACAAATACACACACATAGACAAGACAGAACATATACAGGGTTGCTTCCAAGGTAATACCAAAGAAATAAGAGGGAAGCAGGGAGAATTTTTATAACATAATCAAAGGACATAACTCTTGAGAATTATCTCCCATGTTGTATAGAACTTCTCTAATCTAACACAGCTTACGCTACCCATTCAGCTAGCATAGCAGCAGATATAAAGTACAAAAACAGCAAGCTCAGAACTCTCCTCAAAAAAGGAGCGCCCAAGCCTACATTTATACTCTGCAACTACCCTACACACAACTATGAGAGAGGAGAGAAACACATACCATATTTCAAGGCTTGTTTTGAGCAATATTCTTATATAACTAGTCGTCATATAATACTCTGAGAGTGGTAGGACTTTAAACCTCAACAGAACAGAACAGAACTCTATCAAGTGGAAGGACAGGCAACATGGACGACTACATCTCCTCAGACTACCAAGCTCCATGGTACCAGACATGAACCGGGAAAAAAGAACGGTAACTCCATTGCCAGATGTGACAAGTCTACGTAGACGGAGAACGAAAGAAGAAGAAGTAGAAGAGAGAGAAAGAGAGAGAGAGAGAGAGAGAGAGAGAGCCAGAGCCAGAGAGATAGAGAGACAGAGAGACAGAGCAAGAGACACACAGAGAGAGACACACACACATAGAGAAAGAGACACAGAGAGAGACAGAGAGAGAGAGAGAGAGAGAGAGAGAGAGAGACAGAGAAAGAGACACAGAGAGAGAGAAAGAGAGAGACAGAGACAGAGAGAGAGACAAAGACACAGACACACAGAAAGAGAAAAGAAAGAAAAGAAAAGACCTAACAGACAGATAATAATGGCAAACCACTTGTTTTCAGAACTGGTTCTTGCCTTTTAGTTCCTTTCTTTATTTCTTGTTGTTGTTGTTGTTGTTGTTGTTGTTGTTGTTCTTGTTCTTGTTGTTCTTGTTCTTGTTCTTGTTGTTCTTGTTCTTGTTGTTCTTGTTCTTGTTGTTCTTGTTCTTGTTGTTCTTGTTCTTGTTCTTGTTGTTCTTGTTCTTGTTGTTCTTGTTGTTCTTGTTCTTGTTGTTCTTGTTCTTGTTCTTGTTGTTCTTGTTCTTGTTCTTGTTGTTCTTGTTGTTCTTGTTCTTGTTGTTCTTGTTCTTGTTAATAATAATAATAATAAAGAGCATTTATATAGCGCCTAATCTGATGAAAACAAGAGCCCTAAGCGCTTACAGGTATCACGCAGACACAACCAAACACACACACACACACACACACACACACACACACACACACACACACACACACACACACACACACACACACACACACACACGCACACACACACACGCACACACACACCAGCCGACATTCAAGGCTCAAAAGACAACAAGGGGGGATTTGGGGAAGTTAGGTGGTAGAGTCTTTATAAGTATCATGAGAGGGACTGGAAGAGATGGGTTTTCAGAGAGGACTTGAAAGAAGTGAGAGTTGCAGAGTGGCGAACAGAGACAGGGAGCTGATTCCAGATTACAGGGGCCTGATAGGAAAAGGAGCGTTGACCATAAGTTTTAGTGCGACAGAATGGTATGCGGAAGGTACGAGTATCAGCCGAGGAACGAAGTTGACGAGAGGGGGTGTACAGATGGAGGAGGTCAGAGATGTAAGGGGGTGCAAGACCGTTGAGAGACTTAAAACATAACAAAGCAATCTTGTAGCGAATTCTCTTTTAAACAGGTAACCAGTGAAGAGATTTGAGAAGAGGAGTGACATGAGAGGAACGAGATTTTCTGAAGATGAGCCTAGCAGCATTGTTTTGAACTTTTTGAAGCTTTTGAATGAGAGAGAAAGGACAGCCCGAGAGGAGGGAGTTGCAGTAGTCGAGACGAGAGAGAACGAAGGCACAGAGGAGAGTTTTGGTGGCTTCGACAGAGAGGATATTGCGAATAGAAAAAATTCTGCGTATCTCAAGATAGCATAATCTGCAAACATTCTGGACGTGTTTTTCAAAGGACAGGGTGTTATCAAGAGTGACTCCAAGATTGCGGACAGTGGAAGATAGTGGAATGTCAGATCCAAGCAGAGAGACAGACAGAGGAAGGGAAGAACACTTAGCCAATGTGGTGGGAGAGATAAGGCTAAGTTCAGTTTTAATGGGGTTGAGTTGAAGTTTGTTTACAGTCATCCAGGAGTGAACATCAGAAATGCAGCCTTGGGTTTGTCTGATTATAGAGGGCAGTTGTGGGAGGGAACCAGAAGTATAGAGTTGGTTGTCATCAGAAAAGCTATGATGGGACATAGAGTGAAGTCGCATAATTTCAGAGAGGGGTTGTGTGTACAGCACAAATAGGATGGGACCTAAAACAGAGCCTTGGGGCACACCAAACTGGAGGGTAGCGGGTGCAGAGGATGAACAACAGACAGAGACTGTTTGAGTGCGATTGGAAAGGTAGGACTGGAACCAAGACAGAGCGATGTCAGAGATACCGAACACTTTATGGAGACGTGTGAGCATGATAGAATGGTCGATGGTGTCGAATGCAGCCGAGAGATCAAGGAGAGATAGAAGAGAGATTTGATTTTGATCAAGAGCAGTCAGAATATCATTTGCAATTTTTACAAGAGCAGTTTCAGGGCTGTGTCCAGTGCGATAAGCCGACTGATAAGGGTAAGAGAGGTTGTTGGCGGTGATATGATCAGAGATCTGTGCGAGAACAATTTTTTCAAGGACTTTGGATAAGAAAGGTAGGTTGGAAACAGGTCGATAGTTTTTGAGGTTATTAGGGTCAAGACTAGGTTTCTTTAAAAGAGGTCTGACCAGGGCAGATTTGAAGGAAAAGGGAAAGATACCAGATGACAGGGAATTGTTGATGACAGTTGTGAAGTGAGGGAGCAAAGTATCTAGGCAGTGTGTTAAGATAGATGCTGGAAGAGGATCAAGCTCACAGGTCTTGATGTCAGAATGGCGGATTACATTGCGGATAGTAGTTTCAGAAGCAGGCTGAAAAGAAATAAGTGGTGTGCCTTGAAACAGAGGGTCGGGAATAGGAGGTTGAGAGATGGGCTGGGAGTCAAGACTGGAACGGATGGACCTAATTTTATCAATGAAAAAATCTGAAAAATGTTGTGCTAGACGGGCAGGGGGAAAGCATGATGGGAGAGGAGATTTATCTGATTTGCCAAGGAGGGTATTAGTAACGGAATATAGCTGTTTTGATGTAGAGCATGCAATAATTTTCGCATTGTAAAAGGCAGACTTAGCAGAGTCAACTATAGCATTGACAGTTTTGTTGGCAGCCTGAAAAATCTGTTTATTGATAGTAATGCTGTTCTTCAGCCACCGTCTTTCAGCACGACGGCGTTCACGCTTGGCCTTAAGAAGATCAGGGCCAACGGCAGAAAACCAGGGCGATGGTGGTCTCTGGGATACCCTACGTCTGGTGGCGGGGGCGTGCATGTCCAGCAGATCACCAATAGTCCGATTGAGGTCGTCAGCAGAGGCTGGAGGACAGGACTGAAGAGCGGCCAGGAGATCTTCGTTGAAGACGACGGTGTTGATATCAACTAGTTTTCTGACCATGACATAGGTAGTTTGGGGTGGAGGCTTGGTCATTGAAAGTTGGCCGAGGATACAGACATGATCTGAAGGAAGAGTATAATCAATTTCAATGGATTTGATGAAGGACTGGTCAGTTCTATGAACAACCCAATCGAGGATGTTGCCTTTTTCGTGGGTTGGAGTGTCGATAGATTGTGTCAAGCCAAAGGAGTTCAAAGAGCTTATCAGTTTGGCAGTGTGGGTCTGGTTAGGTTCATTATAATGAAAATTAAAGTCTCCTGCAATGATGAAACAGCCTTTCAAGGTGTTACAGTAGGCAAGGAGGTCTGGAAACTCTTCTACAAACACATGGTTTTTAAGCTGGTTCTTTGGGCTGGGTGGTGGACGGTAGAGGAACAGCAGATGGAAAGTCTGGTGGGGTAGAGTGAGGGAGAGCTGGACAATTTCAAAAGTAGAGTGTTTGAATTTAAAGTCAGTCTTGGTAGTAATTCGGGGCAGGAGGGACTCGGCAACAACAAAAGCGATGCCGCCGCCGAGACCAGTTTTGCGAGCGAACGAGAGTGTACGGTGACCGGGAGGAGCAAGATCCCTCTCCTTGGGTTCATCCCCGACAGGCTGAAACCAGGTTTCATTGACGGCGAAAATATCGACGACGTGGTCATGGATGAAGTAGTTGATCGCGGATCTCTTCTCGTGTCTGGTACCGAGGGCCTGAGCATTGAACAGTGCAAGAGTCAATGAGTCAGTGCGTAGTTTCTTTTTGCCGGCTGTGAGAGGAATGAGGTTATCAGGGTTGGAGCACAGCGGTCTGGGGGATGGATGGGTATCATAGACAGGAACAGAAGGCAGACCACTGCTGCCATGACGCTGATGTACATCAGTGACCACTGGAATCGTACGTCTCTTGCGCATTCCACCACGACATGATCGACGACGGGGGAGATTTCGGCCGATTTTCAGCGATCTCAAGTGTTCAACCAGGTCAGGGTCAAGGATCGAGTCAGGGGGGCAACATGACAGCAAGCAGTCCCGATTGTACTGCACACGAGTGGAAGAATATGTAGACACAACAGCTGGTTGTGAAGCGGGGCGTGATGAGGCAGACGCACGCAGTGCGAGAGAGACAGAACGGGGAGGGTGCACGTGCACTGGCGAGAAACATGGCGGGCTGAGTTGAAAATTCAAGTGGAGTAGGAGAGATAAAATACACAAAGAAAACAGTACCTTGGCTTGCAGCGAAGCATTCATAAACCACCACATACTGAAACAGGAGCATTCACAAACACAATCACTTGCTTTTAGCCATCAACAATCGATATAACTCCGTGCACACACACAAATAATCGCAGCGAGGTAGCCGTGCCTGTGAGGCGGCTGAACCTTGACCTTGACGTTCTTGTTGTTCTTGTTCTTGTTCTTGTTGTTCTTGTTGTTCTTGTTCTTGTTGTTCTTGTTGTTCTTGTTGTTCTTGTTCTTGTTGTTCTTGTTCTTGTTCTTGTTGTTCTTGTTCTTGTTGTTCTTGTTCTTGTTGTTCTTGTTCTTGTTCTTGTTCTTCTTGTTCTTGTTGTTCTTGTTCTTGTTCTTCTTGTTCTTGTTGTTCTTGTTCTTGATCGTTCTTCTTGTTCTTGTTGTTCTTGTTCTTGTTCTTCTTGTTCTTGTTCTTGTTCTTCTTGTTCTTGTTGTTCTTGTTCTTGTTCTTATTCTTCTTGTTCTTGTTGTTCTTGTTCTTGTTGTTCTTGTTCTTGTTGTTCTTGTTCTTATTCTTCTTGTTCTTGTTCTTCTTGTTCTTGTTCTTCTCGATCTTGTTCTTCTTGTTCTTGTTCTTGTTCTTCTTGTTCTTGTTCTTCTTGTTCTTATTCTTGTTCTTCTTGTTCTTGTTCTTCTTGTTCTTGTTCTTGTTCTTCTTGTTCTTGTTCTTGTTCTTCTTGTTCTTGTTCTTCTTGTTCTTGTTCTTGTTCTTGTTCTTCTTGTTCTTGTTCTTCTTGTTCTTGTTCTTGTTCCTCTTGTTCTTGTTCTTCTTGTTCTTGTTCTTGTTCTTCTTGTTCTTATTCTTGTTCTTCTTGTTCTTGTTCTTCTTGTTCTTGTTCTTCTTGTTCTTGTTCTTGTTCTTCTTGTTCTTGTTCTTGTTCTTCTTCTCCTATGTTCTTTCTTTCTTTCTTCTTCTACTTCTTTTTCTTGCTCTTCTTCGTCTTGTTCTTCTTCTTGTTCTTCTTGTTCTTGTTCTTCTTCTTGTTCTTGTTCTTCTTCTAATTCTTCTTCTTCTTCTTTTCAAGATTTAGCAAACATTACCTGTTCATCGTGACTGGAAACCGGAGTGTCAAGTGTGTTGACATTTTCAAACATGACAGACTGATAATTGACTGTCTTCTCCCTCCAGGCGAAGATGGGCAGCCATCGTATTTCAAGGTTGTTTGCTAACTCTTCCACCCCTTTACTCTATCCACCAGCTGCAAAACCTTAACCCTTTCGTTCCCTCACCTTACCCACCAGCTACACAAATTTAATCCTTTCATTTCCTTATCTCATATACACTGGCTTTCCTCAGGGTGAGGGGTAAAAGAGTTAAGGGGGCAGACCTACCCAGATTTGGGTACCAAGATTGTGATGTTCAGCGTTTCAGTTCTAATTAACCAATTACCATGATATTTGGCAAGAAGATACCTCAGACAGTATTCTTTGGATTGAATATCTTTGTTGGGGTCTGTGAGTTATGAAAAGTTGACAAAAGTTAATTAATTAAAAAATGTTCTGGCGAAAATGAAAAAATATAGTACATACTGTGACATTTATAACTACACATATATTCATGTTAGGAATTTGATATTTAGTGAGCAAACACATCTGTATAGTATGTATGGCATGTAGTAAAATCTTAGCTCTACTATCATTATTTTCTGTACAATCATCACACCAATTTTCAGAATAATTTTAATAAAAAAATTATAATACAACGTTTGATAAAAATGTTTCTTTTGAGCGGAACTGTAAGATTTTACTACCGGCTATAGGTCTGATGTATACAATCTCGCAAAAAATCGCAAACTTTCACGGACTAAAAAATAAACTCAATTTCCTACTCACAGACCCCAACAAAGATATTCAATCCAAAGATTACTGTCTGAGGTATCTTCTTGCCAAATATCATGGTGATTGGTTAATTAGAACTGAAACACTGAACATCACAATCTTGGTACCCAAATCTGGGTAGGTCTGCCCCCTTAATTTTTTCTTTGCTGTTGTGACTGATAATACGGGAAGCTGGTCGACAGGCTGAAAGTTAAAGGGTCAACATCTTGTTTTGCTGTAATGGCTGATATTGCAGGAAGCTGGTAGACAGGGTGAGAGATAAAAAGATTAAGTTTTTGTTTTGCTACCATAGTTTATAATGAAGGAAAGCTGGAAGGTAGGGTGAGAGACTAAAAGGATTGAGTTTTTGTTTTGTTCTCTTATTTAATAATACAGGAACTGGCGGATAAAATGAGATACCTAAAGGGTTAAGTTTTTATATTGCTGCCATGGCTGACGATGTAGGAAGCTGGTGGATAGGGTGAGAGACTTAAAGGGTTAAGTTTTTGTTTTGCTACCATAGCTGGTGATGTGGGAAGCAGGCGATCAGATTGAGGAAGTGAAACGATTAAATAAAAAAAAAAATGGAAAAAAAATGAAAAGAATCAAAACAATGCATATCACGTTTACAGCCATTCTGATCACGTAGAATCAGTGGTCTAGTGGTAGAATACTCGCCTGCCACTTAATAGACCTGGGTTCGACTGCCGGTCAATGCACGTTAATTATAGGCCTCGACTTTTCTCCTCAGTTTGACCAGGAAATCGAACTGAACGTCTGGTCCATCGGAAGGGGGCGAAAAACGAGTCGGACCCGTGTGCCTTCTGGCTGCGCACGCTAAAGAGGCCCACGGCAGTTGAAAATCGTGAAGAGCAGAGCATTGCCCGGCTGCCTTGGTATGAAGCATTGGAGAGATAGGTTGATTTCCCAGGTCCCACCCCTTGAAGACCAATTAGTCTTCTTGCCTTTTTGAAGTCTTGGTAAAAAAAAATTGTGAATTTGAATATGAATTTGAATTGAGGGAGAGGGGATGGGCGCCTTCCTCATAATGCTGGCACCAGAAAAAGTTGAGGTCTCTGTCAGCTCGCTCTCCTACGACCTAAAGGTTATGGAACTGTCTAGGTAGGACCTGAAAAAAATCTTGGGCTTGTGTGCAGGCTTAAGGCGTGTGCCGTGATCATTATGGATTTTCTCCATCACGTGGCACCTGTAACGATAGTGCATATGGAATTCATTCCGAGCGCGGAGACGTCATCTTGAGAAACTGAAACTGACACTGAAACTGAAACTGAACACGTACCGAGTCAGTAATCTCACCAGATGGCAGATGCACATCAGAAATAGCCAGCAGAATCGGCCAAACCAAAACAGCATTCAAGAAAATAAAAAGCGTGCTTACCATCAAATGCCTAACAATTAACATCAGGAAAAGAATTTTTCAGTGTTGTGTAGAACCGATATTGTCGTACTTATGCGAAGCGGGAACAGTCAACATACATATTCAGGACATGATTGAGATAACTGAAATTTATTTCTAAAAAAAAATATCAAGATTCCGTGGACAGCAAAATAAACAAACGAGACAGTCTTGAAGGAGGCAGGCACAAAAAATAACATTAACGAAGAAGATTATGAAAGGACAAGCAACATTTATAGGACAGTTTATGAAGCAAGACAAATTTGAGCACCTAGTCACAAAACAAGAAGAAGAAGAAGATGATGATGATGGAGAAAAAGAAGAATCACAACGTCGAGTCGTTCAAATTGGCTCAACCTCACCCTCTGTTTCTGTTTTCAGGTATTTGAGAAATTTGTAAAATAACAAAACGGACAGTTTCTCACAGCCGACGGTAGAATGTTATGAAAGATTGAACGCATA
>JAPXFY010000017.1:26102586-26105086 GCA_030674185.1 Monoplex corrugatus | reverse complement strand
GCCAGTAACTAAACTCGAAGTTCCAAGGTTCCTTTCTAGTTGAGTACTCGATTTTTCTCCTCAGTTTGACCGGAAAATTGAACTGAACGTCTTGTCCTTCGGAAGAGGACGAAAAAAAAAAGAGTCGAACCCGTGTGCCTTCTGGCTTTGGCATGTTAACTATCCCACTGCAATTGAAAATGGTGAAGAGCAGGACAATCGCCAGGCTGCCCTGTTATAAAACACTAGAGAGATGGGTTGATTTCCCAGGTCCCTCCCCCTTGAAGGTCAGTTATTCTTCTTGCCTTTCTGAAGTCTTGGTATAAAAAAAATGGGTGGCGCTGCACTGCGGCGACACGCTGTCAAAGGCGAGAGCAGCCCGAGTTTCACATGGCCAATCCACTGTGACAAAAAAAAAGAAAGAAAGATGACCTCCAGTGCCAACATGTATGTACAATACTGGAGACAATGAACAGCCCATTGCCATGCCAGCTTTCAAACTCACCCACTCTGTCTGTATTCCTCTCGGTGCAGAACCACATTGAGAAGCTATGAAAGTACTTCTTCAGCATTTCTGGGATGGTTTTTTTTTTTTGGTACACAATATAAGAAGATGACAAGCATTCTTACCAACAAATGCCTATCAATTAACATCAGAAAGAGAGTCCTTGAATGTTATATAGAACCAATACTGTTGTACGGATGCGAGGCGTGGACAGTCAGCAAGCAAATACTTTCTTTACTTCATCCACTGTTGGTGGTTTGTCATTAAACATTTTCTCTGGTGGTCCCTGTCGCACCGAACCCTGGATTTCAAGTGGTACCTCGCTCTGAGGATCGGAATATGTTTTCCTGAGATGCTACTCCAGAGCTTCTTTTGTGCTCTGTAAGTGTTCCGGGTCTGGGCTGCTCGAAAGGTTTCTTGACAAACTGGAAGGTGTCTCTGAAGAAGCAGTCTCAGGCCTTCTTCTTTTTGTTCCTTCTCCTATTTGCTTATTCTATTTTGGACGCTACTGACGATACTGTGTTCAGCTTCCAGGTTTTTCCATGGATCCTCTAACCCTTGTTTCTCAAATTGCAAAACAGCCTTCATTTGTTTCTTGAGATTTATTTCCCTTTCCTTTTCTTTTTCTTTCTTTTTTTTTTTGGTATTTATTTATTTTTTTCCTTTATTTTTTCTTTCCTCTTTTTTCTTTTTATCTTCTCTACGTCTCGTTGGCATCTCTCAATTTCTAAGGAGGTGTTTTCACTTTTGGTCGTTTTACTCTGTAAGCATCTCTACAGGATGGATGTGCGATATCTCCGAACATGTCCAGTTTGTGATCACATACATCAACGAATTTAGTTTGTTGACTATTTTTTTTTTCATTCAGCTTCTCCCATTATTCTTTTCTTCTTTTGAACTTGTAAACAGTAAGCTGGGTTTCTCGGGCTTAGCATCAACAGACTGTACAGATTTCTCGTCTAGATCGTCACCCTGGGTGTTCTTAGCACTGCGGTTTGATTCCTGGTCCTGGTTTTCCGACGTGTTATCTGCTGGCGCGATGTGTTGCTTGCTCATTCATTACATATATCAACCAAAGGACATAACTCTTGAGAGTCACGTAGGAATTATCTCCCATGTTGTGGAACATCTCAAATCTAACATAGTTTGCGCTACCCATTCAGCTAGCATAGAAGCAGATACAAAGCACAAAAACCGTAAGCTCAGAACACTTCTCATTCATTAAAGTCTTCACACAGCCCTTTTTCCGTCCAGTGGATCTTCATCCTGCGCTTTATTAGAGAATCTCATTTCACAGACACACAGAAATTCCATTTCTTCTAAACTTTAGTCATTTATGGGTTTCCAGTCGTGATCGGGTTGTGGAATGTTTGTGGATCATCATCATCATGTGCCCTGCCGCATGGTGTTGGCGATCATGACCCTCCACACGAATCTATCCCCTGTCGCTGCAAGTACATCTCCCACTCTCTCTGTCCTCAGCCACCCTGCGAGTCCGTCCAATCTTTTCTCCCTGGGTCTACCTGGTGTTCTCTTTCCCTCCAGCTTTCCTGTTGTGACCAGGTGCTCTAATTCCCCTTTCCTCATAAAATGTCCTATAGATGTTGTTTTGTCTTTTCCTAATCTTCTTTATTAATGATCTTTTTCTTATATCTGTCTTCTTCAAGACTGTCTCGTTTGTTTTCTTTGTTGTCCATGGAACTCTCAACATTCTTCGTAGATACCACATTTCAGTTTGTTTGTGGATAGACAGTGGGGAGTTGATGGATAGGCTGCGGAATGCTAATTAAGACTTGATACTAAGTAGACTTGGTGCTAGGGATAACTTGGATGAGGGATAGACTTGGGATGCTAGCGGATAGACTTGGGATGCTAGCGGATAGACTTGATGCTGGTGACGGATGCTAGCGGATAGACTGATCTGGGAGACTGGTGCTAGCGGATAGACTTGGGATGCTAGCGGATAGACTTGGGATGCTAGCGGATAGACTTGGGATGCTAGCGGATAGACTTGGG
>JAPXFY010000017.1:26092586-26095086 GCA_030674185.1 Monoplex corrugatus | reverse complement strand
GTGTGTGTGTGTGTGTGCGTGCGCGTGCGTGCGCCTGCGGGTGTGTTGATATTAAAAGAAATTAATTCTGATGTGAGTGTGTATGTGTGTGTAGGTATTGATAGTTATGGTAATTGTTTCTGGTGTGTGTGTGTGTGTCGTGCGTGCGCGTGTGTGTGTGTGTGTGTGACATCGATAGTAATTGTCTCAGATGCATGTGCATTTGTAGGTACGCGCATGTATGTGTGTGTGTGTGTGTGTGTGTGTGTGTGTGTGTGTGTGTGTGGGTGTGTGTGCGTGTGTGTGTGTGTGTGTGTGTGGATGTGTGTGTGTGTGTGTGATGATATTTGTAGCGATTGACTTTGATGTGGGTACATGTGTGGTCTTATATATCGCAATGTAAATATAAGGTGAGTTGTTCTGTTTTGTTGAGTTTAAAGTCCTACCACCCTCAATAGTATTGTTGTTGTAGTTGTTGTTGTATTGTTATTGTTGATGTTATTATTGTTTAAGCCCAGCCGACTGCGCAGAGCCATATCAGGGCTATAACCGCTTCAAAACATACAAAACTTCTACAGGTAAAAAACAAAAACAAAAGAAAAGCAAATTAAGTACACATATCAACGCATTCACGCACATAAATCTAAGGACATGCCCCCGGCGTTGACCACTCCGTCCAATTTATCGCACAAGGGAGATTTGAAAAACACATCTGAATACAAATATAAGCATACATAAGGACACCAAAACATATATAAAAACAGGCATAAATTACCTAAAATTGCTTCCGCATATCTCACCTCCATAGAGCCAAAAATGCACTTAATACATGTACCCAATTATCAATCCTAAGAAAAAGTTCATAGGACTTAATCGATCGAATACAGATGAATGGACCATTAAGGCAGAAAATGATAGGTAGAAATGACAGAAAGCAAAGCAACAAGACAGAAAGAGAGAGAGAGAGTAAAGGAGCGAAGTACACTGCATTGTGCCACGGACTATCGTCAGTCTTGGTCACCATGGTGCTTCTAAAGCACATTCTCCATGGCCTTGGCATATTTGTGCCTGATGACGTTTTAGAATATGATCTTTAACGTAACCGAGCTTCCGCTCGTTCTGGGCCTTGGAACCCATGTTAATATCTACAGGATTCCTCTCATTTTCTTCCCCTGAAGAAACAGACACTTGCGGTACTGGTCAGAGGATTTTGAGCAACACTCCATTGACGCATCAGTGAAGTGATTGAGGCTCCACTGTGTGTCCCAGTCTCCCAATGAGCCATGCCAGGCCCAACTCTGGTAGAAGCCGTTAGAGCCGAAAAATCTCACACTGATTTTTGTAAGGGACTGATGGAATCGAACCCACAACCTTCCGATCGGTAGTCTGTTGCGTTAACCACTATCAAAGTCAATCGCTACAAATATCATCACACACACACCCACCACACACAACACACTACACACAGCACACACCACCACACACACACACACACACACACACACACACAACACACACACACACACACACCACACACAACACACATACATGCGCGTACCTACAAATGCACATACATCTGAGACAATTACTACGATGTCACACACACACACACACACGCGCACGCACGCACACACAGACTTTCCAGAAGGTGGGGATACTATTTATACTGAAAGAGCCCCAGGCATCCCCATGGGGGACCTCAAGAGTATAATATGAGGACTAGCTATAAGAAAGTTGCTCATAGATGTCTTAAAACATTTTGGTTGCACTGTGAGATACCAATGCTATATGTCGGATTCTCTAGGATAGAATAGATGTAAGGTAACCAGTCGCTGTGGTGTAGTGGTTAACGCAACAGACTACCGATTGGAAGGTTGTGGGTTCGAATTCCCATCAGTCCCTTACAAAAATCAGTGTGAGATTTTTCGGCTCTAACCGGCTTCTACCCAGAGTTGGGCCTGGCTATGGGCTCATTGGGAAGACTGGGACCACACAGTGGAGCCTCAATCACTTCACTGATGCGTCAATGAGAGTGTTGCTCAAAATCCTCTGACCAGTACCGCAAGTGTCTGTATTTCTCGGGCCTGGTTGACGCCAAGATATATCATGATAGCAAGCGTAGAGTATACACACACACACAACACACACACACACACACACACACACACACACACACACACACACACAACACACACACACACATACACAACACACGCCGGTGGATAGGGTGAGGTGAGTCAAAGGGTTAAGTTTTTGCTTTGCTAACATTGTTGACAATGCAGGAAGCTTGTGCACTAGGTACGGGAGTCAAAGGGTTAAAATATTGACGGGAGAGAGAAATACGAAAGGAGATAATGGAAACACTAAGTTGACATAACACAATGATTGCAGCATGAAGATTGGCAGCAAGCAGACCACTATTTTCTTATTTATTCATTTATTTATTTATTTATTCATTCATTTACCATGCTGAGACAGCGTCGGCTGCGCTGGTTTGGCCACGTTCGCCGCATGGAAGATG
>JAPXFY010000017.1:26075086-26080086 GCA_030674185.1 Monoplex corrugatus | reverse complement strand
TTGTTTATTTGTGCTTATGTTCAGCCAGAAGGTTCACCTTACTATACATATTTCGATATTGATAACGGAATATCTGCTTTGGAAGAATGTCTTGTTGATTGTTTACTGTCGTTAGGTGATGCTGAAATATTACTTTGTGGAGATCTGAACAGTAGAACGTCAAATTTTTCTCCAGAAATTTACGACTGTTTTGGTATTGACTCGTTGACGAATAGTCAACCGTCATGTACAGATCGCAGATCTGAAGATTCAGTTTTAAATAATTTCGGTAAAATGTTGTTGAATTTGTGTGCTGCATTTGGTTTGTATATTTTGAATGGAGTTTGTAAAGGCGACCATCAGGGTCGCTATACTTACGTATCTGAGAACGGGTGCAGCGTGAATGATTATTTTCTTATTTCTAAAGATCTTTTTTCTTCTGTTTGTAATGATTGTACCTTATATATACTACACGTCATTATTGAAGGGCCAGGAACGTTTTTGAGTCAATTTTTGAAAGGAGAAATAACCTATTTTCTCTTATTCTGTTCTCCAATTCGTAGCCGTAACTGAATGGATAAGAGCTCAGACAACATTGCAGTTTCCTTTTGGCACGTGTTTGGGGATTTGCCGATTTGCAATGGGCGGCCCAAGGAAGACAATTTCCACACGAAATTGTCGAATCTTCAGCAGGGTCTCTCTGACGACGCAGGCAAGGTAGCGACAAAATTCGCTTTGCACGTGCAAGGCAAGCCCTTTTTGAACACTACTCCAGCCAAAGTTGCCCGCAGACGAGGATAAAAAGGACCCGTTCTTGGTTCGTTTTAACCATGCTTGCAAGACGACGGATGACGGATGAGCAGCGGGGGAGAGCCCTCGCTCTGCTTGATGAAGGCCTAGCGCAGCGGGAAGTTGCTAGACGACTTGAAGTGTCGCATTCCACAATCCAGAGACTGCTGGAGCGCTTCAATGAGACTGGAGCAGTCCAGGAAAGGCGTCACACGGGTCGACCCAGAGTAACGACAAGACAACAAGACCGCTACCTTGCCCTCTCCGTCCTGAGGGAAAGGGCATCCACTGCGGTGACCTTGAGGGGTCAGCTGAGGGACACAACAGGTGCTAACATCAGCTGCAGCACGGTGGGAAGACGGCTACATGAGGCAAACTTGAGGTCACGGAGACCGGCCGTCCGACCCGTGCTGTCACCGGTCAACAGAGTGCGCCGCATGACCTGGGCAAGGGAGCACGTGACCTGGACAAGGCAACAGTGGGCCCGGGTCTTGTTTTCGGATGAGTCCAGGTTCACCCTGACCTTTAACGATGGCCGGGCTCGGGTGTGGCGACGTCAAGGGGAGAGGTTCGCTGACGCCACTGTCCAAGAGCATAACCGGTACGGCGGCGGGTCGGTGATGGTGTGGGGTGGCATGAGCCGTGGTACCCGGACCCCCCTGCTCCCCATTGACGGCATCCTGAACGGGGTCCGGTACCGGGACGAGGTTCTGGCGGCCGTGGCACTGCCTGCGCTTGTGGACCTTGGTCAAGGCGCCATCTTCCAGGACGACAATGCACCTGCGCATCGAGCACGCCTTGTGACCGACTTCCTGGAGCAGCATGAAGTCGTCCGTATGGCCTGGCCAGCGTGCTCACCTGACCTGAACCCAATTGAACACCTCTGGGATGTGCTCGGGAGGCGCATCAGGGACAACCACCCCCCACCGGGCACCCTGGCCAGGCTGGTCGACATCCTGCAGATCGAGTGGGCGGCCATCCCTCAGGACACACTCCGTACCCTTGTGGGGTCGATGCATCGGCGCTGTGAAGCATGCATCCAGGCTCGGGGCGGACACACGCGATATTGAAAACAGATTGGCCAAATCTGACACTTTCTGTTTTTTGAAAAGGGGGGGATGTTCCTTTAAATGCATGTGCTGTTCACTAATGGGTCATTGTGCTAATTTCTTTTTCCAAAACAGGTGTGGAAATGATGAAATAAAACATAGAATCAATTCTAAACATTGTCAATTATTTCAACTTAAAATTAGAGAGGAAGGAAGAAGTGGCCCTTAAATTATGATTAGGAGTATATATCTGATCGCATTGATTCAGACCATTTTCCTGTTCAGTTACATATTACTTTCCCAAATGAAAATACATTTGGGACGGATGTTTGTGACAGTGACACAGTGATTGAAAAATTTGTGTGGAGTGATGAAAATAGTCATGTTTATAGATCAAATTTACAGAAAGAGGAGACGCGTTTGAAATTTCAATCTGCTATGAATTTGATTGATGTAGATGTAGATGATGCTTTGAACGTGTTCAATGACTGTATTAAAGATAATGCTGAAAATATGAAAAGATACTTGCATAGTAACAAGACAAACATAAACAGTGATTGGTTCGATTTTGAATGTTTAACAGCCAAACGGAATGTCCGAAGATTGTTAAAAAGATTTAGAATAACTTTAAGCAATGAGGTCAGATGTATGTATACTATTGCGAGAAGAGAATATAAAAATCTTCTGAAAAGAAAGAGAAGATTCTTTAATCTAGCATTATTGAACAGCTTGGTGTCCACATTGAATGACCAACAGGCATTTTGGAAATCCGTTAAAAAGGCATCATTTAAAAGAAGTCAGTCAAAACGTTGCATTACTGTTAACACGTGGTTTGAACATTTTCGTTCTCTGTTAGATAAAGATGTTGTGCAAGAGGTTGAGTATACTATGCAAGTCAACGAGGAAACAGATGACCATCTTAATCGTCCTATTTCGGTGGATGAAGTTGTGTCCGCCATGCGTAAACTAAAGAATGATAAGGCTGCAGGTCCTGATCTTATTATTGGTGAATTTTTTAAAAATGGGACAGATGATACAATTCAGTTTTTCCTGAAACTATTCAATAAACTTTTTGATGATGGCATATTTCCAGAAAGTTGGTCAGAATCAATAATTTTGCCATTATTTAAGAAAGGGGACGCCAGTAATCCAAATAATTACAGAGGAATTTCTCTCTGTAATATAAGTAGTAAATTATATAGCACCATTATCAATAAGAGGTTACAGGAATGGGTTACAAGTAATGATATTACAGGAGATCACCAAGCCGGCTTTAAGAAGGGATATTCTACAATAGATCATATGTTTACTCTCCTCTCCTTTGTTCAGAAACAGTTTTCTTGTAATAGGAAATTGTATGTTGCTTTTATCGATTTTGAAAAAGCATTTGATTCTATTGATAGAAATTTGCTTTGGCCAATTTTGTTGAAGAACGGTGTAAATGGTAAATTGTTTCAATGTATAAAGGCAATGTATCAAAAAGTTAAATGTCGAATCCGCTGTGGGCTTCATTTTACAGATTATATTCAGTGTACAACTGGAGTTAAAGAGATGTTTGTAGCCCTGTGTTATTTTCTATGTTTATTAACGAGCTTGCTCTGGAGGTTATCAGCAATGGGCGTCATGGGGCCAAATTTCCACATGATTTGTCAGAATTGTTTATTCTTTTGTTGGCAGATGATGTGCTGTTGTTATCTGAAACGGTTGTAGGTTTACAGAGGCAGTTAAATACTCTACACAGAGCAGCAACTTCTTTGCATCTTAAGGTAAATTTGAACAAAAGTAATGTTGTCGTATTTAGAAAAGGAGGACACTTAGCTGCTAGAGAGAGATGGGTGTACAATGATACAGTTATGCCTGTTGTAAATGCATATAAATATCTAGGAATTTATTTTTCTACACGTTTGAGTTTTACTCTGGCTTGTAAAGATATTGCTAGCAGGGCAAAAAATGCATTGCTATGTGTGATGAAAAGATTGAATATGTTAAATAATAATTCATTTGATTTACTTGTCAAAATATTTGATTCACAAATACAGCCAATTTTGCTGTATGGAGCAGAAATTTGGGGATTAGATAAGGCAGTTATGCATTGTGAAGCTGTACACTTATTTGCTTTGAAAGGATTTTTAGGACTGGATAAGCGCACATCTAATGATTTAGTATATGGAGAAACAAACAGATACCCATTGTTTGTTCATTCAGTTCTACGATGTATTCAATTTTGGTTAAAACTATTGCACATGGAAGACAATAGACTGCCGAAAAAATCATATAAGATGCTGTTTGATCTAGATTGTAAAGGTAAGAAGAATTGGGTTACTAGTATACGTATATGTCTGAATGAATACGGGTTTGGTAATGTTTGGTTTTTCCAAGGAGCTGGCGATGAGAGACAGTTTATTCGTGTTTTTCGACAAAGACTGATTGATTGTAGATGGCAAAAGTGGAATGACCATATACAAACAAGTGGAAGATATGATTTTTACAGAACTGTCATAGATTCTCACAGTGTTAAACCGTACATAAGCCTTGATCTGGATATTAATTTGAAAAAAATAATAGCAAAATTCAGACTTGGTTTATCAAATTTAAAAACCCATCAACTGAGATACAAGCAACACAGGAGTCTGGTTTACTCTGTCCCTTATGTATGTAAGCGGAAGAAGACGAAATACATTTTGTCCTGTGTTGTCCAGCTTTAGATGAAATCCGTTCAAGGTTTATCCCTCAAAAGTATTTCAGATGCCCAAATATGTTTAAACTGTGTTTGTTAATGTGTTCAACTCGTTTTGATTATATTAAGAATTTTGGTTTGTTCTTGCTTAAAGCAGTTAAAATCAGGGAAATTGCTTTATCGTGATACACAATTTATTTTGTTGTTGATTGTTAATCCTATATGATATATTATCTGATTATCTCATTATGTTTATAAGCACCCCTTCAGTAGGGGCTATGGCCTTTCTTGAATAAAAATTCTGAAGTCTGAAGTCTGAAGTCTCTCTCTCCCTCTCTCTTTATCACTCTCCCTCTCTCACCTCTCTCTATCTCTATATCTCCCTCTCTCTTTCTATCTCTCTCAATCTCTCTCTCTCTCTTTCTCTCTCTCTCTCTCTTTCTCTCTCTCTCTTTTCACGCACACACACATACAGACACACATACACGCACATACTCTCTCTCTTT
>JAPXFY010000017.1:26070086-26072586 GCA_030674185.1 Monoplex corrugatus | reverse complement strand
AAAATTCAAACTCAAACACTAGCAACAAAACAAAAATCAACCACATAAAAGACTTCAAGTCCAACACATCTGCAGGACATCTTCATCACACTGAGGATCTACGTAACTCAATGTGTACATGAAACGCCATCAACACCAAGAAGCGCAAAGCATAAGAAGAAATTATGATATACAGTGACAAAACAATGTTATTATAATCATCATCATCATCATCATCAGGTGCCCTGCCGCATGGCGTTGGCGACCACAGACTTCCATTTGTCTCTCTCGTTGCCCCCAGCATCTCTCCCACCCCCCTCGTCCCCAGCCACTCTGCAAGTCCGTCCAGCATTTTCCCCCTGGGTCTACCCGGTGCTCTCTTTCCCTCCAGCTTTCACGTTGTGACCAAGTGCTCCAGATCCCCCTTCCTCATAAAACGGCCTATAAATGTTGCTTGTCTTTTCCCAATCTTCCTTATGAGTGATCTACTTGTGTCTGCCTCCATCAAGACTGTCTCCTTTGTTTTCTTTGCTGTCCATGGAACTCTCAACATTCTTCTTAGAAATCACATCTCGGCTGCCTCAATCTTGTTCTGGCTTTGTTTGTTGACTGTCCACGCCTCACATCCGTACAACAGCATTGGTTCTATATAACATTCAAGAAGTCTCTTCCTGATGTTAATTGATAGGCATTTGTTGGTAAGAATGTCTGTCATCTTCCCGAATGCTGTTTTGGCTTGGCCGATTCGTTATCATAATGTAGTGAAGAAAGAAGAGATTGTATTGAGCTTCATATGTAACAAAGGATAGCTAAGCATTGAGAAAACAATTTATTATAAGTGGTAAACAAAGAAATGATTATATCTAGCTTGATAGGTGACAAAGAGTAGATATGCACTGACAAAAACAATTTAATTATATGTAGTAAGCAAAGAAGTGGTTTTATCAAGCTTCATTGATAACAAAGAGTAGATATGCACTGACGAAACAATTTATTATAGGTTGTAAACAAATAAGTGATTTTATCAAGCTTTATATGTGACAAAGTGTAGATATGCATTGACAGAGCAATTTTATTATATGTAGTAAAGAAAGAAGTGATTATATTAAACTTTATATATAATACAAGGTCATTATGGTGTTGTTCTCAGACACTGTGAGCCTGAAGAATCATCAAGAAAAATAAAACTTTTTTTTACAGGATCATCGCACACAGGGAGGTTACTTTGTACTAATTTCGTATTGTCCCATTTTCTAAATCACCTTAATGGCCACAGAAGCTGGCACAGTTTTTACAATGCGATGATGATGATGTCGATGATGATGCTATGGAGTTCCATCTAGCATTGAGACTGCGTGACATGGCTGTATCTCTACGCTTACTATCGTAACGTATCCTGGCATCAACCAGGCCCGAGAAATACAGACACCTGCAGTGCTGGTCAGAAGATTTGAGCAACACCATAAGTGACGTATCCGCGAAGTGGATGAGACTCGACAGTGTGGTCCCAGTCTTCCCACTGAGCCCACAGCACGCCCAACTCTGGGTAGGAGCCGGTTAGAGCCGAAAAATCCCACAATGATTTTTTGAAGGGACTGATGGGGATTCGAACCCACAACCTTCCAATAACACTTGACGTGAAGGGAGGACAATGGTACTCCAAAGGGACATATCAAACGGTGTCCTTACATGCTTGTGGGTTTTTAGCTAATGGGTTGATGGTGATGATGGCTTCTCCCGCCGATCCGATGAATTGAATGAGCATACTGGTCCTTACCAACAAATGTCTATCAATTAACATCAGGAAGAGAGTTCTTGAATATTATATAGAACCGATATTGTTATACGGTTGTGAGGCGTGGACAGTCAACAAGCAAAGCCAGAGCAAGATTGAGGCAGCCGAGACGTGGTTTCTAAGAATGTTGACAGTTCCATGGACAGCAAAGAAAACAAACGAGACAGTCTTGATGGAGGCAGACACAAGAAGATCATTCATAAGGAAGATTAGAAAAAGACAGGCAACATTTATAGGGCATTTTATGAGGAAAGGGGAATTAGAGCACCTGATCACAACAGGAAAGCTGGAGGGAAAGAGAGCACCAGGTAGACCTAGGGAGAAAATATTGGACGGACTTGCAGAGTGGCTGAAAACAAAGAGGGTGGTAGAGGTGCTTGCGGCAACAAGGGATAGAAACAGAAGGAAGGCCATGATCGCCAACGCCATGTGGCAAGGCACTTGATGATGATGATGATGATGATTGGTCCTTTATCGCCTGGTGTGGATCTACCGTGCCCAATACAACATCGCTCCAATAGAACCTATACTCTAGCTGGGATCTTGACTGGTCTGAAAAAAGGCATTAGAGTAGACGGAGAATACCTCAAAACACCTCAGGTTTGCTGACGACATTATCATCTTTGCGGAGAGTCTCAAGCAAATGAAAAATACGCTGAATGAACTAAACGAATGCAGTAAAAAATAAAGTAGGACTCTCAGTAAACTTGAAAAAAAAAACTATGG
>JAPXFY010000017.1:26050086-26060086 GCA_030674185.1 Monoplex corrugatus | reverse complement strand
TCTTTGAGAAAACTGTGAATTTAATTGCGAAATTTAACTCGGTAACTGCCACTTATATGTGCGTGTATGTGTTTTTACGTGTGTGTGTGTGTGTGTGTGTGTGCGTGTGTGTGTTTACTTGTGTGTGTGTGTGTGTGTGTGTGTGTGTGTGTGTGTGTGTTTTTGTGTGTGTGTGTGTGTGTGTGCGTGTGTGTGTGTGTGTATGTGTGTGTGAGATAGTGTGTGTGTGTGAGATAATGTGTGTTTGATACTGTGTGTGTGTGTGTGTGTGTGTGTGTGTGTGTGTGTGTGTGTGTGTGTGTGTGTGTGTGTGTGTGTGTGTGTGTGTGATAGTGTTGATGGTGTTGGTGGTTGGTGGAGGTGGTGATGGTGGTGGTGATGATGGTGGTGTGTGTGAGTGTATGTGAGTACGTTTCCACTCTCTCTCTCTCTCTCTCTCTCTTTCCCTCTGTGTGTGTGTGCGTGTGCGTGTGTGTGTGTGTGTGTGTGTGTGTTCGTGCGCGTGTGTGTGTGTGTTCGTGCGCGTGTGTGTGTGTGTGTGTACGTGTATGTGTGTGTGTGTGTTTGATTAAGTCAAACTTTTCATGTCAATGATGTAAACGTATGTGTAGGATGTTGTGTGTTTCAGTTTCAGTTTAGTTTCTCAAAATGACGTCTCCGCGCTCGGAATGAATTCCATATGGACTAACGTCACATATATGTACGGTGATGTGATCATGGCACAAGCCTTAAGCCTGCACATAAACCCAGGAGCTGACCAGCTCCTGATCTCCAACCTAGTCTATGTTTTACCTAGCCTACTTTTTTTTTTATTCTAATATTGTATCAGTTTATCATTGGAACAGACTTGGATGCATGTAAATGACATGTGTGTCTGTGTATGTTGTCTTCGAAGAAAAGAACAGATAAATATAATGAATAGATAATCAAAGGTCTGAATCACAGCACAACTAGCCATTATAGATAATCAAAAGTTTGAATCACAACACAACTAGCCATTATAAATGATTAAAGGTCTCAATCACAACAAGTAGCCATTATAAATAATCAAAAGTCTGAATCACAACACAACTAGCCATTGTAGATAATCAAAAGTTTGAATCACAACACAACTAGCCATTATAGATAATCAAAAGTTTGAATCACAACACAACTAGCCATTATCATCATCATCATCATCAGGTGCCCTGCCGCATGGCGTTGGCGATCATGGACTTCCATCTGCCTCTATCTCTCGTTGCCCCTAGCATCTCCCCCACCCTCCTCGTCCCCAGCCACTCTGCAAGTCCGTCCAGCATTTTCTCCCTGGGTCTACCTGGTGCTCTCTTTCCCTCCAGCTTTCCCGTTGTGACCAGGTGCTCCAAATCCCCCTTCCACATAAAATGGCCTATAAATGTTGCCTGTCTTTTCCTAATAATAGCCATTTTAGATAATCAAAAGTCTGAAGCACAACATAAGTAGCCATTCAGTATAAACTTGTCTCACATCACAGACCCCCCACCCCACCACCCCCAATCAATGCACAAAGCCTCAGCTTTCTATCAGCAAGATGAAGACATCATTTCCATGATGTTTGTGCGTGTATATTAATCGTTCGTTCTTTGATTTAACGTCTTTTCACTATGAGTGGATATTAGAAGGTGTGTATATATGTGAGTGTGTGTGTGCACGTGTGTAAGTGTCTGTGAGTGTGTGCGTCTATGTTCGTTATTTCTTAGCGTCTATTTACATAATTATGTGCTTTTAGACGATGCCTCTATGTGTTCATGCATGTGTGTCAGTGTGAATGTATGTGATAATGGTGGTGGTGGCGGTGCATGTGAGTTTCAGTTTCAGTTTCAGTTTCTCAAGATGACATCTCCACGCTCAGAACGAATTCCATATGTACTAACGTCACAGGTGCCATATGTATGGTGATCACGGCACAAGCTTTAAGTCTGCACTTTAAACCCATGAGCTGGCCAGGTCCTGAGGCTCCACCTAGACTAGGTTTTGCCTAGTCTATGTTTTATACTGGTATTTTATCAGCCTACCACTGGAATACTCGTGGTTACATGTGAATGACATGCGTATCGTGCATGTGAAGGATTGATTTACAAAATTTGACGTCAACGAATTTTTCCTAATATATGCAGGTCGGTTCTTTTCATAGAGCCATGGATTCAAGGTTTGATATCTGGAGTTCAATCCTGGCCCGTAACATTGAACAATGGCCTATTCGCTGCCCATCTTAATGTTTCCATCATTCTGTTGATGTCAGCTTATTGTTTTATTGTCCCGTTCATCCTATTTTGATCGTGTAAGCTTGCATGTGACCCAGGAAACTCCCGTTTTAACAACACCGATTGTCGTGTCCAGCTCATCTTCTCTAAGCTGACGACAGACACAAGAAGATCATTAATAAGGAAGAGTAGGAAAAGACAAGTACAATTTATGACGAAAGGGGAATTAGAGCACCTGGTCACAACAGGAAAGCTACAGGGAAAGAGAACACCAGGTAGATCCGGGGCGAAAATATTGGACGGACTTGCAGGGTGGCTGAAAACAGAGAAGGGGTGGGGAGAGATACTTACAGCGACGGGGAAGGAGGGGGGGTTATCGAGGCCATGATCGCCAACGCCACGCGGCAGGGCACATAAAAATGATGATGATGATGATGATGATGATGATGATGATGACGACGACGACGACGACGACGACGATGATGATGACGATGACGACGACGACTACGTTTTACCTAGTCCATATTTTATACTGGTATTTTATCAGCCTACCACTGGAATAATCTTGGTTACAGATAAATAACATGCTTAGCGTGCATGTGAATGACAGATTTGCAAAAATTTGACGACAACGAATTTTCCTAGTGTATACATGCCGGTCCTTTTCGTAGGACCATGGATTCAAGATTTGATATCTGGAGTTCAATCCCGGCCCGCAACATGAAACAATGGCCTGTTTCCTGCCCGTTGTGATGCTATCCGTTATTCTGTTGCTGACAGCTTATTATTTCATTGTCCAGTTCACCCTATGATGATCGTGTATGTATTTGTCTGTATATGTGCAAGCCAAAACAGCATTCAAGAAGATGGAAAGCATTCTTACCAACAAATGCCTATCAATTAACATCAGGAAGAGAGTCCTTGAATGTTATATAGAACCAATACTGTTGTACGGATGTGAGGCGTGGACAGTCAGCAAGCAAAGCCAGAGCAGGATCGAGGCAGCCGAGATGTGTTTTCTAAGAAGAATGTTGACAGTTCCATGGACAGCAAAGAAAACAAACGGGACAGTCTTGATGGAGGCAGATACAAGTAGACCATTCATAAGGATGATCAGGAAAAGACAGGCAACATATATGGGCCATTTTATGAGGAAAGGGGAATTGGAACACCTGGTCACAACGGGAAAGCTAGAGGGAAGGAGAACACCGGGTAGAGCCAGGGAGAAGATACTAGACGGACTTGCAGAGTGGCTGAAGACAAGGAGGGTGGAAGAGATGCTTGAGGCAACAAGTGATAGAGACAGATGGAAGTCCATAATCGCCAACGCCTTGCGGCAAGGCACCTGATGATGATGATGATGTGTATAAGCTTGCATGTGACTTGGGAAACTCCCGTTTTAACAACACCGATTGTCGTGTCCAGTTCATTTTCTCTAAGATGACGACAGGCACAAGAAGATCATTAATAAGGAAGATTAGGAAAAAACAAGCACATTTTCTGAGGAAAGGGGAATTAGAGCACCTGGTCACAACAGGAAAGCTGGAAGGGAAGAGAGCACCAGGTAGACCCAGGGAGAAAATATTGGACGGACTTGCAGGGTGGCTGAAGACAGAGACAGGGGGGGGGGGGGTGTACTTGCAGCGACGGGGAAGAGGGGGGGGGGTATCGAGGCCATGATCGCCAACGCCTTGCGGCAGGGCACATGATGATGATAAGATGATGATGTAAGATGATGAAGATGATGAAGATAATGATGATGATGATGACAACGACGAGGACGATGACGACTACGACGATGACGACTATGTTTTACCTAGTCTACATTTTTTACTGGTATTTTATCAGCCTACCACTGGAATACTTGTGGTTACATGTGAATGACATGAGTATCATGCATGTGAAGGATTGATTTACAAAATTTGACGTCGATGAATTTGCCTAATATATACAGGTCGGTTCTTTTCATAGAGCCATGGATTCAAGGTTTGATATCTAGAGTTCAATCCTGGCCCGTATCATGAAACAATGGCCTGTTTCCTGCCCGTTTGAATGTATCCGTTAGTCTGTTGTTGACAGCTTATTGTTTTATTGTCCCGTTCACCCTATTGTGATCGTGTATATGTGTGTGTAAGCTTGCATGTAACCCAGGAAACTCCCGTTTTAACAACACCGACTGTCGTGTCCAGTTCATCTTCTCTAAGCTGACGACAAGCACAAGAAGATCGTTAATAAAGAAGATTAGGAAAAGACAAGTACATTTTATGAGGAAAGGGGAATTAGAGCACCTGGTCACAACAGGAAAGCTGGAAGGGAAAGAGAACACCAGGTAGATCCGGGGAAAAAATATTGGACGGACTTGCAGGGTGGCTGAAGAAAGAGACGGGGGGTGGGTAGGCGGTGGAGAGATGTACTTGCAGCGACGGGGAAGGCGGCAGGGCACATGATGATGATGATGATGATGATGATGATGATGATGATGATGGTGGTGGTGGTGGTGGTGGTGGTGGTGGTGAAGCAGACGACAACCAAATGACTGGTACGTTTCAATGTATAGCGAACACCAAGTCAGCTTGCTATCCCACGTGCTAGCTTTAAACTTGAGAAAACAGATCTGCGATCTATTACAATGTCGCCGTGATTGTTCCAATCATAAGTATTATCATCATCATCATCATGAGCCCTGCCGCATGGCGTTGGCAGCCATGACCCTCCGTATGAATCTATCCCCCCGTCGCTGCATATACATCTTCCACCCCTCTCTGTCCTCAGCCACCCTGCAAGTCCGTCCAATATTTTCTCCCTGGGTCTACCTGGTGCTCTCTTTCCTTCCAGCTTTCCTGGTGTGATCAGGTGCTGAAATTCCCCTTTCCTCATAAAATGGCCTATAAATGTTGCCTGTCTTTACCTAATCTTCCTTATGAGTGATCTTCTTGAGTCTGTCATAGCCAGCCAAAGCAAGAAAAAGGAAAGATGAATACATAAAGATACAAAACCATACGCTAGCTACAACCTCAGGACCTGACCAGATCACGGGTTTATGTGCCGGCTTATTAACCCTTTGACTCCCTCACCCAATCCACCAGCTTCCACCCTATTCATCAACAGCAAAAAGTTAACCCTTTGACTCCCTCACCCAATCCACCAGCTTCCTGCAGGAACTGGTAGATAGGGTGAAGGAGTCAAAGGGTTAAGTTTTTTTTTGCTTTGCTAGCATGGTTGGCCTTGCACGATGCTAGTGAACAAAGTGCGGGAGTCAAAGGGTTAAGGCCTGTGCGACGATCCTTTTGGAACTTTCGTATCACATGGTGTTACCAATGACGTCAGTACATGTGGAATTCATTCCTAGCGCAGAGACGTCAGCTTGAGAAACCGACGCTGAATCTGAAACTGTTGGCGACCTACCTCAATGTTTCCACCATTCTGGTGATGTCAGCTTATTAATATAATAATAATATAATAATAATAATAATAATAATAAACAATATTTATATAGCGCAAAATCTTGATAAAATCAAATCTAAGCGCTGAAACACACACGCACGCACGCACACACACGCACGCGCGCGCGCGCACGCACACACACACACACACACACACACACACACACACACACACACACACACACACACACGCATGGCTATAAATGGGGAGAAAGAATAAAAGCAATGGAAAATTATAGAGAGCATATTATATACAATTATATATTACAATGTGATTCCCCTCCGAGTGGAGACAGGCTGCAGAGGGTATTGAGTGAGGTCAGGATTTTATGCAGCGGAGTAAAGGTGAGTTTTGAGAGCGGACTTGAAGGAGACAAAAGTAGGTTGCTGACGGACTGAGACAGGAAGTTTGTTCCAGGAGAGTGGACCAGAAACAGAGAAGGCTTATTGTTTCATCGGTCCGGATTTTGATTTTTTGTGTGTGCTTTTTTTGTCGTTTGTTTGTTTTTTTACTATTCCGTCAAAAGCTGGAGGGAAAGAGAGCACCAGGTAGACCCAGGGAGAGAATGCTGGACGGACTTGCAGAGTGGCTGGGGATGAGGAGGGTGGGGGAGATGCTAGGGGCAACGAGAGATAGAGATGGCTGGAAGTCCATGGTCACCAACGCCATGCGGCAGGTCACCTGATGATGATGATGATGATGTGATGATGATGATGATGATATGATGATGATGATTCCGTCACAAGCAAGCTTGTATGTGACTCTAGAGATTCCCGTTTTAGTAACATTAATACTGACTGACCCGTCCAGGTCATTCTATCTAAACTGACGACAATACAATGACTGACACATTTCAATGTACAGGAGCAAGGGTCAGTTTGGGATCCTGCTTTTGAGATAACAGGAGTACAATCCGTACATTTGTTCTCGTAACAAAGACATTCAGATTATCATAACATTATTAACAACAAAAACAAGGCTAAAACCAATAACAACAACGACAAAAAATAAACAACAACAACAACACAACGACTGCGACAACAACAACAACAACAAAAATAACAACAACAACAAACAAAACAGTAACCAATAATAACAACAACAACACAGCGACTGCGACAACAACAACAACAACAAAAATAACAACAACAACAAACAAAACAGTAACCAATAATAACAACAACATCAAACAACAACGACCAAAAACAAAACAAAACAAAAAAACCGCCAATGCCAACAATAACAACAACAAAATAGAAACAAAAACCCAAACCAAAAACAACAACAAACAAACAATAGGAGCAGCAACAACAACAAAATAACAACGACAACCACCACCACCACCATCACCCCACCACCACTGATAACAACCACAAATACAGTTTAAAGCCCAGCTGACTGCAAAGAACCATATCAGGATTATAGCTGCTTCAAAACACACAATACTTCAACAGGACAAAAACATGGAAAAGAAAATTAAGTATACACATCAATGCATCTGTGAATATGATCTAAAGAGACGCCCCTGGCGTTGACCACTCTGCCCAATTTATCGATCAGGGGATTTAAAAAACACACCTGGATACAAATTTAAGCATACCTAAGGACACTAGAACATATACAGGGGGGGTGCAAAAGTAGGTATACAATTATGAAAAAAGAAAACACGTACAATACTCAATGCATTTATTATACAAACAAATGAATATTGCATATACATGTAATAACAAGCACAGCTTGCCGTCGGTATTCACACACTCCTCTAATTGAGAGCAGAATTAAGCATTATAATAATGATGTGATACTTACTGTATACCTATTTTTGCAACCTCCCCCCCCCCCCCCCCCTGTATATAAACGGGCCTAAATTACCTAAAATTCCGCATATCCCATTTCCCTAGAGCCAAAACTGTACTTAATACATGTACCCAATTATCAATCCTGAGAGAAAATGCGTTAGTCTTTATCGAACACATACAAGTAAGCGGACAAGCAAGGCAAGAAAACAGTAGGAAGAAATGAGAGAAAGCAAAGGAACGAGGCAGACACAAAGAGAGTTACAGAAAAAGAGGAAATTTCTTGCACTGAATTTCCAGAAAATAGGGATACTATTTATACTGAAAGAGCTCCCGGTATCACCAACGGGGTTAACAAGTTCACTAGATTTAGGTCAAGAACAACAGAATGAGAACTTCCGATTGACGTGTGTACTGTATTTAACACACGTAAAACAAAAAAAATAGCAATACAAACAAACAAACAAACAAACAAGCAAACAACGAAGCAACACAGCTAGCAAAACAGAATTAAGGATAAAAAAGAGAATAATGATGCAATGACAAACTGAAATGTCCAAAGTTGCATGAATAAGATTGTTGTGTGTGTGTTGTGTTGTGTTGTGTTGTGTTGTGTGTGTGTTGTAGTGTATGTTGTGTTGTGTGTGTGTTGTGTGGTGTGTAGTGTAGTGTAGTGGTGGTGTATTGTAGTGTAGTGTATGTAGTGTAGTGTAGTGCAGTGCATGTATTGTAGTGTAGTGTAGTGTAGTGTAGTGTGGTGCATTGTAGTGTAGTGTGGTGTATTGTATTGTAGTGTAGTGTAGTGTGTGTAGTGTAGTGTAGTGTAGTGTGTGTGTATTGTAGTGTAGTGTGGTGTATTGTAGTGTAGTGTAGTGTAGTGTAGTGTAGTGTGGTGTATTGTAGTGTAGTATAGTGTAGTGTAGTGTAGTGTAGTGCAGTGCAGTGTATTGCAATGCAGTGCAGTGTAGTGTAGTGTAGTGTAGTGTGTGGTAGTGTAGTGTGGTGTGGTGTGATGTAGTGTGGTGTAGTGTAGTGTAATGTAGTGTGGTGTGGTGTAGTGTGGTGTAGTGTGGTGTGCTGTGGTGTGGTTGTGGTGTGCTGTAGTGTGGTGTGGTGTGGTGTGGTGTGGTGTGCGTGGTGTGTTGTGGAGTGGTGTGGTGTGTTTTGGTGTGGTGCGGTGTGGTGTGGTGTAGTGTAGTGTGGTGTGGTGTGTGGTGTGTAGGTGTGTGTGGGTAGTGTGGTGTGTTTGGTGTGGTGTGGTGTGGTGTAGTGTAGTGGTGGTGTGATGTAGTGTGGTGTGTGTGTGTGTGGCGTGGTGTGTTGTGGTGTGGGTGGTGTGTGTAGTGTAGTGTAGTGTAGTGTAGTGTAGTGTGGTGTGGTGTATTGTATTGTAGTGTAGTGTAGTGTGGTGTGGTGTAGTGTAGTGTAGTGTAGTGTGGTGTAGTGTGGTGTAGTGTAGTGTAGTGTGATGTGGTTGTGTGTGTGTTGAGTGTGGTGTGGTGTGTGTGGTGTGCTGTAGTTGTGGGTGGTTGGTGTGTGTGTGGGTGTGTGTTGTGGAGTGGTGTGGTGTGTGTTTTGGTGTGGTGCGGTGTGGTGTGGTGTAGTGTAGTGTGGTGTGGTGTGGTGTAGGGTAGTGTGGTGTGTTTGGTGTGGTGTGGTGTGGTGTAGTGTGTGTGTTTGTAGTGTGGTGTGGTGTGGTGTGGTGTGGCGTGGTGTTTGTGTTGTGGTGTGGTATGGTGTAGTGTAGTGTGGTGTGGTGTGGTGTATGTGAGTGTAGTGTGTGTAGTGTAGTGTAGTGTGGTGTGGTGTAGTGTAGTTTAGTGTAGTGTAGTGTGGGTGTAGGTGTGGTGTAGTGTAGTGTAGTGTGATGTGGTGTAGTGTAGTTAGTGTAGTGTAGTGTAGTGTAGTGTAGTGTAGTGTGTGTGGTGTGGTGTGTGTAGTGTGGTGTGGTGTGTGTGAGTTGTGGTGTGGTGTGGTTGGTGTGTTGTGTTTGTGGTGTAGTGTGGTGTAGTGCATGTAGTGTAGTGTAGTGTAGTGTGTTTGGTGTGGTGTGGTGTGTGTGGTGTAGTGAGTGTGTGTATGTGTTGTGGTTGGGTAGTGGTGTGGTTGGTGTGTTATTGTGGTGGGTGTGTTGTGGTGTGGTGTGGTGTGTGTGTGGTGTAGTGTAGTGTGGTGTAGTGTTGTGTGGTGTGGTGGCTGTAGTGTGTGTGGGTGGGTGTGTGTGTAGTGTAGTGTGGTAGTGTGGTGAGTGTAGTGTAGTGTAGTGTAGTGTAGTAGTGTAGTGTGGTTTAGTGTGTGTGTGTGGTGTGGTTGGTGTAGTGTAGTGTAGTGTGGTGTAGTTAGTGTAGGTGGTGTTGTGGTGGTGGTGTGGTGTAGGGTAGTGTAGTGTAGTGTAGTGTGGTGTGGTGTAGGAGTGTTGTGTGTAGTGTAGTGTAGTGTTGTGTGTGTGTGTAGTGTAGTGTAGTGTGTGTAGTGTAGTGTAGTGTAGTGTAGTGTAGTGTAGTGTAGTGTAGTGTGGTGTGAGTGTGAGTGTATGTA